>LR738710.1:56270218-56317681 GCA_902687465.1 Secale cereale | reverse complement strand
CGGCAAACTTGTGCGCGAGGAACATTCCTTCTGCTTAAGAGGGAAAAAGAGGAAGAAAAACAAGTATAGGGCCTCATGGCTTGCTATTGCTTACCGGGGATGTGCGTTGCACAAGGTGCCAAATAATGCATGCAACTAACAATAAAAAAAGCATGGAAATGGCAATTAGTGCGAAGCACAAAAGCTTTACTGATGCACGGGGTCTGCGCCCGGCTTTGTACAAAGGTTTACATGCAACAGCGGCAACACTCGTACAAAAGGTGGTTGCCGGAGCGGATCACGGCAACCGCGCCTTATGGGTGAAACTTGCGAAGATGCTCTATGTTCCAGGAGTTGCTCACCGGTAAGCCTTCTTCGGTCTCAAGGCGGACAGCGCCGGGCCTTGTGACTTGTCTCACCCGATAAGGGCCTTCCCACTTCGGCGTCAACTTGTTGGAATTCTTGGCGGACTGAACACGCCGAAGAACAAGGTCGCCTTCCTCGAGGCTCCTGGCCTTAACCTTGCGGCTATGATAGCGACGCAAGGCTTGCTGGTACCGAGCAGCTCGTACAGCAGCCTAGAGACGTTCCTCCTCGAGGAGCAATGCATCATCTTGTCGTAGTTGCTCTTGCTCGAGCTCATCATAAGCGAGCACTCGAGGAGATCCGTATACGAGTTCCGTGGGGAGAACTGCCTCTGCTCCATAGACAAGAGCAAAGGGTGTCTGTCCGGTGGCTCGACTTGGTGTCGTCCTGATTGACCAAAGAGCCGCCGGTAACTCCTCTATCCAGTTTCTTCCGCACTTGCGCAGCCTGTCGAAGGTTCTTGTCTTGAGCCCGCGCAGCACTTCAGCATTGGCCCTCTCCGCTTGACCATTGCTCCTCGGGTGAGCAACAGAAGCGAAGCAGACTTTGGCGCCAAGGTCTTGGACGTACTGCATGAAGGTGCGACTTGTGAACTGTGTGCTGTTGTCGGTGATGATCCTGTTAGGGATTCCGAAACGGCAAACAATCGCTCTGAAGAACCTGACTGCTGACTGTGCTGTCACCTTTCTCACTGGTTCCACTTCTGGCCACTTTGTGAACTTGTCGATTGCTACGTACAAGTACTCAAAGCCCCCGGCAGCGCGGGGAAAGGGGCCGAGGATATCGAGCCCCCAGACCGAGAAGGGCCATGACAAAGGGATCGTCTTGAGAGCTTGAGCTGGCTGGTGAATTTGCTTGGCATGGAACTGGCACGCTTCACACTTGGTTACTTGTGCAGTTGCATCTTGGAGGGCTTCTTGCCAGAAGAACCCTTGCCGGAACGCCTTCCCGGCAAGTGCCCTTGCGCCAATGTGGTGGCCACATATGCCTCCATGTATTTCTGCCAACAGCTTCTGTCCATCTTCTCTGGAAATGCACTTCAACCTGACACCATTGAGTCTTCTTCTGTACAGTTCATTGTCAACGAACTGGTACATACTTGACTGTCTGGTTATTTTCTCTATCTCTTCTGGCTCGTCGGGAAGTTCTCCAGTTTGCAGAAAACGGACGATCTGCTGTGCCCATGCCGGAGCCCGAGGCTCAACGGCAAGGACTAAAGGCATGAGGGCTGCTGCGGGAACCCCAGCTTCTACGGCAAGAACCTCCGGTTCTGCCGGAGCTGATGGTTCCCCGGCAAGCCTGCCGGGGCAGGGCTTGTCGGGAACGCCTGCTTCAACTGCACAGATCCTTGGGTCTGCAGGAGCAAACTGTTCCTCAGCATCTCGGCTGTTGATCTTGGGGACCTTGGCGGCGGCTTCGGGAAGATCCGCCGGCAAGTAGTCGCTGGAGACCAACTTTCTCTTCTTGTTCTGCCCAACTGATGGTGTAACGGATGGTTGAGTTAACTTGAGCAGGAAGGTCCCTGGTTCCACAGGTAACTTAATTGCAGCACACTTTGAAAGGCCATCCGCAATATCATTCTGAGCTCTTGGGACGTGCTCCATTTGCAGACCTTCAAAGTGATCTTCAAGTTTCCTCACTTCATCTACATAAGCTTCCATCAAAGGGCTCTGGTAACTCTTATTCACTTGTCGGACCACCAACTGTGAATCTCCCCGCACAATCAACTTCTTGATCCCAAGCTCGGCCGCAATTCTGAGGCCGGCAAGCAAACCTTCATACTCAGCAGTATTGTTTGTCGCTTGTTCCTTGGGAAAGTGCATTTGGACAACATACTTGAGGTGCTCTCCGGTGGGCGCTATGAGTACCACGCCGGCACCGGCGCCTTGCAGCGAGAAAGCACCATCAAAGTACATCATCCATTCGCTGCTCGCTTCTTGTACGGGGACGCTTGTCTCTTGGACTTCTTCATCTGGCGTTGGGGTCCATTCCGCTATAAATTCTGCCAAAGCTCTGCTCTGTATGGTTGAAGTACTCTCAAACTTGAGACCAAAGCTTGACAGTTCCAGCGCCCACTCGACGATCCTGCCTGTTGCTTCGGGATTTTGCAATATCCTCTTCAACGGAAAGCGAGTGACCACTGTTATCTCGTGCGCTTGGAAGTAATGGCGCAGCTTCCTTGAGGCCATGAGGAGGCCGAAAAGCAACTTCTGCACCCCAGAGTATCTTGATCTAGCCCCCCTGCAAGAGGGAACTTACAAAATACACTGGGTGCTGCACCATCCTCCTTCGCACTTCTCCTTGCTCCTGCGCAGAGTTGTCCTTGTCGGGGCCAGAGCTTGTCGGTGGAGCTCCCTGCTTGTCGCTGGACTCGCTTGCCGGAGGTGTGGGTTCCTCATCCGCCTCCCTCTCCGCTACCAACGCAGCACTAACCACTTGATTGGTTGCTGCTAGGTACAGCAGCAACTTCTCTTGTGGCCTAGGTGCGACAAGTATCGGAGTAGAGGACAGGTATCCTTTCAAGTCTTGCAGCGCTGCCTCCGCTTCCGGAGTCCATTTCATAGGACCTGCCTTTTTCAAGATTTTGAAGAAAGGCAGGGCGCGTTCTGCAGACTTTGAAATGAACCTGCTGAGGGCAGCCACACAACCAGCAAGTCTCCTTACGTCCTTGACGCGCTTCGGGGCTTCAATCTGCTCGATGGCTTTTATCTTGTCGGGATTGGCCTCAATCCCCCTCTGGGACACAAAGAACCCGAGAAGCTTGCCGGAGGGGACTCCGAAGACGCACTTCTCGGGGTTCAACTTGAGCTGGATCTTGTGCAGGTTTGCAAATGTTTCTTCCAAGTCTTGGATCAGGGTATCCATGCTCTTGCTCTTGACCACGATATCATCCATGTAGGCTTCTACATTCCTGTGTATCTGTGGCTCAAAAGCAGTGTGCACCACCCTTGCAAATGTAGAGCCTGCATTCTTCAATCCGAAGGGCATGCGTATGAAGCAATATGTGCCACATGGAGTAATGAATGCAGTCTTCTCTTCGTCTTCCTTGGCCATGAAAATCTGGTGGTAACGTGAGTACCCATCAAGGAAGGAAAGCAGCTCACATCCGGCGGTGGAGTCAACAATCTGGTCAATACGCGGCAAGGGAAATGGATGCTTGGGACATGCTTTATTCACATCAGTGAAGTCTATACAAAGTCTCCACTTCCCATTGGCCTTGCGCACGACAACTAGATTGGCCAACCACGTAGGATGGATCACGCCTCTAACTAGGCCCGCTGCTTCCAACTTCTTTATTTCTTCGACGATGAACTCTTGGCGCTCCACGGCTTGCTTTCTGACCTTCTGCTTGACGGGCCGCGCATGAGGACAAACAGCAAGCTTGTGCTCAATCACCTTCCTGGGAACGCCGGGGATGTCAGATGGTTGCCATGCAAACACATCGACATTCGCCCGCAGGAAGGCAACGAGCGCGCTTTCCTATTTGTCATCGAGTGTAGCACGGATGGTGAAGGTACCACCAGTGCCGTCCTCCTTGGCGGACACCTTCTTGGTTGCCGGTGGAGCTGCCATTCCTTTCTTACACTTGCCAGTGGAGCTCGATGGTGCGTCCTCGATGGCAGCGCAGCACTCCGAAGAGGTGCGTTTGCCGGAGTGGGCCCCAGAGCTCTTGCCGGACTTGGTCTTGTTCTTCCCCCCGGGAGCTTCAGCGGCAAGTGTGTTGCTCTCCGCTGCGGCTGCTGCATCCCGGTAAATTTTGTCGGCGCAGATAAGCGCGTCCTTCTTGTCGCCAGGGACAGAGATGACGCTTATCGGCCCCGGCATCTTGAGTACGTTGTAGGCATGGTGGGAAGCTGCCATGAACTTGGCGAGGGCAGGACGTCCAAGAATCCCATTGTATGGCAATGGGATATCGGCAACATCAAACGTGATTCTCTCCGTCCTGAAGTTGAGCTCCCGCCAAAGGTCACTTGCAGAGTAATCTTGCCCTTCGGCTTGCTTCTTCCCGGGTTGATCCCCTGGAACGACCCGATTTCTTCGAGCTCGCCGTCTGGGATTTGTAGCTTCTTGATCACAGCTGAGGAGATCAAGTTCAGGCCAGCCCCGCCGTCAACCAACATCTTGGTGACCTTGAGGTTGCGGATAGTTGGTGAGACCAACATCGGCAAGCACCCGAACTCTGTGGTGCGGTCAGGGTGGTCCTCAAGGTCAAAGATAATGGGCGTGCCGGACCACTTCAGCAGCCTGCGTGACTCGACGGGCGGCTCTGCTGCGTTCACTTCTCGCATCCACTGCTTGAGCTGGCGGTGGGAAGTGTGCAGAGAGGCGCCTCCGTAGACACACAGAACTTCTGTGGCCTTCTGGAACTCCTGCTCACTGTTATCTCCTTCGTCCATGTCATCGTCGTCGTCTTCTTCCTCATCCTTGTCGCGGCCCCGGGGAGGTCTGTCACCTTGCCGCTGCTTGGCCTTGCCGCGGCGTCCTCCCCGGCCATTGAGCGGCCGCTTCTTGCTGGGCTCTCCTCCGCCTCCTTGGGCCTTCTCCTTGTCGCGACGCTCGTATTCAGCTTTCTGCTGCTCTATGAGGTACTCGACTCGCTTGCAGTTCTGAAGATCGTGGCCCTTGGTGCGGTGGATCTTGCAGTACCGCTTGTCGGAGCCGTCCTGCTTGTCGGCTGCCGCTACAGGGGCAGGTTCCTTGCCGGAACCGCCAGCCTGTGCCGTCTTGGCGGGAGCCTCCTTGCCGGACTGCTCGACAACCAACACCTCCTTGTTCTTCCTCTTTCTGTTGTTCCGCCGCCGGCTCTTCCTTGCCGGGGCGGCATCCTCGCTGTCGCTTCCTCCTGCGCCAGTATCCTCTCTGGGGAGTTTCCTCCCCTCTTCGGCACGCGCACACTTGTCAGCCAGAGCGTAGAGCTCGCTAACATCCCGGATCTTGGTCATGGCCATCTCTTCCCTCATGCGGCGGTTACGCACATTCTGGTGGAACGCGCTGATAACCGCGGCGGGGTGGACGTCGGGAATGTTGTGTTGCACGCAGCTGAACCTCTGGATGTACTTGCGCAGGGACTCTCCCTCCTTCTGGGCCAAGATGTGGAGATCGCTCTCCTGGCCGTGGGGTTTGTGGCCGCCCGTGAAGGCGCCAACAAACTGGTGGCACAGATCTGCCCACAAAGAAATGGAGTTCTCCGGCAAGTGCATAAGCCAAGACCGGACGTTTGGCTTAAGCACTAGCGGGAAGTAGTTGGCTAGTAACTTCTCATCGCGCCCCCGGCAGCCTGCACCGCGATGGTGTAGATGCTGAGGAACTCCGAGGGGTGCGTCTTGCCGTCGTACTTCTCGGGTACGTCGGGCTTGAAATTTTTCATGCTGGGCCACTGGACTTGCCGCAGCTCACGGGTGAACGCAGGGCAACCTGCCGTGTACGGCAAGTCGCCTGGCTCACCGGGCGCGTGCGCGTCGACAGCGGTCCCAACACGCTGATCTGATTGCCTTCGGGCTTCTCGTCGACGCTCGATGCGAGTCCGAGCGTCTTCTTGCCGCCTGTCGTCTAGGACTTGGCGCTGATCACGGCGAGCCCGCGGATCCGACGACGCCGTGGAGTCGTCGTCGACGTTGATCCGGCGGGGTGGCGATTTCTGCTTCCGCGGCGGGGAGTGCACGGTAGTTGCACCCCCGGCGGTCTTGTTGCCATCGGCCTTCGCTTGATCGACTTGCCGCGGCCGTGAGGTTGCCGGCTGCTGTGGCGCGTCGTTGTTGGCGAAGGCGATGAGGCTCTGAATCGTCGCCCTCCAGTCTTCGGCCTTGTCTGCCGCTGGAGGGAAATCGAGGAGCAGCTGTGCTCTTGCTAGAGCTTCTGCTGGAGAAGAGGGAAACGGCGGCGAGCGGTGCGAGGAGCGGGACACGCTCGGACTTCTAACAACGTTAGAAGGAGCACGTTCCCGCCCCGGCGACCACGCCTTGCTCGTACCAGCGCGCTGGCCTTGAGCATCCCGCGATCCTCCGGCTTGGCTACGTCCCAGCAAGCGTATGGTACCTCCTGTACCACGCTGCTGCGGGTCTTGCACCTCCCGAGAGAGGCGTGGTGCGTCCACGGACACCGAGGCCTTGGAATTCGCCCGGTCGTCCGTCTTGTCCTTGGACTTGGTGGCGCCGTGAGTTTCCTCGCCGGCGACCACCCTTCCGCCGGCGTCTCCTCCACCCACCGTTGGTTCTGGTGGCGGTGGAATCGACGCAGACGGGCCTCCGACCTCCGAAGCCTTCTTCTTCGGAGGCATGTTGTTGTGGCTGATGAAGTTGATGAAGCTGGAGATGTTGATGAAGAATGCGCCCGTGTGAGCGCCGGATCAGGTTCGCACAACCTCGACGCCCCCTACCTGGCGCGCCAAAGATGTCGGGGGAAACTGTCCTCCCACGAGCACCTATGGGACCGGAGCCCCTTCTACGTTGCGGTAAGGGAGCGGAGGGAGCACGGAGAGCAGATCGAGGAGCACACGCGGGCAGTTTTACCCAGGTTCGGGCCGCGCGGACGCGTAAAACCCTACTCCTACTTGGATTGTATTGAGTTCTTGAGCTCGGGAGCTTGAAGAGCTAGCTACACCGAGCGAAAGAGTTGTCTAGGTTCCGAACCCTTTCTACGTTGTGCATGGGCCTCCTTTTATAGCTCAAAGGGGTCACCGACAGGTGTCAACGTAGAGGAGGGTAAAAGCGTAATTTTGGTGGTAGTTGTAACAGTGCGGGAATAGTGTATGAATAGTGGATGAACAGTGGTCTTCACCTAATTTTGACAGTGGGGGACAAGGGCATTAAATGCCCGTCGCCGTCGACCCCAAAAGTGTCCGTCCATGCCTCTCCGTTCGCCACGGCGGTAGCCTAGTCACCATGGCTTGCCACCGTGTGCCCCAGGCTGCACAGCCATCTGCCACGTGCCCCTGGAAGGGTCCCAGGGTGACGCGTGGGCCGATGAGCTGGAGCGCGGGCACACAACATAGGTTTCCCCGGCAAGCACCTTGCCGGGGTAGCGATCTTGCCGGGCCCGTAAGCTTGCCGCTTCCCGGGCCCTGCCGGGGCGCGTGATGCGCCGAGGCATCTCTTGAGGCATGTGTTCCTTGGTCCTCCTGGCAAGCTCCTCTTGCCAGGGTCTTGTGTTAAAGTGATAACCTTGAGCCTGGTACGGCCTTCCCGGCAAGCTCCACTTGTCAGGGTCTTGATCTTCTGACTTGTATACTTTGTTCTTGAATGGCTTCATAAGGACCAAAAAGGTACTTGGCGAGCACGTGGTAAACCCTGCCGTGGGAAGAAGCTACTGCCCGTGCACAAGTTGGGGTACTAAGGTACCCCTATCTTAGTACACCGACAGTTGTACACTCATTGCATCGCACCTTCTCCTTAGCTTGACCTCCCGGAGCTGACGGTGCTCCATCCCGCACCCCCATGTAGCGGCTACCTTGAAGCCGGTGCCGCGGGCGACATCTCCACGGCGGCTCTCCCCCAGTGCGAGGCCCCTTCGGCAGCGGCGTCCATACCAACCGGATCTGTTGCTGCTGCTCCGGCTCTCGCTCGCTTGCTCGCGCTGCTGCTGCTGCTCCGGCTCTCGCTCGCTCCCTCGCGCTGCTGCTACTGCTCTCCCCCTCGCTCGTGCTACTGCTCTGCTCCGATTTAGCTACACTTCTGTCGACTGAATCGACTTTTGGGTCAGTCTATTTTCAGGGGGTGGGGGGGCTCGCCGAAGTTAAGGAAGAACCACCCGCAGCGGGGACGGGGGCTCGCCGGAGAGGTACCCCACTATCTCTCTTAGAGTTTAGGGTGGGGGCGGGGGGCCTATAGGGTTGGCCGGGGCAGCGGCGGACCGGCTGTGGGCAGTTGTTTCGGAGCGGCGAGGTGGCGCTGGGGCTGGCGGTTCGACCAATGGTGGCTGGCGGCTCAGGGGGTTGCAGGTTGAAAATGAACTGCAGGCCCTCCCTAAAGTACATGTCAAGTGCCTCTCTGCTACCATTGCGTTCAGTTTCGATAGTAACATTCAGATTCCACAGTAAATTTCAGTTTCGACAGTTAAGTTCAGAGTCAACAGTTTTTACCTCATCTGTTGTAGTCAGGTGGTTTTTGGTGTTGTAAATTTTACATCTATTTTACATCATCTATTGGAGATGATATTAGAATCCCACTTGAGATTGACGATGTCTGTCTTGTGCTGCTTGAGCCTTGACGTCTTACAGCTCACCGGGGCTGCTCCAACGACAGAACGAACAATCACAATAGAGCAGTGCCCTGGACGCCGTCTACAGATTCCTCAGATCTTCCTCCACACCTCCGACATCCACCTCTGCCTCAACTGCTTCAGCGACCAACCCAATGATGCTGAGGTCGACACGGCTACGGCAAAGAGGTTGTACACTTGTTGCATCACTTATTACTATACATTCATGTTGATCCATTAGGGCTATTTTGTTTCGACGGAAAAACATAGCAATAGGGAATTTTCCAATGACACTCTACTATTCAATTATTCATGCATTTTGTTGAAAGGAATGAAGCAAAACATCCACCTGGACCTACTATTCAAAATCCTGTGCATGAAAACAAGACCAAGTGCATTAGTGGCAGAATAACATTCTAACTGTACACGCTTTCATATGGTTTCACTTTATTTTGGCCATGTTTCTTTGCATTCCTCCGCTATTCCAATTCCTGTAAACCAAGCACCCATGTTGACAGAAATCCTGTGTTTTCAAATGCTATGTTTACCATGTGCATCCCTATCCTATTCTGGTGTTTTTCCTATCCCTGCATTTTTAGAATCATGCAAGCCAAATGAGCCCTTACAGAATTACTTCAGTTACAAGTAAGTGTCGAAGGGAACTTTGTGTGGTTTGTCCTGCTCCTACCGCGATGTCGTCCACCTCACCTAAGGTGCTCCATCGACAGAAACATCCACCAAACCAAACATCACGACTCCTGACCGTTTTTCGCCGCCTCAGATCTCCTTCCCTGCCGCCGGCACCCACCGCAATGACATCACCTTCATCGACTAAGCAGATGAACCTGAGGAGTACATGGGTCCACAAGAGAGGTCGCACTCTTTTGATTCTGCTTATGTTATGCATTGCTTAAAATTACCTGCTACTTTATCGTCCTGTTCACCTCTTGGACTCCAAGTCAGGTCCAAATTAATAATAAAACGTGAGTTCCAAATTAGTTGTGGGGCACATATCGAGGAAGCAATGAATAGTATCTTTGTCTCATATCTGGTTCACCTAGGGTATGCCTATGTTATTCATCTTGGGTGGGAAACAAATAGTAAAGAAATCATCATCTGTCTTTTTATTAAATTAAAGCAATCATCAGCCTGCTATCATTATTTTTGGATCCATCCACTGGTTGTTACCATCACTCTAAATTAATGCATGCTCTCCTTACATAATCTCAACATATTTTTTTCGTATGCATGTCAGATATTGTACACAGTCATGCTGAACATGTAGAGAAAAAGAGAAGAGTTCTGCACGGCAATACAATGTCATGCAAACATCACTCCATGGTGGGTGCAATGGCAAACCCTCCCCGCCCCTCTCCAGATTGTAATCCAAAGGAAGATATTTGTTCTGAGGCGGATTCAGACGCCGCTGACCACTCCTATTTACCCCCCAAGGTGTTTTCTCTACCTTGGCGTGATGATGTTAGTCATATCATGGATATGTTGCCTTGCACTGCCTAATTTTGACATCATATATGTCATCTGCTTAGTTTAGACATGTTCTGTCGCCACCTGTTTAGTTTCTATATCATATATGGGAATTATGCAGTCTCATGTCTTTTAGCCAGCCATAATATATGTGTGCAATGCCATCCTGTTTAACCAGGCATCATATATTTGAATGATATCTTTCCCATCCTTTTCTTCATTACATTTCCATTTGTCGACAATGTTTGTACATTAAACTACTCCTCCTGTGAATCAGCCATTTGGGTGGGAGATTGAAAAATCTGGAGTGAAAACAAGGCCTTCAGAGCAGACAGTGCTACATGTCGAAGCAGATCTCTTGTTAGGTCCCGATAGCTCCTTAGAGATTGATTCAGCGACAGATGACCAGTCCTATCCCCCCACCGAGGTGTATGATCTAACTTGGCACGGTGTTTTAGTTATTCATCATTTCTTTGAATTATGTTATGCTATGCTATCCAGTTTAGATAGACATCATATATGTGAAACTATGTCATGCTATCTGTTTTAGTTAAACTATATACATGTCAACTATTTCATGTCCTCTTTTTTCCACACTATCTATTGCATCTGTCTCTCATACAATGTCTCTACATTCAACTATGTTTCTTGTTTATCAGCCATTTGAATTGGAGCGGGTGATACTAGCATTTAGCGTACTAAAAACACGGTCTTCAAATAAAACAGTGCTACCTCTTGGTGGAGATAGCACCCCGGTTGTATATGCACGAGTACCAGCCCTACCACACATAACCCAAACTCTCACAGATTGTACCCCTACTGCGATGGACAGAGAACCGGCTTCACCCAATCTAACGCCAACCCCAGCAGATAGTAACCCAATTCCTGTTGACATAGCACCATCTCCACCACAGAGCTCCCAAACAAGAGCAGTTAGTAAGGTAGCTCCAGTGCCCAAAGGGCCAGTACTACCACGGCGAACCCCAACTCCACCAGTTAGTACGCCTATTCCTGTGGTGGAAGCACAACCAGCTAGTCGTACTTTAGCATCTATTGCATTTGATGTTGTTAAATCGTATGTGCGTATTTTCCCATCTTGGAAATATTATACTGAAGATGAAGGAAAATGCCAGTTGCAGGTGTTTGTCCAGGAGTTATGTGTAAGTAATGTTATTCATGGAAATTACTTTGCTTTGTCCCATACATCCTACCTCCATGATGGTTATAATACAACAAATTTTCCCATTTTTCTCTATTGAGAAGGACCGCTTTGGAAACTCAGGATGAGGTAATCTGTGCTAATACCTCTGCTATATTCAAGAATGCTTGGTGGTAGTATCGGAATTACCTGAAGAAAACGTACTTCACCGGCAAAGAAACTCATCAAATTCCCTTACGTTCTCCAAAGACACATTTACTGGATGATGACTAGGAACACCTTGTTCTGTACTGGTCCCGAACCAAGAATGTGGTAAGGTCTATGAGCTCATCTTCTTGTGTCTTATTGTACTCTGTTCATGTAGAACAAGTGCCTAAACCTGAAGAACAACTGTTCTAATTTAAGATTCCATTTCTATCATAGTTGCAAAAAGCGCTAGGCGTTAATTGTGCATTTTGCCACCGCCTTGCACTTTACTGACCAAAGCGCATGCTTCTGCGCAGTTATGCACAGATTAAGCGTAGTTATGCGCAATGCGTTTCGCCAATGCCTAGAGCCTAGGCGTGCTTAAGCGCTCGCTTAGGTGCGCCTTTTTCAACTATGATTGCTATTGTGCATACTGCTTTGCTCTTGTATCACTGTATTTACTCATACTAACTTATTTTTAAATTGAAGGATCCAATCGAAACTCCAATGGCACAGCAGGTATGTTCACGCATGTTTCTTTAACAAGCTTGCTCTTATCAATAGCTCTGTTGATTTCAATTTCAATTGTGCATACAGTTGACTTGTCATATCATGCACATTACTAGCATCACAACAAAGCAAATAGTGTTGTTGTACATGTAGACCCATGGTACCCATCTGAAATCTTGTTGTGCCGTGTAGTTTCCCACGCTTTGTATTCTTTCACTGATGCATTGTCTTGAACTGATATGATTTGAACCGTGTCTCTATTTTGATTTGGCAAGACAATGTAGTGACCCTAGGACATAGATATATGTTTGTTTGATGCTTTTATTATGTACTAGTACTTGGTAATAGAAGACTTGGTAGTTTAACCCTGTCCACCTTACTAATGAACTGGTTCACCGAAATGAGTTTCATATACTAGTACATCCTAAACTGTTATGTGTCTGCTTGTTTCTTATTTTAGAATGCTGACCAAATATTGGGAAAGAGTGCCTTATTAAGCAATGGAAAAGGAAGTAATGCAGATAAGGTTCAGGATAGTGACACATCCTTGTTGGTCTCCAACAAAGCTGATAAAATAGCTAAGGAAGACTATCTCGAAGACAGTGAGACAACCCCAAAGTCCTATCTTGGTTTAGAGTTGGAGTTACTGGCCACTACCGCTTGCACAAGCTATTAAAACTCATTGTCTGAATCAGTTCGGTTTCTTGAGTCTCATCTACAAGCTGAAAGACATCGATCAGCTGTGCTGCGACAAGAAGCGGAAGGACTGCGGAAGTCCCTGGAGCATTCAGATGCATACTTTCTGGTGCAACTGCAAGCGTTGGAGGATTTTAGCGCCAAACAGGACAAAGCTAATAAGCTAGGTAAGCTTATTGCCAGCATGGTGGATACCACGTTTCTTGAGATCTTCTGAAGTTGTTTTAGTTATGCTCATGTTTTGTTGCCGCATTTATTTGCACTGGTGTCCAATTTTGACGGCCAGTGTATGTAATATGCTGCTTTGTTCCCTATATTTGCACTGGTGGCGAACTTTGATGCCCAGTGGATGTAATATGTGTAATAGCGGTAATACGCTAGCGTTAATTGCTTGCTTATTTATTTCCTTATTATCTTGTTTATTTGTTTTCTTGTAGTCAGTGTAGTTCTTTTTCCGCGGTTTTCTAGTGGCCGGAATAACTTATTTTCTAAAACTAGGCCACATTAACAATGGGCAACATTTTTACTGTAGTTAACATGGGCTTCCTACGGGCCGTAGAAACATTGGGCCTTCTAAGGGCCGTAGAAACAATGGGCCTTCTACGGGTCGTTGACAAAATGGGCCTTCTACGGGCCGTATCTTTAATTGGCCTTCTACAGGCCGTATGATCGGGTGGCCAAACATCGGCTAATAATATACCACAATATGGTCGTAAATGGGCTAGAGTTGAAATCGTCCGTTCATGGGCCAACCATAACGGGTCGTCGTTAATAGGCCGTATTTGATTATGCTATGAAAACGGCCCAACGTATTAACGGGCCACAAACGGGCCGACTGTAACCATGGGCTGTATTTGGCCCACAAGCAGAAAATGACAGTAACGGGCCGAAAGTAAATGAATGCTGGAAATGAGCCCAAGAATAAATGGGCCATATTTGATGACGCTATGAAAATGGCCCAACGTATTAACGGGCCACAAATGGGCCGACTGTAACCACGGGTTGTATTTGGCCCACAAGCAGAAAATGACAGTAACGGGCCGAAAGTTAACGAATGCTGGAAATGAGCCCAAGAATAAATGGGCCCTGACAAGGTCGAAAGATAACAAGGGCTGGAAACGGCACAACGGAATAATGAGACGTTAATGGGTATAAAGTGATACACTGTTCATTACGGGCCAGTTTTACCATGGGTCGTTAATGGGCCGAGAGTAATAAGGGCCTCATATGGGCCGAAAGACGTCATGGGCCATACATGGGCCGGAAGTTAAAACGAGCTGGAATTATATTTGACGGCCCAGATGACGCTACTGGGCCTAATTCGGATAGGCCGTAAACGGGCCCTGGGTTAGCAGGCTGTAAATGGGCTATATGCGAACAGGCCGTTAACAGGCTTGCCGTGGGATGGCCCGTGATACGTCTCCAACGTATCTATAATTTTTTATTGTTCCATGCTATTATTTATGAACTCTTGGATGTTTAATGGGCTTTATCATTCACTTTTATATTATTTTTGGGACTAACCTACTAACCCAAAGGCCCAATCCAGATTGTTGTTTTTTTTGCCTATTTCAGGGTTTTGCAGAAAATGAATATCAAATGGAGTCCAAACGGAATGAAACCTTCGCGGGAGATATTTTTGGAGGAAATCACGCTCGGGAAACATCGGGACCAAGTCAGGGGACGTGGGACCAGCCCTCGAGGGCTGGGGGGCGTGCCCCCTTCCTAGGGCACGCCCCCCTGCCTCGAGGCTGGCCCACACGGCCCTCGGTGCCCTCCTTCTTCCTATATATACCTACGTACCCTAGAAACTCCACACGCAGAGAGAAAACCCTAATTCCACCGCCGTAGCTTCTGTTCCCGTGGAGATCCCATCTTGGAGCCTGTTCCGGGAGGGGGGTCCATCACGGAGGCCTTCTTCATCATCATCATCGCCCTAACAATGAGTTGTGAGTAGTTTACCTCAGACCTTCGGGTCCATAGCTAGTATCTAGATGGCTTCTTCTCTCTCTCTGGATCTCAATACAAAGTTCTCCTCGGTCTTCGAGGAGATCTATTCGATGTAATCTCTTTTTGCGGTGTGTTTGTCGAGATCCGACGAATTGTGAGTTTATGATCAAGGTTATCTATGAAAGATATTTGGTTCTTCTCTGAACTTTTCATGTGTGCTCATAATATCCTTGCAAGTCTCTTCAAATTATTGGTTTGGTTTGGCCTACTAGATCTATAGTTCTTGCAATGGGAGAAGTGCTTGGCTTAGGGTTCAATCTTGCGGTGTCCTTTCCCAGTGACAGCAGGGGCAGCAAGGCACGTATTGTATTGTTGCCATCGAGGATAAAAAGATGGGGTTTTCATCATATTGCTTGAGTTTATCCCTCTACATCATGTCATCTTGCCTAAAGCGTTACTCTGTTCGTATGAACTCAATACAGTAGATGCATGCTGGATAGCGGTCGATGTGTGGAGTAATAGTAGTTGATGCAGAATTGTTTCGGTCTACTTGTCTCGGACGTGATGCCTATATACAATGATCATGCCTAGATAGTCTCATAATTATTTGCTTTTCTAACAATTGCTCGATAGTAATTTGTTTACCCGTTGTAGAATATCTGTATCATGAGAGAAGCCACTAGAGAAAACTATGGCCCCCGGGTCTATCTTTATCATATTACTTTCCTGCCAACTAGCCAATTCCTGTTGCCTTAGTTTATTTGCTTTTTGTTTACTTTCTGTTTCAATACCAAAAATACCAAAAATATTATCTTATCATCTCTATCAGATCTCACTCTCGTAAGTGACCATAAAGGGATTGAGAACCCCTTATCGCGTTGGCTGCGAAGTTCTAATTTGTTTGTGCAGGTGCGAGGAACTCGCGCGTGGTCTCCTGCTGGATTGATACCTTGGTTCTCAAAAACTGAGGGAAATACTTACGCTACTGTGCTGCATCTCCCTTTCCTCTTCGAGGGAATACAACGCAAGCTCAAGAGGTAGCAATAAGAATTTCTGGCGCCGTTGCCGGGGAGGCTGACGCAAAAGTCATATACCAAGTACCTATCACAAACCCTTATCCTTCGCATTACATTTATTTGCCTCTCGTTTTCCTCTCCCCCACTTCACCCTTGCCGTTTTATTTGCCCTTCTTCGGGCATGTGTTTATCGTTCGCTTACTTTTCGTTAGCTTGTGTGTCGCTTGCTTGTTTTCATGTCTGAAATGGGGGACGATTTTATCGAGAAGGGTAGCAATGCCGAGGGCAACGTTCATGTTGACCCCTCAGATGAAGCTACCACTTTACATATTAAGAAGTTTCGGGTTGGCAGTGGTAATATTATTGGAAAAGGGGTACTTCAAGACTTCTTTATGTGTGCCGGTGCTTTACCCACTATGGGTGGCTCTATTCTTCACAGAACTAGTAGCCTTGCGGATGCCGTATCTATGCTCATAGTAGAAATTGAAAGGCAATTTATCCATATGCATCCCTGTATTCATAGGGTATTTTTGGAGCTCTCCAATATTGAGCATTCTTTCATTAAGCATGCTGCTACTATCTTTTTGGCTCATGAATTTCGATATATCATGAAAGAGGCCAGAGAAATCTTTGCTCACTACGAAGTAGATGCCGGTCGACCTCCTATAGAGGCTATCTTGTTCTATCAAGAAGACCTTATGCGGTTGCGATCTCCTGATCATGTTGCTTTTAATGAAAACCTTAGAAAAAAGGTTCCTATTGAGATCTTGATTGATAGAATTTCTGAGATAAACGATGACTTTGCCATTCAAAATAATGGGTTAGGCTTCTCCCTTGAACGAAGGCTTATGGCCTTCTGCCGAAAGAATGCCTATGATGATGAATTGGTCATCCACTACAAAGGGCCAAAGGAGGAACCTGTTCCTCTCAAGATTGATGTAGGGGACTTTTGTTCCATTAAATTTAGCCCTTTTGATTACTTTTGCTTGTCACAAAGGAAGCTTTCTGCTGAATGTAGGGAATATGAGATGAGCTTTCGCGACATATCGTACCACTATGGCAATACCTAGATCTATCTTGTATCATGCCTAGCTAGGGGCGTAAAACGATAGCGCTTGTTGGGAGGCAACCCAATTTTATGTTTTTTTTCTTTTGTTGCTGTTAGGGAATAAATATTGCATCTAGCCTCTGATTAGATGTGTTTTCAATTTTTTTTTGTTTAGTGTTTGTGCCAAGTAGAACCTTTGGTAAGACTTGTGTGAAGTTTATTTGATCTTGCTGTGAAAAACAAAATCATTAGCGCTGGCTAAAGTAGTCTTCAGATTTTACTGGAGCTTGATTTTTAGTTTATTCTTTTTGCTGCTGGTTGGTAGACAAATTGCGCAAATTTACCAATTTAGTTTGAATTTTTGGAGTTCCAGAAGTAGGCGAACCCAGCAGATTACTACAGACTGTTCTGTTTTTGACAGATTCTGTTTTTCGTGTGTTGTTTGCTTATTCCGATGCATCTATGAGTAATATTGGAGGATATTAACCATAGAGAACTTGGAATACAGTAGGTTTAACACCAATATAAACAAAGAATGAATTCCTTGCTGTACCTTTGAGTGGTGGTTTGCTTTCTCTTACTAACGGAGCTCACGAGAAGTTTTGTCTAAGATTTGTGTTGTGAAGTTTTCATGTTTTGAGTATTGCTTTGATGGACTGTGGAACAAGGAGTAGGAAAGTCCCAAGCTTGGGGATCCCCATGGCACCCCATGTAAATTCAAGATAATAAAAAAATCCTAAGTTTGGGGATGCCCCGGGAAGGCATCCCCTCTTTCGTCTTCACCCATCGGTAACTATACTTGGAGCTATATTTTTATTCGCAACATGCTATGTGTTTTGCTTGGAGCGTCTTGTATAATTTGAGTCTTTGCTTGTTAGTTTGCCACAATCATCCTTGCTGGACACACCTATTTGAGAGAGTTAAATATGGCCTAGAAATTATTAGAACACTCTATGTGCTTCACTTATATCTTTTGAGTTGAATAATTTTTGCTCTAGTGCTTCACTTGAATC
The DNA here is from genome assembly GCA_902687465.1 of Secale cereale. Classification (NCBI taxonomy): domain Eukaryota; kingdom Viridiplantae; phylum Streptophyta; class Magnoliopsida; order Poales; family Poaceae; genus Secale; species Secale cereale. The sequence goes on along the minus strand of LR738710.1, from coordinate 56,300,077 downwards.
TTTTAGAGCATGGTGGTGGTAATATTTTGTAGAAATTGTTGAACTCTCATGCTTCACTTAGATCTATTTGAGAGTATATTAAAACAGCATGGTAAAGTGTTTAGGCTAAAGAAACTAGTCTTCACATGATAAACATCCAATGTCAATGTAGTAAAAAGAATTCACACCAAGTGCATTGAATAGAAAGAGATGTTGGATCATTGATAATTGTTTTGAGACATGAGGATAGTGATATTAGAGTCGTGCTAGTGGAGTTATTATGAAATTGAGAAATACTTGTGTTAAGGTTAGTGATTCCTGTAGCATCCACGTATGGTGAACCGTTGTGTGACTTAGTTAAAACATGAGGTATTTGTAGAGTGTCAACCTTTGTGTGGAGGTCAGGGGCGCGTGATGGTTAACTCCTACCAACCTCCCCCCTAGGGGCATGCGTTGATTGCTTTGTTTTGATGACTCGTAAATTTTTGCAATAAGTATATGAGTTCTTATGACTAATGTTGAGTCCATGGATTATACGCACTCTCACCCTTCCACCATTGCTAGCCTCTCTTGTACCGCGCAACTTTTGTCGGTGCCATAACCCCACTATATATCCTTCCTCAAAACAGCCACCATATTGTTCCTCAAAACAGCCACCATACGTATCTATCAAGGCAATTCCATAGCCATTCCGAGATATATTGCCATGCAACTTTCCACCATTCCGTTTATATGACACGCATCATATTGTCATATTGCCTTTGCATGATCATGTAGTTGACATCGTATTTGTGGCAAGGCCACCATGCATAATTTTCATACATGTCACTCTTGTTTCATTGCACATACTGGTACACCGCCGGAGGCATTCACATAGGGTCATACTTTGTTGTTGTAGTATCGAGTTGTAATATTGTGTTGTAATGAAAGTGTGATGATCATCATTTTTAGAGCATTGTCCCATGGGAGGAAAGGCTGAATCTATAAAGCCCCTCCGCAAAAAAAAGAAAAAAAAAGGAAAGGCTAAAGAAAAGAGAAAGGCCCAAAAAAGAAAAAAAGGAAAAAAAAGAAAAAAAAAGGGGGACAATTGCTACTATCTTTTTCCACACTTGTGCTTCAAAGTAGCACCATGTTCTTCATTGTAGAGAGTCTCATGCTTAGTCACTTTCATATACTAGTGGGAATTTTCGTTATAGAACTTGGCTTGTATATTCCAACGATGGGCTTCCTCAAAATGCCCTAGGTCTTCGTGAGCAAGCAAGTTGGATGCACACCCACTAGTTTCTTTTGTTGAGCTTTCATTCATATTTAGCTCTAGTGCATCCATTGCATGGCAATCCCTACTCACTCACATTGATATCTATTGATGGGCATCCCCATAGCCCGTTGATACGCCTAGTCGATGTGAGACTATCTCCCTCTTTTTGTCTTCTCCACAACCACCTCTATTCCACCTACAGTGCTATGTCCATGGCTCACACTCATGTATTGCGTGAAAGTTGAAAGTTTTGAAAAGATAGATCATGAAAACAAATGCTTGGCTGAAATTAGGGTTGTGCATAATATGAATATTTAGTGTGATAACAAGGGAGCATAGCCAAAACTATATGATTTTGTAGGGATAACTTTCTTTAGCCATAGTATTCTGAGAAGACATGATTGCTTTGTTAGTATTGCTTGAAGTATTGTTATTTCTTATGTCAACATAGACTTTTATCTTGAATCTTTCAGATCTGAACATTCATGCCACAATTAAGAGAATTACATTGATAAACTATATTGGTTAGCATTCCACATCAAAAATTCTTTCTTTATCATTTACCTACTCGAGGACGAGCAGGAATTAAGCTTGGGGATGCTTGATACGTCTCCAACGTATCTATAATTTTTTATTGTTCCAAGCTATTATTTATGAAGTCCTGGATGTTTAATGGGCTTTATCATTCACTTTTATATCATTTTTGGGACTATCCTACTAACCCAAAGGCCCAGTCCAGATTGCTGTTTTTTGCCTATTTCAGGGTTTTGCAGAAAAGGAATATCAAATGGAGTCCAAACGGAATGAAACCTTCGCGAGAGATATTTTTGGAGGAAATCACGCTCGGGAAACGTCGGGACCAAGTCAGGGGACGTGGGACCAGCCCTCGAGGGTGGGGGGCGCGCCCCCTTCCCAGGGCGTGCCCCCCTGCCTCGAGGCTGGCCCACACGGCCCCCGGTGCCCTCCTTCTTGCTATATATACCTACGTACCCCATAAACTCCATACGTAGAGAGAAAACCCTAATTCCACCGCCGTAGCTTCTGTTCCCGTGGAGATCCTATCTTGGAGCCTGTTCCGGGAGGGGGATCCATCACGGAGGCCTTCATCATCATCATCATCGCCCTCACAATGAGTTGTGAGTAGTTTACCTCAGACCTTCGGGTCCATAGCTACTATCTAGATGGCTTCTTCTCTCTCTCTCTCTGGATCTCAATACAAAGTTCTCCTCGGTATTCGAGGAGATCTATTCGATGTAATCTCTTTTTGCGGTGTGTTTGTCGAGATCCGATGAATTGTGAGTTTATGATACAGGTTATCTATGAAAGATATTTGGTTCTTCTCTGAACTTTTTATGTGTGCTCATAATATCCTTGCAAGTCTCTTCGAATTATTGGTTTGGTTTGGCCTACTAGATCTATAGTTCTTGCAATGGGAGAAGTGCTAGGCTTTGGGTTCAATCTTGCGGTGTCCTTTCCCAGTGACAGTAGGGGCAGCAAGGCATGTATTGTATTGTTGCCATCGAGGATAAAAATATGGGGTTTTCATCATATTGCTTGAGTTTATCCCTCTACATCATGTCATCTTGTCTAAAGCGTTACTCTGTTTGTATGAACTCAATACACTAGATGCATGCTGGATAGCGGTCGATGTGTGGAGTAATAGTAGTAGATGCAGAATTGTTTCGGTCTACTTGTCTCGGACGTGATGCCTATATACAATGATCATGCCTAGATAGTATCATAATTATTCGCTTTTCTATCAATTGCTTGACAGTAATTTGTTTACCCGCCGTAGAATATCGCTATCATGAGAGAAGCCACTAGAGAAAACTATGGCCCCCGGGTCTATCTTTGTCATATTACTTTCCTGCCAACTAGCCAATTCCTGTTGCCTTAGTTTATTTGCTTTCTTTACTTTCTGTTTCAATACCAAAAATACCAAAAATATTATCTTATCATCTCTATCAGATCTCACTCTCGTAAGTGACCATAAAGGGATTGACAACCCCTTATCGCGTTAGCTGCGAAGTTCTTATTTGTTTGTGCAGGTGCGAGGGACTCGCGCGTGGTCTCCTACTGGATTGATACCTTGGTTCTCAAAAACTGAGGGAAATACTTACGCTACTGTGCCGCATCTCCCTTTCCTCTTCGAGGGAATACAACGCAAGCTCAAGAGGTAGCAGCCCGCAACCTTTTGACCAAGTCAAATGGGTCGGCCTTTTCACAGGAATGGGCCTTTGTTGGGCCGTTCCACGTGTCGACGTATCATAGGCGCTTTGGGTCAAATGAGTGCATGACATCTGTCCCAACGGTGAGCCGACACGTGTTTCCTACAGCCAATGATGATTTTACACGTGGAAAATCCCCATTGGTCGGGGCTGTTAACGGGTTATCGGATCCAAAACCGGACCCGATAGCTTAACGGCGTTCCGTTACGGTGGATTCCACGTGTCGATCACCCTTGACGAAAGCACTTCTGTGACGCGTGATTTATCGTCATGGAAGTGGACACTTCCGTGAGGATAATTTTGGTAATGTCATGGAACACTTCTACGATAGCACAGGTATGACTATCTTCATTCTGTCATAAATTTGTCATTGATGTACATGCATGACAGAAAATGTGACCTACTGTGACAAACATGTATCATCAAGGAAGTGTTATTTTTTTGTAGTGCACACAAGTCCCTAGTCCAGGTTTATCGCCTATTTGGGTTCCATCCACGAGGATATCCGACCAGGGTGTCGCTCACGGCCCCAAACGATGTGTACAGGGTTCCCGAGACACCAAATGGGCGACTTGGTACCCCGGGCCACGTACCTGCAGCATCACAGGCCACCCCTAGGGACAGCATTGCGCACGGCCTCCAGTATACTACAAACACCAGAAACTAATTGCAACTCCTGGACAGAGGACAAGGGCAGTTAATAAGCCGAGAGAGCTTGGAGCGCCCGGAGCCCAATCTGTGGTAGTAGTTGATCTTAATCACACATACATATCTCAGTTCTTAGGGACGGTTCCAATGAAACAATCCACCATGTACTCCTACATGGCCTTCGATCGATACCTTTACCAAATCATATTCCACACTTCACTCTCATTACCAGACATAAACAATTCACTCCGATCCATCACCCATATGAACCAGACCTGACACAACTCTAAGCATAGCAGGCATAGCATGGTAGGAACACATCAACATGGCTCAATCAACTCCTACACATGCTAGTGGGTTTCAACTATTTACTGTGGCAATGATAGGTCATGCAAAGGAATGTGGTTCAGCTACCACAGCAAACAACAGTTGAAACGTTGTTGTCTTAATGCAGTAAAAGAGAGCAAAAGCGAGAAGATGGGTTTGTATTAGAATGTTCAATGGGGTTGCATGCCTGGCAGATTTGTCGAGTGGTACTTCCCTTCAACTGGATACTCGTGAATATCCTCGGGAGCAGAACCTACCACGGAGATCACACCGGTAACACAATCAATACATGACAATGTGCAACAATATGATGCATGCTCATGACATGGCAATATGAATGTGTTTGAGCTAATGCAACTACAAACAGAAGGGTTTGAGCCTATTTGAACCAAAGATACGAAGTTCAAACTCATTAGTCCCAAGTGCTGAGGTCGGGGCAGAGGCGGCGACGGCGTCGACGGCGAGCAGCCTGGCGGCGTCGGGGATGAAGTGACGATGGAAATCTGAAAATCTCCCAAGTGCTGCTTATATAGCAGAAGAATTGGTCCCGGTTCATGGCACCAACCGGGACTAATGGAACCATTAGTCCTGGTTCGTGCTACCAACCAGGACAAATGGCCAGTTTTCAGCAGCCCAAAGGGCGGGAAAAAGAGGCCATTGGTCCCAGTTGGTGGCACCAACCGGGACTAAAGGGGGGCATTGGTCCCGGTTGGTGCCACGAACCGAGACTAATGAGCACCTTTAGTCCTAGTTGGTGCCATCAACTGGGACCAACGTCCTAGTGCTGCCTGCGTCGCGGCCAAAAGTTTAGTCCCACCTCGCTAGTTGAGAGAGCTCGAGAGTGGTTTACAAGCGCTGCTGCGCCCACCCTCTTGAGCTCCTCTCAACTGCAGGCTTTCGGGCCGAATTGTGACTGTGTGCCTGTGGGCCTACTAGGCCTAATGCGGGCCTGAATCCTGGCCCATTGTTGGGTTTCTAGTCGTATTCAGGCCGTGGCGGCCTTGTAGGTGGCATATTTTTATTTTTTTACCATTTTTTCCTTTGTTGCTTTATTTTTTTAATTTTGTTTCTACTTTCAACAAAATACTTACTGTTGCTATTTTTATTTATTTTATTAAAGTTTATTTATTTTACTTTATTAAAGTTTATTTTGTTTCCACTTATTTATTTTATTTTTATTCTACTTATTTATTTTATTTTATTATTTGCTTTTTGGTTGATTCCTTTAGCTATTAGAGTTTCATTAAAGTTTTCTAGTTCATTCTTTTAGTTTATTATTTTTGCTATTAAAGTTTCATAAAAGTTTTCCAGTTCATTCTTTTTTATATTAGTTCATTCTTTGAGCTAAATGACCCTGAAATTGAAAAGCATTTCAAATGAACTCTGAAAAGGTTGAAAGTTGGCATGGTATCATCCTTTCACCCACATAGCATGTGCAAAAAAGTAGAGAGGGTTACAGCAAAAACTAGATGCACTTCGTGTACAAAACGGACAATCTCTTTCGAGGTACCAGGATTTCAGACGATAACTCGTCTGTTACGAAGGGATTTCATTTTTTTGAACTTATTTGAACCACAAACTTTTCTGTGTTCAAAATGCACCATTCAAAGCAACATCATCAATTTTCAACCATTTCTGACTTCATTTGCTATTTTTCATGCATTTATTGAAATTTTTGAGCTAAATGACCCTGAAATTGAAAAGCATTTCAAATGAACTCTGAAAAGGTTGAAAGTTGGCATGGTATCATCATTTCACCCACATAGCATGTGCAAAAAAGTAGAGAGGGTTACGGAAAAAACTGGATGCACTCGTGTACAAAACGGACAATCTCGTTCGAGGTATCAGGATTTCAGACAAGAACTCGTCTGTTACAACGGGATTTCATTTTTTTGAACTTATTTGAACTACAGACTTTTTCTGTGTTCGTGGATGCACCATTCAAAGCAACATCATCAATTTTCAACCATTTCTGACTTCATTTGCTATTTTTCATGCATTTACTGAATTTTTTGAGCTAAATGACCCTGAAATTGAAAATCATTTCGAATGAACTCTGAAAAGGTTGAAAGTTGGCATGGTATCATCATTTCACCCACATAGCATGTACAAAAAAGTAGAGAGGGTTACGGCAAAAACTGGATGCACTTCGTGTACAAAACCATTATAGAACATCATGGATAGATAAGTGATGAAATTAATATAAGTTCATCATCACATGACATTCAAAGTACATGCATATCTCTAGAGCATCTAATTAAACCATACATTGAAACTATGTAGAACACTTCAACGCAACAACAAATCCGATCATAATCGCAACCAAGGTAACAATTGATCCAACGGCATAATGATACCAAGCCTCGGTATGAATGGCATATTTTCTAGTCTTTCTAATCTTCAAGCGCATGGCATCCATCTTGATCTTGTGATCATCAACGATATCCGCAACATGCAATTCCAATATCATCTTCTCGTCCTCTATTTTTTTTAGTTTTTCCTTCAAGTACTTGTTTTCTTCTTCAACTAAATTTAACCTCTTGACAATAGGGTCCATCTTGATCTTGTGATCATCGACGACTTCCGCAACATGCAACTCCAATTCCATCTTCTCCTCCTCCGTTTTTCCAATTTTTTGTTCAAGGAAATGTTTTCCTCTTCAACTAAATATAACCTCTCCACAAGAGGGTCGGTTGGAATTTCCGGTTCAACTACCTCCTAGACATATAAAAACATCTATGTCAGGTTGGTCAGCATAATTGTCATAAACACTAAAACAAATAGTTATAAATTAAAGATAATATATCACATCTGAATCATAGACAGGACGAGGGCCGACGTGGGCGTATATCAAAACCATTGCACTATATAATAACAAGCAATAATAAACGTAAGAAATTTAGACAAATATCTATCTATAGCAATAATAACTAGCAACAATAAAAGTAAGAAAAGCATGGACAGAACAAGAGGCTCACCACGTGGTGCAGGTGACGAGATCGGCGGGGGCGATCAACGGCGGTGAAGACGGGCACGGAACGTGACGGACCGCTAAACCTAGACAAATCTCGGAGAAAATGGAGCTTGGAGTTCAAGCTTCGAGAGGAGAAAAGCTTAACTAGTGTGACTCGGGCATTTCAGTGAACACCTCATGTACATAGGAGGTGAGCTAGCTAGAGCACCACAGCTCCCCCCCGGCCGGCCAGAAAAAACAGAGCAGTGGAAGTGGAGGGCGAGGGGTTATATATAGGAAACTCATTGATCTTGGTTCATACCAGGAACCGGGTCTAAAGGCCACCCATTTGTCCCGGTTCTACGCACGAACCGGGACCAATGGGTCTGGGCTAGGAGCGAGGCCCATTGGTCCCGGTTCGTGCCTGGAACCGGGACAAATGGGCCCAGACCAACTGGGACAGATGCCCAACGAGGCCCGGCCGGCCCCCTGGCCGCACGAACCAGGACGTATGCCCCGATGGGTCCCGGTTCGTGGATGAACCGGGACTAATGGGCTCGCCAGGCCCGAACCAAAGCCCTGTTTTCTACTAGTGTAATGGGCTTTAATATACACTTTTATATGATTTTTGGGACTAACCTATTAACCCAGAGCCCAGTGTCAGTTTCTGTTTTTTTCTTGTTTTTGAGTATCGCAGAAAAGGAATACCAAACGTAGCCCAATTGACCTGAAACTCAGCGGAGGATGTGTTTGGACCAGAAGAAGCCCAAGGAGTACCGGAGATGGACCAGGGGAGTCGCGGGCTGCCCACGAGGGTGGGGGGCGCGCACCCCCCTAGGCGCGCCCCCTATCTCGTGGCTGCCTTGGGGACCCCCTTACTTGTTCCCGACTCCAACACCTCTTATATATACGAAAACCTGTAGAAAATAACTTAGATCGGGAGTTCCGCCGCCGAAAGCCTCTGTTGCCACCGAAAACCAATCAAGACCCGTTCTGGCACCCTCCCGGAGGGGAAATCCCTCTCCGGTGGCCATCTTCATCATCCCAGCGCTCTCCATGACGAGGGGGGAGTAGTTCACCCTCGGGGCTGAGGGTATGTATCTGTAGCTATGTGTTTGATCTCTCTCTCTCTCTCTTGTGTTCTTGAGATGGCATGATCTTGATGTATCGTGAGCTTTGCTATTATAGTTGGATCTTATGATGTTTATCCTCCTCTACTCTCTTGTGATGAATTGAGTTTTCCCTTTGAAGTTATCTTATCGGATTGAGTCTGTAAGGATTTGAGAACACTTGATGTATGTCTTGCATGTGCTTATCTGTGGTGACAATGGGATATCACGTGATCTACTTTATGTATGTTTTGGTGATCAACTTGTGGGTTCCGTGACCTTGGGAATCTATGCATAGAGGTTGGCACACGTTTTCCTCTTGACTCTCCGGTACAAACTTTGGGGCACTCTTTGAAGTTCTTTGTGTTGGTTGAATAGATGAATCTGAGATTGTGTGATGCATATTGTATAATCATGCCCACAGATATTTGAGGTGACAATGGAGTATATAGGTGACATTAGGGTTTTGGTTGAATTGTGTCTTAAGGTGTTATTCTAGTACGAACTCTAGGATAGATCGAACTGAAAGAATAGCTTCGTGTTATTTTACTACGGAATCTTGAATAGATCGATCAGAAAGAATAACTTTGAGGTGGTTTCGTACCCTACCATAATCTCTTTGTTTGTTCCCTGCTATTAGTGACTTTGGAGTGACACTTTGTTGCATGTTGAGGGATAGTTATATGATCCAATTATGTTATTATTGTTGGGAGAACTCACACTAGTGAAATTATGAACCCTAGGCCTTGTTTCCTAGCATTGTAATACCGTTTATGCTCACTTTTATCATTAGTTACCTTGCTGTTTTTATATTTTCAGATTACAAAAACCTTTATCAACCATCCATATTGCACTTGTATCAACATCTCTTCGCCGAACTAGTGCACCTATACAATTTGCCATTGTATTGGGTGTGTTGGGGACACAAGAGACTCTTTGTTATTTGGTTGCAGGGTTGTTTGAGAGAGACCATCTTCATCCTACGCCTCCCACAGATTGATAAACCTTAGGTCATCCACTTGAGGGAAATTTGCTACTATCACTACAAAAAAAATACACTTCCGTGATGATACGTGTTTGCCACAGTAGGTCACGTTTTCTATCATGCATGTACATCCATGACAATTTTATAACAGAATCAAGATAGTCATACATGTGCTGTTGTAGAAGTGTTCCCTGACATTACCAAAATTATCATCACGGAAGTGTCCACTTCCATGACGATAAATCACGCGTCATAGAAGTGCTTTCGTCAAGGGTCCGGTTTTGGATCCGATAACCCGTTAACAGCCCGGACCAATGGGGATTTTCCACGTCTAAAATTCTGATTGGCTAACGGAAACACGTGCCGGCTCCTCGTTGGCACAGGTGTCACTCATCCAATCGGCGAGATGCGCCTAAGATATGTTGATACGTGGACCGGCCCAAAAGTGGCCCATAAAGTTTAAATGGGTCGGCCCAACTAAAGGCCCACAAGATTTTGTGGACCATAATGGGTAGGCCCAACTAAAGGCCCACAACATTTTGCGAACCATAATGGGCCTGCCCAGCTAAAGGCCCACAATATTTTGCGGGCCATAATGGGCCGGCCTAGGTAAAGGCCCACAAGATTTTTACGGGCCATAATGGGCCATCCCAGGTGAAGGCCCACAAAATTTTGTGTACCATAATGCGCCGGCCCAGCTAAAGGCCCACGAGATTTCGCCGACATTAATGGGCCGGCCCAGCTGTAGGCCCACAAGATTTTGAGGACCCTATTAGGCCGGCCCATTAACTGGCTGCCATATTTTGGGCCAAATGTCGACCCATATTTGATCTGGTCCATTAATGGCCTGCCACGTTCCGGGCCTAATAATGGCCCATATGAGATCCGGCCCGTTAAAAGCCTACCACGTTCTGGGCCAAATTACGGCTCAGACCAGGTCTGGCCTTTTAAGAGGCTTTGGGCTAAATTATGGCCCATATCAGATTTGGCCCATCAACTGGACGCTATGCTTTTGGGCCCACTTGCTAAAGGCCCATTTAGTAATTCGTCCTGATATTAGTTTTGTCCTGTTAAGGGCTCGTTTAACATTTCGGCCATATATTAATTTTGGCATGTTAAAAGCACGTCATATAGTTGGGCCTAACTATGGCCCGGTTTGCATCCGGCCTGCTCGCAGCCGATAATCTGATTGGGCCAAACAAGGACCGAGACAATTTTGGCCTGTTATAAGCCCGTGATTTGATTGGCACATTCATGGGCTGGGGTCTATTTCGGCCTGCTGCCGGCCCGTGAGATGTTCGGCACGTTTCATGCCCAACCTATTTTCAGCCTCCTAAAGGCCCATTGAGTTTTCGTGGGAAAATAGGGCCGGCGGTTTACTCGGCCTATTATAGGCCCGAATCTACTAGTGGGCCAGTTTGCATCTAGGCCTGTTAACGGACCAAGATGACGGGGCCCATGACGCGGATCATACATGGTGATTTGCACGACGGCCCGAATATGTACCGTAATTTTATGGTTTGGCCGGTTTACTGCGAAGACAGGATATATATACAGTAAAATAACAGCAGCATCATGAATAAGAAAAAAACATAGACTATACAATAAAGAAATTACGGCATATTACATCCACTGGGCATCAAAGTACGCCACTATGATAATAAAGCACAAGCAGACAGCACATTACATACACTGTGCATCAAAGATCGCCACCAGTGCAACTAAACACGCCGACAAAATAATATACAAATCCGACAACACTTCAATAGAGTTCAAGAAAGGTTAGCCCTCCTCGGGAGCTGCAGCGCAAGCAGCTGAGCAAGCTGGTGAGACTGCACTTGTTTGACACTTATATCCACCTCACTCTGAAAGATAAACAAGCAAACAAATGACAAGTTTTGCACATATAAGTATCAGTGCTGACAATTCATCACATTTCTTACTAACGAATAAAGTGACACAGTTTAAAATAGCATTAACACAATATGGTATTGTTCAGGTCAAGACATGGCAGGAAATGACATTGTGAAGGAGTTGGCAGCTTCACTTCACCACTGGATTACAGATCAAGAACTCATAAGTATCAATGGTTAGTGTGCTATCAATTTATCCCATTTCAGATTGGCAAAATAAGATCACTTGCTCTGTATAGTTTAATTTACATGGTATGAAGAAGGAACTTGGTTGTACAACTGAAAACTTAAATTGAGAAGGACAAACTTTTGTTTATGAACTGGAGTACATAATAAACTTTAAACATGCAATTTGATGCAAACACCAAAAATAAACAGCTGTTGCAGTCATGCCTAACCAAATATACACAACAAAGTTTGAAGGCTTGAGAAGGACAAACTTTCATTATTGGTGAAGGCAGGCTCTATAAAACCCTTGTCCATTCTGATGGGGGGGGGGCAATTCAAGAAGTTTACCACAGAATCTTCTTCATAAGCATTGCCTTTATTCTACATTTTGTTAAGAGTAAATATAGATGTGACAATATAAGAAAAAATGGAGAATATTTAAGATAAGATGAAGAGTGATGCTACATAACCAAGTAGCTATAAATGTAAGAACATCGATACAGGCAAAAGGTATAGCCAAGAGCAATGCAAAGCAAAACTTCTTCAGTACCATCGGTGTTATCCAACCTTATGGTAAGAGTAAATATAGATCTTATGTGTAGAAAATGCAGGGCAAAGGAAAATGAGATGCAGAGTGATGGTACATGAACAACTACCTGTCAATATAAGTACACTGATAAAGGACATCAGGTACTTACAAGAACAATGCAGAGCTAAAAAAAATCATTGGCATTCGATATATTCTACACTAATGTAACCATTCATACCGATCAGATAATTTGGAGCGAACAATTGATAAGCAAGCTATCATGCATACTGATGTCACATAATGAACAAGGTATGTATGCAAGTACAGTGATACAGGACAACAGGTACTAACAAGAGCAAAGCAGCGGGCAGCATATTTGCGATACCATGTCGTTCTTTTCGAACCGGAATTCTTCTTCGAGCAGATTTCCAGCAAAAAAGATCCATAAGGCACATGCGGAAAAGTAGAAGTTCAAATTTTCATGCGATATCATAGACAGTACCTCATCCTCGGAACGAGGCCCGTGCATAACAAGGTTTTTCCATTCAATGTCTTCTAAATTTAGCACATGATACTTCACCAGAAATCCGTTTATAGACTTGCCATCAAAGTGTGATTTCCTCAGGTAACACCAATACTGTTGCAATGCTTCCTTGAAAAGCTCAAGCAAGCTTTGCTCGTCATGACTCTCCAGATTGACCCTCGCCTACTTACAACAATGTAATGTAAATCATTGATGTGTTCAATCAGCAGAAAACAGGAAAATAATCACCATGAATAATAGCACTTACAAGTAAGTGGGACAAGAAGATGTGAAAAAGGTGTTTGTCTTCACTATAATCTTCCAATGATGGGAATATATGCACGTAGTCCCTAACAACATTGAAAGCATTGTCTTTTAAACTGGGAATAACTGGGATGGCATTCCAATCTGCAGGAATTGGCCGTCTCTGCAGTTGGGATAGGTCTTTGGCCGGTGGACTTGCTGTACTTTTTGCTGGAGTGGGATTTTTCTATGGTACGGCTGGTGCTATGGCAACTGAAATCGGCATACCTTTTGCTGGAGTGCAGGTTCTGTGGGGTGGGGCTAGTGGTGTGGCTAGTGAAGTATGGGTACAATCTGTTGGAGTCGGTCCTACGTTTTGTGTCACTGGTTGTACGACCAATATAAGTGGGGTGCTGTCTGATTTCTCCGGCACAACCACGTTTTTCAAGGACTTTGCTGGTGCTCCTTCAGGTTCGGCAATCACCCTCTTCCTTTTTGATGTCTGATGCACAAGAATAGCATTTGAGTGGAAAAACATGGTATGATGATAGATGGAATATGTATTGATATTGGATGGGCATGGCATCTCGACATATATGATGAGTAAACTAAGCAGATGGCAGTGCAACAAAGTAGAAAAAATGCAAGACAACATATGCAAGATACGCACAATCAATAAAACCTTGCCAAATTAGATCAGGCACCTTGATGGGTGAACATGACAGGCCATCTGCCTTTGACTCATCGAGGTTAGAATGGTCATTAGGATCATATTCTGAACAAGAATCTACAGGTGGGGATTGTATGAGTTTCATTGCATCCAGAATGGCACTCAATGACTTGGTGCCAATTTTGTAAGTCATTGTCGTGTTCCACAATATTCTTCTGATGCACGGATTCTGATATTCACTGTAATTACGTATAATATCTGAGAACCATGAAAACATAATTAGTTGTGAGATTATCTTTGTAATGCAGAGGATATTCTAATATAGGAGCGCCCCTGTAAACACTTGTCTGCTATCACTGGATTCTGATGAGAGAGCTCATGTGTGCTGTAATATGGTGCGTGCATTTATATAATCTGGCACAAGTACACAAAAAAATAGGCTCCAGAGGTAAGGATAGTTGGCAGATGATAGGTTCAAAATATAATGTACAGAGAGTTTATTGCCAAACCGTGATAACAAGAGCACATAGCAACTAGGCAGATCATAGTGTACATAAAAGGGGTACACCATAACCACGATATATAAATCGGGAAAGTGGAACTTGCTTGAAAATACGGTGTTGTATTGCCGCTAGTAATTGAAAGTCTACCGATCAAGTACATGCCAGCTCTATCAGCTGTTGATTGAAGATGTCCCTGCTCCCCTTCCTGATAAGGAACATACTGTACGTACTAAATACAGAATAATAAAAGAGGAACATGTTAAAGAACAGAAGAGGAAGCATATTCTTGAGGTTCCGCTTAATTGCATACAATGTTGGTTGCCCACTCATGATGAATCACAGCGCCCAAAGAAATGCAATTCCATGTTGTCTCTCTATATGTGGCAATTTTGAACAAGAGTCATTAGGATCATATTCTGAACAAAAGTCAACAGGTGGGGAGTGTATGAGTTTCATTGCATCCAGAATGCCGCTCAATGCCTTGGTGCCAATTTTGTAAGTCATTGCGGTGTTTAGCTTCAAGAGTGGACTGCTGCTAGCGCAACACAAAGCAGCTACACAGATCATAGTGTAGATATAACGGGAAAACCGTAAGCATCAGAGTAAAATCAGCAAAATGGAACTTGCTGGAATATATGTGCTAGTATTGCCGGTACGGCTAGAAAGGCTTCGAATACCAGCTCTCTTCAACTGAAGGTGCATTACTGTTAATATCAGTGTAACTCTCAAAGGCGACACAACTCCCCGCATTTCCTTGCTATTCTTATAGGATTCAAGTGGGCAGGCCACTACAAATCCTATTCCCATGTATACAAAATCCTACGAATCAAAGAGGCCCAAAGAGTTCAAAGTGTCCATACCAACTGACCGTATAGACGTCTACACTGCAAATTTCCATGCTCATCTTCACTACAAGGAACGTACTATACTACATCATACTCTCTCCGTTCCAAAATATAAGTCTTGGTAGAGATTTCCACTATGGATCACATACAGATGTAGCCAGATACATTTTAGAGTGTAGATTCACTCATTTTGCTCCATATGTAGTCCATGGTGGAATCTATACAAAGACTTGTATTTAGGAACCGAGAGAGTACTTATTAAAGAAGAACGGAAGAGGAACATGCTAAAGAAGAGCAAGCAGATTTTGGATAATAAAATGTTCGTTGCGCAGTGCCCACACATGATGAACCAGAGCGCATTAAGAAAGCAACTCCCTACTGTCTCCCTATATGTGGTGCACATGCTTTTTCGAAAGTAAAGTAGGAACATTAGCTGACCAATAAAATGTTATCTGTTTAAGTAATATCAGCATCATATCAGATTCGTACTTGAGCAACAAGTTTGGAATTATGAGTGGCACATTGTTTAGCTTGATGGATTCAGGAGCAGTGCTAAGGAGGTACGATGATGGTACTGAATATTAAGGCATGTCCGCATGCAAGTCACGTGACTTTTGTCATTTGGGTCAGTCGACCATTTCAGGCGGTTGGATGAAGATCCTACGTCTCCTAACCCTTCGTCTTCCTCGTCTCTGATTCTTCCCATATAGAACACCGCATGGGCCGCCGACCGGACCACCCGTGTCAGGACCCCGATCCTAAGTCACACCAATCTAGCTTGTAACCCATCATATCACATTGCGGCCTCATGCACGGTAACCCCACGGGTGCCACCTTACCTGGCCCGGGACCGTTTGCGCATTTTGGCACACGTATATGATAGTGTCGCTAGCATCCATATGACAGAGAACCCGGGCCGACATGGCTAGTTATAAACCAAAACTGGCACTAAATTACAAAGACAGGCATCCATGACCCAGCAACGAACGTGTCGGTCATCAACGTATGAACCCAAGTCGTAGCAAGCTACATGGACTTAAAGGAACAACGCGTGACATTTCCCCTAAGGGACAGACACAGGAACGAAGAAGGACACATGCCGTCCAGCCTAAGTGTTCCGGAGTAGTAGCAAGCTACCAAGGCTCGGTGGAAGCACTAGGAGGCATTTCCCTGTAAGATAGGCTACCAAAGGTAAACAACTAGGTGTCGGATCCCACACATATCAAGCATTTCAAACATACACACAATATGCTCAATATGTGCAAATACAACATTGCATCACAACAGAACTCTATGACTAAAAGTACTTTATTTAAGAGGCTCCGAAGAGCCATACATAACATATCCATACAAATAGGGGTCACATGACCCAACACTCAAGTCATACAAGCATACAAGCACAAGCGGAAGCTAACATGTCTGAGTACGGACAACTTGGAAATAAAACAGGCTTGGGTACCCTGACTATCTACAAGGCCCTTCACAAGCTCAGGATCACCGTCTGGGTAGCAAGCTACTCGTCGACGTCAACATCTAAATAAAACCCATCAGAAGGGGCAGGGTTCTCCTCTGCAACAGTATTAAGCAAACATGAGTACAAAGGTACTCAGCAAGACTTACAACAGACCCTATCATAAATGCATCATTATCAACCAGGGTAGTGGAGTTCATTGCAGCAAGCCAGCTTTGACTATTGGCTAACCTATACTACAACTCTCAACAGATTGCAAGATGAGACTACATACACGAGTCCTCTACTCGCCACAACAATACACCACCGTGGATCCTCTTCCGTCATCCTACGGAAGGGCCATCCACGGCACTCACACTTGTCTTGAGGCTTTTAGAAGTAACCATCAACTTGTCTATGAACTGTATAGGTAACCAAGTGGTCTGTACCGCGAACAACGGCTATTCGAATAGATTGGTAACCCTGCAGGGGTGTACTTCTTCACACATGTTTCCACCACTTAGCGTCTGCACACGACATGTGCTCGGCAGACTTCAAGCGAAAGCCAACGTGGGTGTAGACCACGACCTAACCAACCACTCAAGTCTCTAGTCCAGGTTTATCGCCTATTTGGGTTCCATCCATGGGGAGATCCGGCCGGGGTGTCGCTCACGGCCCCAAACGATGTATACAGGGTTCCCGAGTCACCAAACGGGCGACCGGTACACCGTGCCACGTACCTGCCGCATCACAACCCACCCCGAGGGTCAGCGCTGTGCACGACCACCAGTAAACTACAAACACCAGAAACTAGTTGCCACTCCTGGACAGAGAACAAGGGCAGTCAATAAGTCGAGCGGGGTCATATTTCAGGGCCCAACGTGTGGTAGTAGATGAGTCCTGAATCACACATACAAATCTCAAGTCCTATGGACGGTTCCAATGAATCAACCCACCATGTACTCCTACATGGCCTTTCATCGATACCTTTACCAAGCATATTCCACACTTCACTCTCTTTACCAGACTTGATCATTTCACTATGATCCATCACCCAGATGAACCAGACCTGACACAACTCTAAGTATAGCAAGCAACATAAACAAATAGCATGGTAGGAAACACACATCACATGGCTCAAACAACTCCTACACATGCTAGTGGGTTTCAACTATTTACTGTGGCAATGACAGGTCATGCAAAAGAATAGGGTTCAACTACCGCAGCAAGTAGCAGTTCACACGCTGTTACCTTAATGCAGTAAAAGAGAGCAGGAGCGAGAAGATGGGTTTGTATCGGAATGATCAATGGGTTGCTTGCCTGACAGATTGGTTGTCGCGTACTGCTCTTCAGTTGGATACGCAGAAGTATCCTCGGGAGCAGGACCTACCATGGAGAACACCGACGATACAATCAATATACAAACAAATGCAACAATATGATGCATGCTCATGACATGGCAAGATGAATGTGTTTTGGGAAAATGCAACTAAAACAGAAAGGTTTGAGCTCATTTGAACCAAAGATTCAAACTTATACCCAAACTATTATTTATTAAAGTGCATTATCATGTTTTGATGTGAACAGCAAGGTTAATTTGCTCAAACATGCATGAAACCAGTGCCATTGGAAAGATTGGATTTTTCTGATCAATTTTCATATATAAAACTTTTCCATCTAAGCTACTGTTGAATTTATATGATTTTTAAAAGTTTAAAGCATTTTCCGGAATTACCTGAATTGTTTTAAACAAATAATCCCAGAAAAGCTTTAACTGCGTCAGCATGACATCATGCTGATGTCAGCAGGTCAACAGACCTGGTCTAGGTCAAACCTGACTTGCGGGGCCCACTAGTCAGTCTCTCAGGGCTAACTAAAAGTTAGAAACTAAACTAGAGGTTAACAGGGGCTGGGCCCCAAGTGTTAGTGACTCATCTAATTATCTAACTTAGTTAACACTAAAAACTTAACTCTAACTAAACAGTGCCTGGGCCCACATGTCAGCCAGCCAGGGGGGGGGGTCAAACCCCTGGTCAACTGGCTGATCCTGCCGGCGGCTGGACGCCGGCGAGGCCAGACGCGGCGGAGGGCCTCGGATTTGGTCCTCCGGTGACCAAATCGGCGGCGGAGACATGCTGCGCGTAGCTGGGGAGCTGCCGCATCTAGTGGTGCAAGCGGTTGGACACGGAGAGGCCGAAAACGACGCCGGCGAGCTCGGCAGCGGCGGCCGGAGTTCGGGCAAGGTTGGGAAAGGTGTTGTGGGGCACGGCGGGGCGAACGGTCAGGTGCTACGGTCTCCTGGCGATGTGCTGAGCAGGGTGACGTGCTTGGTTTGGTCGGAGGCGGGCCAGAACGACGACGGCGACATGGCCGGCGGCGAGCACCTCTCGGCTCCGGTGAACACGGCAGCTACACAGCGCAAACGAGCAAGGGAGAAATGGGTATCGAAGGAGAAGCTCACGGCGAGAGCAGCGGAGGAAACGGCGAGCTCGGGGACTGGCTGGAGACGTCGTGAGGTCGCCGGCGATCTCGGCGGCCGTAGGAGGAAGAAGAGCTCGGGGACGGCGCGTTGGGGCTTCCGGCGATGCGTGGCTCGGCGCAGAACTTCAGCGCGAGGAGGTGGAGCTTGGGGGCACGAAGACGAGGCGAGGGGAGCACGGCGGCTGCGGTGGTGCTCGTTGGTGCGTCGGCGAGCGCTTCTGCCAAGGCGGGAGAGTGCGAGGGAGAGAGGTAGGGGGAGTCCGGTGTCCAGAGGCTCGGAGCGGCGCCGAGGAGGCCCTTCGAGGCGTCGCGGTGGCTCGGACGACGCAGGCAGGCAGGGTGCGTGGCGCCCGCGCGCGCCGTGCGCTGTCCCTCCTCTGCCTACTGGCAGAGGTAGGGGGTGACTAGCACGGGCCAGGTGGGCCGGCCCAGTTCAGGTAAGAGGGTCTGGGCCTTCTCTCTCTCTCTTTTTCTATTTTAGTTTCTGTTTTGTTTCTTTTTCTACTGTGTTGAATTAATAAAAATGCTAGAACATTTTTATAAATCATAAAACTAGTCATGCCCACTGTATATAATAAGAACAGCATGGAACATTTTAGTTTAAGATTATTTGGGCACCTAAAATATTTTATAGCATTTAAATGCCTAAATGCAAATACAATATGGATTAAACCAGTGACCTTTGGATGTCCTAGAAAATTGTGCACAATTTTTGTCAGAGATTTGAGACCAAGGCAAAGATGATGAACATTTTTGAAGGGCATTTTGGGTACATTGGAAAAGATTTTATTAAACCCTAGTTGTTAAAGGAGGGGTGCTGGGGTTTCTGTCATCCCCATTTCAAGTTTCTGCAAAAAGTAGACATGATGCACACTCTAGCTAGTCCTAGTGCAAGCACTAACTAGGGATGTGACAACTCACCCCCACTCAGAAGAATCTCGTCCCGAGATTCGGGTTCCTCCGGAAAAAGGGTGGGGTACTCAAGTCGAAGGCGATCCTCCCTTTCCCAAGTAGCTTCATTCTCGGAATGATGTGACCATTGAACCTTGAGAAACTTGATATTATGACGTCGAGTGGTACGCTCGGTTTGATCGAGAATACGAACGGGGTATTCTCGATATGTGAGATTGTCATGGAGATCAAGCGTTTCGTGGTCCACTCCACGGATAGGATCCGAGAAGCAACGCCTGAGTTGAGAAACATGGAAGACATCATGAACTCTGGAAAGATGCGGAGGTAGTTCCAATTGGTAGGCAACTTGTCCTTGTTTCGCAAGAATGCGAAAAGGACCGATGTAACGAGGAGCCAATTTGCCTTTGATACCGAAGCGATGGGTTCCCTTAAGAGGAGTAACCCGAAGGTAAGCCTTATCGCCGACTCCATAAGTCACAGCCTTATGATGACTATCATATTGGCTCTTCTGGCGAGACTGGGCTGTTTTCAATTTCTCACGAATGATGCGAACTTGCTCTTCGGCTTCCTGGATCATATCCGGACCAAAGAATTGTCTTTCCCCGGTTTCTGACCAGTTAAGAGGCGTTCGACACCTTCGTCCATACAAAACTTCGAAGGGAGCCTTGCCCAAGCTAACTTGATAACTATTGTTATAAGAGAATTTGGCGAATGGAAGACACTTCTCCCAATCCATACCGAAAGAGATGACAGAGGCTCGAAGCATATCCTCCAGAATTTGATTGACTTGTTCTACTTGACCACTTGACTGAGGAAGAAAGGCGGTGCTAAAAGAGAGACAAGTCCCCATAGCATTTTGGAAACTTTCCCAAAATCGAGAGGTGAAAAGACTTCCACGGTCTGAGTTAATTTCCAATGGCACACCATGAAGTGATACTATCCGAGAGATATACAAATCTACTAGCTGGCTAGCGGTTATACTCTCTCGAACAGGCAGGAAGTGGGCTACTTTGGAGAGGCGGTCGATAACGACGAAGATAGCATTATTCCCTTTCCTGGTCCTGGGAAACCCGGTAATGAAGTCCATACCGATCTTGTCCCATTTCCATTCAGGAATAGCTACAGGTTGAAGGGTGCCAGCAGGCCATTGATGCTCTGCTTTAACTCGACGGAAAACGTCGCAGTTAGCAATGAACTGAGCGATTTCTCTCTTTATCCTAGTCCACCAGAACCTCTGGTGTAGGTCCTGATACATTTTGGTACTACCGGCATGAATCGTGAGAGGAGATTCATGAGCCTCTTTAAGGATCAACTGCCGTAGATGTTGGTTCTTGGGAACCACTAAACGGTTCTCGAAGAAGACAACACCTCTGTTATCAATGGAGAAACAACCTGCAACTCCTTTATGAATGTTTCTCTTGATTCAGGAAATCCCTGTATCTTGCTTCTGGTCAGCTATGATTTGATCCGTAAGGTTAGGTTTCGCCACCAAGGTGGGAAGGAATCCTCGAGGAACAATGTGAAGGTTAAGCTTACGAAATTCCTCGTGGAGAAGTGGTTGCCCTTGTTGTAACATCAGATTGTTACAATAAGACTTACGACTTAGTGCGTCAGCCATGACATTGGGCTTCCCAGGAGTGTACGTGATTCCTATGTCGTAATCTGTGAGCAACTCAACCCAACGTCTTTGCCTGAGATTCCAATCCGGTTGGGTGAAGATGTATTTCAGACTTTGGTGATCAGTGAAGATTTCACAGCGATTACCAAGAAAGTAATGTCGCCATGTTTTGAGTGCGTGGACTACAGCTGCAAGCTCTAGATCATGTGTAGGATAATTATCCTCATGTGGACGCAACTGTCGAGATGCGTAAGCAATCACTTGACGATCTTGCATGAGTATGCAACCTAGTCCTTGTCGCGAGGCATCCCAATAGATAATAAAGTCCTTGGAAAAGTCTGGTGGTACCAGTACGGGTGCAGATGTCAGGCGTCTTTTTAGTTCCTGAAAGCTGGACTCGCACTGTGGGGTCCACTCGAACTTTTTATCTTTCTTGAGGAGTTCAGTTAGAGGTTTAGCAACATTGGAGAAATTCTCGACGAAGCATCAGCAATAGCTCGCTAAGCCGAGGAAACTCATAACTTGCTTGACTGATTCAGGTGGAGTCCAATCAAGGACGGCCTGAACTCGCTCTGGATTGACAACAATACCCTTGCCAGAGATTACATGGCCTAGATAGGTCACTTCTGGCAACCAAAATTCACATTTGGAGAATTTGGCATAAAGGCGGTGCTCTCGAAGTTTCGTCAATACCAGCCTTAGATGCTCGGCATGATCTTCCTTGTTCTTGGAGTAAATGAGTATATCATCGAGGTATACCACGACGAATTTATCCAAGTACTCCATGAATATAGAATTCATTAGCCGGGAGAAAGTGGCTGGGGCATTGGTTAACCCGAAGGACATGACGGTGTACTCGTATTGGCCATAACGAGTAACAAAGGCCGTCTTGGGAATGTCCCCGTTCTTGATTTTGATTTGATGGTAGCCCAACCTCAAATCCATTTTGGAAAAGACTGAGGACCCAGCGAGCTGATCATACAAGTCGTTGATCCTGGGGAGCAGATACTTGTTCTTTATGGTGACCAGATTGACAGGTCGATAATCTACAACCATACGTTCCGTTCCATCCTTCTTCTTGATGAAGAGGACGGGACAAGCCCAAAGAGAAGAACTAGGACGGATGAAACCCTTTTTCAAGGACTCATCGAGTTGTTTCTTAAGCTCCGCTAGTTCTAAGGGTGCCATCTTATAGGGCCTCTTAGAGATTGGGACAGTTCCTGGAATAAGATCTATCACGAACTCGACATCTCTGTCAGGTGGAACACCTGGCAGCTCTTCTGGAAAGACATTCGGAAAGTCACGGACTACCGGGATATCTTCGAGTTCGGGTAGAGGGCTGGCATTAAGAGAGTAGAGCTGACGCTCAGCCATTCGGGCCAAAACATTGACATTCTTGCCGGATGGGTATGTAAGTTGAACAGTCCTAGTGTAGCAATCAATCTTGGCGTAATGAGATGTCATCCAGTCCATACCCAAGATGATGTTTATGTCTGAGGACTTGAGAGCTATTAGTGAAGCAAGAAAGACAAGTCTATCGACAAGAATTTCATTTCCATGGCTTACCATAGAGGTTTGCCATTTCGATCCAGGAGTTTGGATTACCATGGAAGTGGGCATGTCACAAAAGGTCATGTTGTGCATGCGAGCATAGCTCTCAGATATGAACGAATGAGATGCTCCAGTATCAAAAAGAACAGATGTCAGATGGCAGTTAACAAGGAGCATACCAAGGACGATGTTAGGATCCTCATAAGATTCCTCAGCAGAGACATAGTTGACATGACCACGTGTAGTGGGGATTGGCTTGACATAGTTCACCTTGCCTGTTGGCATACCACAGCCAATGGACCTTCCTGGCTGGTTCTGAGGACACTCTCGCATGTAGTGCCCTGGTTCTCCGCACTTGAAGCATGTCACAGTGCTAGTGCGTGGAGCAAAGTTGGCAGGTGGTCCTCCATAAGTCTTGGCTGGTGCATTCTGTTGGGTCGGGCGAGGCGCCTCATAGGATGGCCTCGGAGTGAACCTGGGTGGCAGGGCTGTGTTAGGAACCCACACACGGCGCTTGTGAGAGCCAGAGCCGGATGAGGAACCAAAATCACGAGGATGCTTGCGTGTGGCTTCATAATCAGTCTGACCTGTCTCAGCACTGATGGCTTTGTTTACTAGCTTCTGGAAGGAGGTGCACTCGTGTAGACGTAGATCTCGACGAAGTTCAGGGCTGAGTCCCTTGCGGAACCTCGCCTGCTTCTTGGCGTCGGTGGACACTTCTTCGGGAGCATAGCGTGCCAAGTTTCCAAACTCGCGACTATAGACATCCACGGTTAGCCTGCCCTGGGTGAAATTGCAAAATTCCTCCCGCTTGCGATCCATGAGACCTTCCGGAATGTGATATTCACGGAATGCCTCACTGAACTCTGCCCAAGTAGTGATTTGGTCAGCAGGTCGCATAGCCTCAAAGTTTTCCCACCAGAGGCTAGCAGGGCCCTCAAGATGGTAGGCGGCGTAGGTAACCTTGTCAGCTTCGGCCACACAAGCAGAGTGTAGCTTGTGGGTGATACTACGAAGCTAGTCATCCGCATCAAGAGGTTCAGTGGAATGATGGAACTTCGGTGGGCACATCTTGATAAAGTCATTAATTGACACCACATCATTCCTCTGGCGAAAGGCAGTATTCTGCTCTATGCGTTCCAGCAAACGGTTGGTCTCTCTCTTGTTCCTTTCTGCCTCCAGCATTACTTCAGCCAAGGATGGTGGTTGAGGCAGATTCTCATCTCTAGCCCCACTGGCCTCACCCTGCTCCTGAGCAGCAGGAGTGCTGCGAGTGTTGACCATCCTAGGAAAACAAAAGAATAGTTTAGACAAGGATGGCAAAACTTTGACATAGGAGTGCATAATGTAATGGATGACACGGAATGCAGAGATGTTCATCTGTATGACACGGTAGTATAGAAACTGCCATATATACACCATTGGTCATACACACCATACATAGTTTAGTACAAGCCAAGGCTAAAGTACAACTACGGTGAAAGACGATACATCTCATCAGAGGCACTCCAAGATCCTATACATTATTTATCTACGCCTTTGAAACTCAGAACACACTAGGTCATATTCCACAAGACATGCAGGACTGTGGAGATACAACTCTACGATACTACTACTGCCACGGTCTGACTCAGACATTCCCGTAGTAATCTTCATAAAGATTACCCCCGTAGCCTGGAAGTGGAACATGTGGATCTGGAAACTCTCGAGCACTCGAAGGCAATGGACCGTAGGGACATGGATGCAGTCTCGGCCCCGCTGCTGGTGGTAACCGACGCCCACGTGGAGGTGTAATACCCCGAACGTCACGCCAATCCATACAATCGGGCAGACGAGTCCGCACGGGGTACAAATCCCACATATCCAGATATCCGACCTGCACGGGTGCAAGCCATGTCAGAGTGGTCCAGTGGGCGGCTCAAGTGTTATAAAGCTCCATCCGGTGGGCACGGGCCTCACGATCCCTATCCTCCAGCATCTGAGTGGTAGTCTGAAGCAGTGGCTCCTCATGAGCGGCATCAGTATACAGACCAGTGTAGTAGCCTTCCTCTCCAGGAAGCGAGGCTGGCATGTAGCAGAACTCAGTATTCATCAGTAGGGCATGCCTAGCCCGGATGATGGTCATCATCGAGTAAGCAGCATCCTGTACTGCGATCTCGATGGTAACCCCGAGTCCATAAGACCAATGGATGGGGTCGGTATCTCCGGGATACGAAGGGTATATCCGGACTATGCAGAAATACTGACTCTGGTTGAAATCCCGGTACTGCTCCTCCATAGTGTACTCAGGATACCAACGGTAGCCGGTCTCAGCCAACACATGGACTAGCATGGCCGTGTGACCTGGCACATTAATGCACCGGGTCAAACGGACCACCTGGTGAGGTGTGCGGTCAGACATCTGAAACACGAGATAATGCAAAGGCATTAGAATTTCTAGAAGAAATTGGGCAGCATAACAACTGTAATTGCTAAAGATTTTGAGACATCATACAAATGATAGCATAGCCACTCAACAACTTCATATCAAGGTTCCGGTCCAACTAATCAACAAACTGGAAGGTAGAAACTGAACTGAGGCTTGAAACCAACAATCCTAAGAGTCTACGGATTAGTAACACGTGAACCTAATAAGATGAGAGGCCTAGTCCTAAACCCCCGTAGAAAGAATAGGCTGACTCAGATCAGAAGGGCATAAGGTAAGAAGTAAAAAGAGCCTTACGTTCCCTTCCACAATCAATTCCCCTAGATATAACTAAGAATTTTCTAGACTCAACATCGACCAGTTTGGCTTGAAGAACCTACAGGCAGTCCGGCTCTGATGCCAACGCTGTCAGGACCCCGATCCTAAGTCACACTGATCTAGCTTGTAACACATCATATCACTTTGCGCCTCACGCAGGGTAACCCCACGGGTGCCACCTTACCTGGCCCGGGACCGTTTGCGCATTTTGGCACACGTATATGATAGTGTCGCTAGCATCCATATGACAGAGAACCCGGGCCGACATGGCTAGTTATAAACCAAAACTGGCACTAAATTATAGAGAGAGGCATCCATGACCCAGCAACGAACGTGTCGATCATCAACGTATGAACCCAAGTCATAGCAAGCTACATGGACTTAAAGGAACAACGCGTGACATTTCCCCTAAGGCACAGACACAGGAGAAAAGAAGGACACATGCCGGCCAGCCTAAGTGTTCCGGAGCAGTAGCAAGCTACCAAGGCTCGGTGGAAGCACTAGGAGGCATTTCCCTGTAAGATAGGCTACCAAAGGTAAACAACTAGGTGTCGGATCCCACACATATCAAGCATTTCAAACATACACACAATATGCTCAATATGTGCAAATACAACATTGCATCACAACAGAACTCTATGACACAAAGTACTTTATTTAAGAGGCTCCGAAGAGCCATACATAACATATCCATACAGATAGGGGTCACATGACCCAACACTCAAGTCATACAAGCATGCAAGCACAAGCGGAAGCTAACATGTCTGAGTACAGACAACTTGGAAATAAAACAGGCTTGGGTAGCCTGACTATCTACAAGGCCCTTCACAAGCTCAGGATCACCATCTGGGTAGCAAGCTACTCATCGACGTCAACGTGTAAGTAAAACCCATCAGAAGGGGCAAGGGTTCTCCTCTGCAACAGTATTAAGCAAACATGAGTACAAAGGTACTCAGCAAGACTTACAACAGACCCTATCATACATGCATCATTATCAACCAGGGTAGTGGAGTTCATTGCAGCAAACCAGCTTTGACTATTGGCTAACCTATACTACAACTCTCAACAGATTGCAAGATGAGACTACGTACATGAGTCCTCTACTCACCACAACAATACACCACCGTGGATCCTCTTCCGTCATCCTACGGAAGGGCCATCCACGGCACTCACACTTGTCTTGAGGCTTTTATAAGTAACCATCAACTTGTCTATGAACTGTATAGGTAACCAAGTGGTCCGTACCGCGAACAACGGCTATTTGAATAGATTGGTAACCATGCAGGGGTGTACTTCTTCACACATGTTTCCACCACTTAGCATCTGCACACGACATGTGCTCGGCAGACTTCAAGCGAAAGCCGACGTGGTTGTAGACCACGACCTAACCAACCACTCAAGTCTCTAGTCTAGGTTTATCGCCTATTTGGGTTCCATCCGTGGGGAGATCCGGCCGGGGTGTGGCTCACGGCCCCAAACGATGTGTACAGGGTTCCCGAGCCACCAAACGGGCGACCGGTACACCGTGCCACGTACCTGCCGCATCACAGCCCACCCTGAGGGTCAGCGCTGTGCACGACCACCAGTAAACTACAAACACCAGAAACTAGTTGCAACTCCTGGACTGAGAACAAGGGCAGTCAATAAGTCGAGCAGGGTCATATTTCAGGGCCCAACGTGTGGTAGTAGCTGAGTCTTGAATCACACATACAGATCTCAGGTCCTATGGACGGTTCCAATGAAACAACCCACCGTGTACTCCTACATGGCCTTTCATCGATACTTTTACCAAGCATATTCCACACTTCACACTCTTTACCAGACTTGATCATTTCACTCTGATCCATCACCCAGATGAACCAGACCTGACACCACTCTAAGCATAGCAGGCAACATAAACAAATAGCATGGTAGGAAACACACATCACATGGCTCAAACAACTCCTACACATGCTAGTGGGTTTCAACTATTTACTTTGGCAATGACAGGTCATGCAAAGGAATAGGGTTCAACTACCGGAGCAAGTAGCAGTTCACACGCTGTTGCCTTAATGTAGTAAAAGAGAGCAGGAGCAAGAAGATGGATTTGTATCGGAATGATCAATGGGTTGCTTGCCTCACAGATTGGTTGTCGGGTACTGCTCTTAAGTTGGATACGCAGAAGTATCCTCGGGAGCAGGACCTACCACGAAGAACACCGACGATACAATCAATATACAAACAAATGCAACAATATGATGCATGCTCATGACATGGCAAGATGAATGTGTTTTGGGCAAATGCAACTAAAACAGAAAGGTTTGAGCTCATTTGAACCAAAGATTCAAACTTATACCCAAACTATTATTTATTAAAGTGCATTATCATGTTTTGATGTGAACAGCAAGGTTAGTTTGCTAAAACATGCATGAAACCAGTGCCATTGGAAAGATTGGATTTTTCTGATCAATTTTCATATATAAAACTTTTCCATTTGAGCTACTGTTGAATTTATATGATTTTTAGAAGTTTAAAGCATTTTCTGGAATTTCCTGAATTGTTTTCAATCAAATAATCCCAGAAAAGCTTTTACTGCGTCAGCATGACATCATGCTGACGTCAGCAGGTCAACAGACCTGGTCCAGGTCAAACCTGACTTGCGGGGCCCACTAGTCAGTCTCTCAGGGCTAACTAAAAGTTAGAAACTAAACTAGAGGTTAACAGGGCCTAGGCCCCACGTGTTAGTGACCCATCTAATTATCTAACTTAGTTAACACTAAAAACTTAACTCTAACTAAACAGTGCCTGGGCCCACACGTCAACCAGCCAGGGGGGGTCAAACCCCTGGTCAACTGGCTGATCCTGCCGGTGGCTCGACGCCGGCGAGGCCAGACGTGGCGGAGGGCCTCAGATTTGGTCCTCCGGTGACCAAATCGGCGGCGGAGACATGCTACGCGTAGCTGGGGAGCTGCCGCATCTAGTGGTGCAAGCGGTTGGACACGGGAGGCCGGAAACGACGCCGGCGAGCTCGGCAGCGGCGGCCGGAGTTCGGGCAAGGTTGGGAAAGGTGCTGTGGGGCACGGCGGGGCGAACGATCAGGTGCTACGGTCTCCTTGCGATGTGCTGAGCAGGGTGACGCGCTTGGTTTGGTCGGAGGTAGGCCAGAACGACGACGGCGACATGGCCGGCGGCAAGCACCTCTCGGCTCCGGTGAACACGGCAGCTACACAGCGCAAACGAGCAAGGGAGAAACGGGGCTCGAAGGAGAAGCTCACGGCGAGAGCAGCGGAGGAAACGGCGAGCTCGGGGACTGGCTGGAGATGTCGTGAGGTCGCCGGCGATCTCGGCGGCCATAGGAGGAAGAAGAGCTCGGGGACGGCGCGTTGGGGCTTCCGACGATGCATGGCTCGACGCAGAGCTTCAGCGCGAGGAGGCGGAGCTTGGGGGCACGAAGACGAGGCGAGGGGAGCACGGCGGCTGCGGTGGTGCTCGTCGGTGCGTCGGCGAGCGCTTCTGCCAAGGCGGGAGAGGGCTAGGGAGAGAGGCAGGGGGAGTGCGGTGTCCAGAGGCTCGGAGCGGCGCCGAGGAGGCCCTTCGAGGCGTCGCGGTGGCGCGGACGACGCAGGCAGGCAGGGAAGTGCGCGGCGCCCGCGCGCGCCGTGCGCTGTCCTCCTCTGCCAGGGTGATTGGCACGGGCCAGGTGGGCCGGCCCAGTTCAGGTAAGAGGGTCTGGGCCTTCTCTCTCTCTCTCTTTTTCTATTTTAGTTTATGTTTAGTTTCTTTTTCAACTGTGCTGAATTAATAAAAATGCTAGAACATTTTTATAAATCATAAAACTAGTCATGCCCACTGTATATAATAAGAACAGCATGGAACATTTTAGTTTTAGATTATTTGGGCACCTAAAATATTTTATAGCATTTAAATGCCCAAATGCAAATACAATATGGATTAAACGAATGACCTTTGGATGTCCTAGAAAATTGTGCACCATTTTTGTCAGAGGTTTGAAACCAAGGCAAAGATGATGAACATTTTTGACGGGAATTTTTGGGTACATTGGAAAAGATTTTATTAAACCCTAGTTGTTAAAGGAGGGGTGCTAGGGTTTCTGTCATCCCCATTTCAAGTATCTGCAAAATGTAGACATGATGCACACTCTAGCTAGTCCTAGTGCAAGCACTAACTAGGGATGTGACAACCGGCCCCCACTGCCTGTGTTCCTCCGCCACCCCCCCCCCCCC
>LR738710.1:56240760-56270137 GCA_902687465.1 Secale cereale | reverse complement strand
ACCAAAGTCCCCACCCGAGCCCCTTCGTTTGCACCGGCAAACTCCGGCGAGCTCTGAAAAATCGACTGACCCAATTTTGAAATTTAGTTTAATGTGATTTAACTAGTGTGGAATATAAAAGGGGAAAACCACAAACATTGGAAGTATAGTGTTGAGCGTGCCATGGCGGATCTGAAGGTGCAAACTGGACAAAGGCAACTTCGCAACCAATGTTTGCTCTCAACTAGCAAGTAAGTGATGGACAAGAAATCAGAGTAAAGCAGTGGAGATCTATTTTCTTGCTGAGATAAATAAGTTGAGCAGATATGGAAGAGTGACGCCTCTAGTGCGGCGCCGTGTATGCATCTGCTGAGAATTTGACGGTGCTGCTGTAGCGATGGCTGTCGGCGGCGTGGAAGCAGATCTAGGAGGGTAGACGGTGGCGGCGGGGCGCGACGTACGAGACGGTCGTAGGAGCGGTGCCGGCAAGGTGGACGACGGCGGGGATGAAGCGAGAGGATGGGATGCAAGGATCCTGGTCCGAAGCCTTGGATGATAGAGGTCGATCTCTTGTAATGGACGGTGGCGTTGGGGTATTAGCTCTGGCATGGTGGAGGAGGACGGCGGTGGATGGGGTGGCGGATGAGGAGGCTGGGGTGGAGAGGGTATTTTGGCGCCCACGGAGTACGAATGGGGAAATGGAGGTGGAGGGGAAGGGGGGAACCATGTCTGCAGGGCGCGCTTGTCTCAAATGTGAGGAAATTTACAAACTTAGCCCCTGTTTCAAATTTCCTACATCACAGCCATATTAGTCGGTTGGGGATAGGACGGTAATCTCGCATACACCAGATATTTGCGGACGAGAGTTTGTTTTTGGCGCCCACCGTGTATGAATCGGGGAGGGAGTAGATTTCGGCCGAGGACACACTGTGTTTTGGCACCAACCGTGTATGAATCATGGTGAGAGGCGGATATGTCATGTTTGAGTGAAATTACAAACCTACCCCTATTAAAACCTATAGAAATCGAGCAGATAGGCTTTGCGTGGCAGGGATAGGCACTAGTAATTTCCATCTCGCAGATTTTGGTTTCGGGCGGTTACTGCGACTTTCCCCGCTTCGTTCAAATTTTGCAGAGTGCACGTTTACCGTGCCAACTCAATTCGAATCCCGTTTGTATTCTATTTTTTTTTGGGCGGGATCCATTTTCGATTGGAATAAAATTCTATATACATCAGTTTTTTATATACACTTTCAAAAGCACAACAAAGAATTCTGCTCCTTTATATGTATAATATGTTTTACAAATACAATGATCTCAAAATCATAAGGTTGAAATCAAAAAATTAAACCAAATTATGTTCTACTAAAATGTATGGATCAGTAATATCTACATATTAAATAATATAGATGCGCATGAATTCATATGAGTATGCATGTTTGATAGATCAATTTTGGTTCGAGTATGGATTACATGTATCATCATCTCGAATTCAAATATTTGAATCCCTTTTCTGTTCACTCCTTTCATGCCCATCTCTCTCGCATGCATGCTCTTTCATGAAGCTATCACTCTCTTTTCTCCAGCTCACCCGCACGCTCACTTCATGTTTCTCCTATCCTCTCAAACATGGTCTCTCGATGTCTCCCTTGAGAAGTGTCACACTATCCCTATCATTATACATTACACGGTTTACATTATCTCTCACGTCTCTACCGTTCTCTCGTATCACTAGGTACCTAAGCTTTTTTTTCACCGCCACACACACAGTCTCCACTCGTCTTTCACTTTGTCTTTCTCTCTATGGGATTCTCTCACACACCCTATATGTCTCTAGATATGAATCATACCACTAAAATTACTCTCTCTCTCTCCTGTAGACACAACATTTGTTGCGGTCTCCTTTTCGTCTCCATCCCAGACTGGCATTATTCATTTGTTTACCGATCAGACAAACTCCCCCCTCTCTCTCTATCACACACACACACACAACTCCTGGTTCCACTCCCCTTCCCTACTACCGTCTCTCTCTCTCACACAAAACTCTCGCTTTCGCACCCCCGACTCGTATTTCTCTCACAAACATTTATCGACTAGCCTCTAGATAGGTTTATACACCCGCACACTCGTGCTTCCACTATCGCATACTTGTCTCTCTCCCGCTCCTTGTATCTATGTAGATTTTTCTTCCCTTCTTGACACACACCCTCTCGATCAGGCACACACACACTATCGCCTCATTTTAAGTTGATACCTCTCGCACACACACTCTTTGTGTCTTTGTCACACATGCACTCCATCCTCCTCCTCTCTCCCTCTCTCTCTCACACACACACATGGGCTTTTTGCAACAACTGGCAAGATGCCCATGCATTGCACGGAACATCAAGATGCATTTGTATGAGTAGTTTATCTTGTGGGAGAAAATGATGAACAAGGGAAGGCCTTATTTGCAAGTGTGGAGAGGGGTGTGGGTATCTTTTTGCAAAATTTCCATAGTTTCCTTCTTATCCGTCAGATATAGATCGGACGGCCTATATTGCAGGATGGCAGGCCCACGATCATCACTGACTATGCTTTTTATAATAGTAGGGATAAAAAATAGAGTTGGTGATGATGGTGGGCCTGCCATCCTGTAATATAGGCCGCCCGATTTATATCTGACGGATAGGAACGAAAGTATGGCAATTTACCCGCACTCCTCTCCACATTTGCAGATAAGGCCTTCCCTCGTTCATCCTTTTCTCCCACAAGATCTTGATGTTCCGTGCAACGCACGGGCATCTTGCTAGTAAGAGTAGAAATTAGACATATACCACATCTTGAATCTTGAAACCAACAACATTCCTCCCTTATCTCATCAAAACCGCCAAAGGAATATATTTTGAGTGAAACATAACAATTTTTTAGTGATATACGTATTTCAAAACTAGACTTTTTTCTATCAAATCGGTGAATATGTATTAATCTACTCAGATCATGTGGCAACGCATTGGCACATTGCTAGTCTCTACTACTATAGTACATAAATTTTTGAATTCAGGTTATCTATCCGCCAAGACTGGGGAGCAATTAGTGGCCATTTGATTTGTTCCACACAGCACCCAACTCAAGTGATCTAACGGCTCACGTTTCTTGGATTCGCTCTATACGGCCACCCACCAAAGTGACTCCAGGAACCTTCTTGAACCCTCATGATGCCAAATGCCCACACACGTGTTGTGCAAAAGTCTGCTATTTACCATCTTCTGTGGCTCTGAACTTTAATGCTTAACAACTGGAGGCCCGTAATATCTGGCAAACAACAACGACTCACTATACAACTAATGTTTCACAAATCAAAGTACTCAATGTTTGTATGATTACCCCCCCCCCACCTCCGGGAACTTCTAATGCGGCAATTTGATAACCCTTTCTCAAAATGCAACAAATTGAACAGTAAAGTTTGTTACATGTTCAATACAATCTCAACAACCATGGGCAGAATAAGCCACCTTTTTCAGAAAAAATGAGTGAGTAAGAAATATGTGCATAGCATGTGCCTTCTACTAGTTGTTATTAGTATAATTTTTTGGACACCAAAGAAATAGTGGAGTACATACACGAAGAGAACAGGCGCACGCACGCAGTCGGTCTCTCGCTGTCTCGCACACACGAGTGTTACGTAAAGGCAACGTTAACCAATAAACCCTAAAACCCTAGGTGCACGATTGTTGCATTCGCAGGTACCGGGTACGTGGTGGAGCGCACCTTTGTAGGAATAGTCAGCTCGCGTGATAATTTGATCCGTAGGAGTTGATGGTCGGGACCATAGGTGAACGACTTGGAGGCAGTGGCTTGCCACAGATCAAGTAGCCACGTTTAAAATATCACTTTCTTAGCGGGGTTAAGAGTTCCGATTTTCAATGGCGCGTTAAAGTTTTTAGAACGATTGGTATGGAGCGAAAATGGAATTCATAGTACTACGTACCTCCTTGGTGTATGGTTGTATGGTTTTATGTTGCGAGATGTTGAACCTGGTAGTTCTAGGGCAAATACTATGTTTAGATTTAGATGTTGGTTTTCAGTAATGAAAATCGGAAGGTGGAAATCCTTCTTTGATTAGAAAAAAACTACTACCTCCATTCTGGTTTACTAGTCCCCATCCTATTTTGTGTCAAAGTTTGTCCATGAATTTTACTTGTAAAATGTGAATGGAAAACGAGATTTTGTTATACGCAAACAAAAAATGGCTGGAGGGAGTGATTGCTCTGATACGGACGCGACCTCTCATAGCCCAGGCATTGAACCGGTGCGCCGGCCAAGAGGGCCCCACTTGCTGCAGGCCCGGCTGAACACGTCTCCTCGCCGCATGCAATCGGCTTCAGACTGCCCCGCCTGCCTTCATTGAATCCACGCGTGTGCCGGCAACACATACTTCTGCGAGCCGGCTAGCATTTTAGAACAGAAAAAATGACCAAAATATAATTAATTACACATGGTCTTGACTTGTTGTGCTCACACTGGTAGCAGGAACTAGAGGTTTTTCTTAATTCATAACTCTCCTCAATTTTTTTTGGCTTTGAAGTGAATCATGGTTGTGGACATTATGTATGAACGTGGAGATATCTGTGAACATGAGTGTGATGTGGAAGTTGAACTTGGCATGTCGGGCTTGCGCGTGAACTATACCATGTCCAATGCTTTGTCTGATATTGTTTGGAAAGTAATTGCTCTTATGACATGACCCGAAAAAAAATATTTTGTGCCACATCAGTAGATGCACGGACATCACAACAGGCATGCTGACTGGATAAACATTTGAACCTAGCTACTATGAAGGAAATTTTCTATTGACAACAGTTTTAGATAGCAGGAGACGCCTAGCCTGCTCTGCCTCTGCTAGCTTATTTCTGGCTTCTTCCATCTCTTCTTTGGCATGGGTGAAGAGAGCATCTAATTGCTCTTTTCGCTTCTTCAGGAACTCAGCTACATTCTCAAGGGCTGCTGCACGCTTTCTTTCAGCCTTTACTAGAGCCACGAGGACACGAACAGCTGACGACTCCACCTAGCTTGTGTGTAATCCGGCATCATCTGGGAATTTGCACCTTGTGTCTAATCCAGCATCATTAGGGAACTGGCACCTTGTGTGTAATCCAGCCTCATTCTGGAAACATGATCTGGTAGAAGTTACTTCTTTTTTAGATAATTACTCAGAGCAACCCAGATCCATTTAGTAGAAGCCAGATAAACAGAACTGGTAGAAGTGAATTCAAAAGGAAAAAAAA
Organism: Secale cereale; assembly: GCA_902687465.1. NCBI lineage: Eukaryota > Viridiplantae > Streptophyta > Magnoliopsida > Poales > Poaceae > Secale > Secale cereale. Next base: position 56,264,891 of record LR738710.1, on the reverse strand, counting down.
TATAAAAATAGACTACAAGGTGAGAACACCCACTTCCTACATCAAGCTAAAAACGAAAGCATTAGGACGATTAAGACTCTTCTTATGACACATCGAAGAACATGAGGCTTAAGAGAAACAGAAACTACAACATATACACATCGAAGAAGACGAGGCTAAATGAAAGTAATTGAAAGGGTGTTACTTACCAAAGCTCGTTTTACAGGTTCGGTGCAGCTCCTCTTTAACTTGCCACGCTACTTGAAGATGTCCCAAATATCCCGTGTTTGGTCTACATTCCTCCTCTACATGTTCGCACTCGTGGTTTTAAAATCTCAACATGGCAAGAAAAATAAACTACTAGTAATACTCGCGCATCTTGTGGGCAACATTAAAGCACTCGTCTGCCATGTTAGAGCATCTCCAACAGAATCGCAACGCGCGGCGCTTTAAAAAAGTGTTTATAGTGCTGAGATCGAGAAGTAGAGATAGAGAGTACAGGATAGTTCTCAGCATAGATAGATAAAAAAATAGATTATTCAACTACTCCTCGTCGTCCGACTCCTCCTCCGACGTCTGGCTATAGGCCTGAAGATACCGATCGTCGTTGGATTCCTAGGGCGACACTGCTCCTAGCCTCATGTTGAATTTAGCATCCGCTTTTCGCCTACACTTGTCCTCGCGATAGGCGGCTCGCTCCGCCCTCCTCTTATCCCTCTCCGAACTCCTTTGATCGTAGAACTCGCGCTCGTTGATGATGTCCTGCAGGAAGAGTTGGCACCACTGCGGCATCGCTTCCTCGTCCATCTCGGCGATGCCGAGACGGTGCTCCCGCCTCCGGTGGTCACGACGATCCTCGTTGGTGATAAGCCGCGGCAGAGGCGTGAGCTCCTGTGCCCGCTCCTGTGTCGGCATGTTGGGGAAGTTCAATGTTCTATGAGGCCACAGGAGGCGCCACGCCACCGCGTCGTACACGCGAGCGGCCTCGTTGACGATGTCAAAATTGCCGAGGCCGAGGCGCATACCGCTGAACCGGATCTCGGGGGAGAAGCCGCCGGAGGGGCGCGTGCGGATGCCGCGGTATCCCCAAGTTTCCCGGTGATGCGGCGGCTGTGAGGCGAGAAAGAGCGGGGAGAGAGCAATGGCGAGGCACAGAGCGGGGAGAGAGCGGTGGCAAGGCACAGAGCGGTGGGAGGGCGTTGGATTTTATAAAGCACGCCGGACGCCGCGCGCCAAAACTAGCGCATGTCCGGCCGCTTTTTCCCGTGTGCGCGCAATCGTTTGCCGACGTCTCTACTCTCTCTACTCTCTTCTCTAGGGTTATATTTATTTTATATTTAATATTTATCTCTACTTCTCTACTCTCTATTTTTTTTCTCTACTTTTTCCCTAATCTTCTAAAAAACAGAGTTGGTGATGATGGTGTTCCTGCCATCCTACAATAAAGGCCATCCGATTTATATCCGACGGATACGAAGGAAACTGTGGCAATTTTGCAAAAAGATACCCACACCCCTCTCCGCATTTGCAAATAAGGCATTCCCTCGTTCATCCTTTTCTCCCACAAGATAAACTACTCATACAAATGCATCTTGATGCGTGCAACGCATGGGCATCTTGCTACTTCTAAAAAACTGTACATCATTTGTCACACTACTGGTTGCAGATGAAATACCTACCCAAGCACAGCACGATGCACGAGCAACACACAATTACAAGTTGATATTCTGTTGGACAATGGAGGCTATAACCAATTACTTTTACGGGAACTATACCACCCAAGAAATTTGATGGGAATGTATGAACAAAATTGGAACTGCACATGTACTGCTAAGTGATTCAATACACACATTACCAATCGAGGAGGAGAACGATGGTCGCGGCGGCCTCTATGAGACATGGTCGGCAACGGGAGTCAGTTCATTGTCCATGACGGTGGTGCTTCTGCACTTGGCGTCGGCTTCCGGGGATGAGGCTCCGTGTACGACGATGACGGTGGACCGGCTCCAGTGCGGCGTACGAGGTCGTCGATGAGGCAGATGCGCTGCTGTGGAGGAGTGCGCCGATGTAGAAGGGGAGGAGCACGAAGGCTGCGGTGCCGTGGAGAAGTCTATTTTGCGGTGGGGATAGAAAATGGGGAGTATTCATGTGTACTACTTTGAGTGTCGGGGTGGGGTTGGCTGGGTAGGGTGAACCAGAAGTTACGAAAACAGCCCCCTACCAACCGTCATCTGTCGGCCTGTTCCGAAGGCTATGATGGTAACTTCCCACTGCTCGAACCAGGGTCGCGGGAGACTTTCCCGCCGACCTCAAAATTTTGTGACACTGAACTCCCCGTGTGGCGTGTTGGGTGATTCGGCTAAGCAACTAGCGAGTAGTACTAGTAAACTCTGCATATTAGGTTTGACCGAAGTCAAACTTCCTAAAGTTTGACCAAGTTTATAGAAAAATATAAACATTTACCATAACAGATATGTATGATGTGAAAGTACATTCAATAATGAATCTAATGGTATTTATTTGTTATTGTATACGTCAATATTTTTTGTTATAAACTTTCTGAGAGTTTACAAAACTTGACTTTGACCAATGCAAATACGTAGACATAAATAAAAACGGAGGGTGTACACATTTGTTTTCCTAGTATGTAGTGAATTAATCATTTGTTGAAATTATGAAATAAATATATTAGGCTATTGACTTCGAATGTAATGGTCTATACAATTCAATAGTTACGATCATTGTCGAATTCCAAGATGTATAAGAGGTCTATAGTACTTCACAACATGCTCAAACTCACATAATCCCAGTCAAATGACAATCAAAATGCATTTCATAGTTATTACTTTGTAGGATGCAACAAAACCAACAATAACTCTACATCAGCCATTATAAAAGCAACATTTTGAACATATCCCAATATGTGAATGAAACGTGTAGAGAGAGCTTGCGAAGATGGACCAGATAGGGCGGGAAAGACTGTATGTATGTGGACGAGAGAGTAGGAGACAAACCTAACGAAACAGAGAGAGGGAGATAGCTAGAGAGAGAAAGAGAGAGAAAGAGAGAGGAAGAAGTTAGGTCTATGAGAAAGATGGAGACATGTAATATATGTGACATGCATGTGCATCCGGATTCTGTACAGGTGGAAGGCGAAGAGATAACATGTTCGATGAGAAAGCTGGAAAAACATGGACGAGAGGGGAAGGATCTCGTGGGTTGAGGGATTGATAAATTTGTGTGGGGGAGAGAGGGATTGGTAATTTTGTGCCGGAGAGAGAGGGTGGGGGGGAGGAGCCAGTCAGCCGTCGTCACATCATCCTGCTTCCAAATGGCCCCACATTCTCTAGCGAAGTGTGGTCGCCGTCTTCGATCTCCTCAATGCCCTCTTTGAAGATTGAGGTGTTGTGCATGCTGGGGTGCAGAGAAGCACAAGCGAGAGTGGTCGCCATATAACCTTGGATGGGGATGAATTGTGTGCTCAGGGAGGGGGTGTGTGTGTGTTGTGTGATGTGTGTGTGTGTGTCAGATATTGAGAGAAAACAAACCTAAGGAGAGAAATGTGTGTGTATGTGACGGAAAACTACTTGCTAAATAGGGTATTCACGAAGAGATCGTGCGTGCGAGATAGAGAGCGATGTGTGGGCCTTGAGGTGGGCAGGGGCCGGGTGAGGGTGTCAAAATGTGCGCGTTGATGCATGTGTTACATGCGATCGTGCGAGGGACGGACGAATCGAGAGAGATGGTTGTTGTGTTACGGATGCTCCTCTCTTTCTCTCTCTCTCTCTCTCACACACACAAGTAAAATGGAAGACCGTTCTCTCATGTATACACAACGTATCGGCATCTGTCTATGTCTCACTCATGCATGATCATTTTCACATTCACACCTCTCTATGTCTCTATCACACGCACACCGTCTCCACATTGCCCTTCCTCGACAACACACATATGGACACATACATACGTTCTCTCTCAGTCACACACACAAAATCAGTATTAAAAAAACTAGGGCGCACCTAAAATGTCCAAATCCAAATAAACATGAACTGGAGCTAAATTCAAATATATGGAAATATTGTAGCGTCAATATCTTTTCCGGAAAAAAAGTTGAGTAATATTCGGGGATTGTTTTCACACACACAAAAAGGTTCGGTGGATGTCCTTCGAGCGCGACACGGTGACGCACCGTTCGATCGACCGCGCAGCCGCAGTTCACGCGCTTGCACAGGATTCTGTATCGTGGTTGTGGTAACTAATAAAAGTGCTGCCTAAGTCTAATGTTTACGTGTACTAGTACGGTTTTCTTTTAAGTTTGACCAACCCTATAAAACTAAACTAAGCTCCCATACGCGCACTCATCAATATGCCACCGCCGCTGTTGCGCATGCTGACGTCCACCTGCTCCGGCCAACAATTTCTCGCCCATCACAACCGTGTCGCGGCCAAGCCGAAGGCTCGGCCGCTGACGTCATCTGCAGTCCCTCCTCGTGATGCCGCCGCACTGCCAAGCACGCGAGCAGCTGGTGGAACCGCGTCTATACACGCAGCGTACGAAGAGGAGGACGAGCGTGTGCTCCAGCATGCCGGCGAGGAGGAACTACCGTGTCATTGTCGTCTCCGCCCGCGTGGAGGAGGCGCGCATGGTGGCTATCACAGCGGAAGCCGGTTGCGCGCGCGTCGAGCCGGCAAACAGGGTGCGAATGCGGAATCAACCTTCGAGACCTTGAATGCCACGTGGATCCTGCAATCTGAAGGTGCAATTTCGGTCAGTCGACTCTTGTGAGCCGTTTGATGCAACATGGATGGCTAGAAGGGCTTCTTCAACCTCCGAAATAGATGCACGGTTCATCTTCTCAGCCCGTCACAGGCCTAACCGCCTGCCGCCGCCGCCGCGCCCTCCCCTGAACAGCCTGCCACCGCCATGCTCCCCCCCCACCCCCTCCATCTGTTTAACCCCGGGCACGATCCATTTTTTTTGGCGAACTGCATTCCACACCCAACACTCATAAGATAGATCATGGGCACCTTGTCGTCTTCTTCCTTCACTCCGTCGAACTTTTTTCACAAATCGACTGACCCAAATTATACTACTAGTACGAACATATTAACTACTGTAGGAACACGAAGATACGAGCAGTAGTACCAATTGCAAGAAGAACAGTAGTAAGACATAGTACTAGTACTACTGTACATACTAAAGAGTTCAAATAACGAGAAAGAACATAAACATAGTTCTGTTGGGGCCTCAGCACAACACACCCTTGAAACTAAACTAAGCAACTAGTCCGCTTGACACTGCAGTAGAACCAGCATGAGCGATGACACTGCCACCTACCCGGAGTCTGAGTCCACGTCCTCGACTTCGTCCTCGTCCCTCTTCCTCTTCCTCTTCGCCGACGCTTCTTTACTTGAACCGAACACTGGGCTCTGCTTCTTCATCCAACCCTTGTAGATATTTAAACAAAGGTAGGCATCCATTGCTGCGTACAGGATGTGATCTTCATCTAATGTCTTCGACTCCCATGCACGATGAAACTCGTGGTGAGGTTTCTTCAGTTTAGCGTATGAACGATCAATCATGGTTGCTGCCGGGGTCAGCATTGAAGCCTGAGAGGAGGACACCAGGCTCTCCTTCTGGAGATCGAAGGGCTGGCCTACAACGAGGCCTATCCGACCCAGGATTTCCTTGTCATTCCTAAAGTCTACAGTAACGAATTTGACTTGGCCGCCCTTGAGGAACTTCTTAAATTCCTCGCACTCAACGTCGGCATGGCATATGTGGTAGACCAAGCATGTAGCGACCACGATCTGAATGGACCGAAGTCTCTGTGTTCAGTGTCATCCCTGGATCGGTAATGCTAACACACACAATACTTGAAGGATATATAACACAGTAGCAATCACACACTTATTATATCGAATGTCTCAAAAGAGAACTTATTACAAAAGTATATGGCATAAGGCCATCTAACAAAATAACAGTGGAAGGATTGGAAGATAAGTGAGTCCATCAACTCCAACAGCATAGCTGAGTGCATGACAAACGACCTAGCGCACCTTACTCCTCTTCTGAAAAGCATGCAACGTAACATGTTGCAGCCCGAAACGGGTCAGCACATGGAATATGCTGGCAAGATAACACAGTAGAGCAAGTAACAGAATAAAGGCTAACACTATATGCATATTTGGCTGGTGGAAGCTCTAAGGTTAAAGTCTTTGCATAAAGCCAATTTTTCCTACAACAAAGGAAATACTTTTATTTTAACTATCATGGTAGTTGAAACATCATTGAGAAGGTACCTCCAACTCAATCCCAATTAAAGTAGTCATCATTAACCCAGCAAATTAGTTTTAGAGTGTTGAGATCAACCAATAATTCAAGTACCAGATACTCAAGATGTCCATAACCGGGGACATGGCTAATCATGATTAGTTTATACACTCTGCAGAGGTTTGTGCACTTTTCCCCACAAGATTCGATCTCCTTCGTCGGATTTCTCGCACTGCATGGTGTTTGAGAAACGGATAACCGATACACAGTCTTTCAGAAGCATTTACTCTTTACCCCAGGTGGACCGGTACACCTACTTTCCCCTACATCTGCTAGTCCACCACGAAAGAGCTCACACAACTTACTCAAACTATGCCAGAGCCCATAATGGCATTGTGGCTGCACACGGAAGTTTCTAGCATGAATATTTTTCTGATCCCTTTGAGCCTGGGTGGCATTCCATAGGATAATCACATGGTAACCCCGGGATCTCCTAGGACAACACTGGTAACCCCAGGTGCCCTGCAACCAATCCACCCAGATGTGTATTAAAGTAGCCACCTTAAGTTGAACCATTAAGTAACATCTCACATCTGTCATGGATACTCTCAAACCCAATTGATAACCCACAAGTGTAGGGGATCGCAACAGTTTTTGAGGGTAAAGTATTCAACCCAAATTTATTGATTCGACAAAAGGGGGGCCAAGTAATACTCTTAAGTATTAGCAGCTGAGTTGTCAATTCAACCACACCTGGAAACTTAGTATCTGCAGCAAGGTAGTTTAGTAGCAAAGTAGTATGATAGTGGCGGTAGCAGCAATAAAAGTAACGATAATATTTTTGTAGTTTTTGTGATAGTAGCAGCGGAAAAGTAAATAGCAACAAGCAATAGGTGAAAAGCTCGTAGGCATTGGATCGGTGATGGGAAATTATGTCGGATGCAATTCATCATGTAGAAGTTATAACCTAGGGTGACACAGAACTAGCTCCAGTTCATCAATGCAATGTAGGCATGTATTCCGAATATAGTCATACGTGCTTATGGAAAAGAACTTGCATGCCATCTTTTGTCCTACCCTCCCGTGGCAGCGGGGTCCTATTGGAAACTAAGGGATATTAAGGCCTCCTTTTAATAGAGTACCGGACCAAAGCATTAACACATAGTGAATACATGAACTCCTCAAACTATGGTCATCACCGGGAGTGGTCCCGATTATTGTCACTTCGGGGTTGCCTGATCATAACACATAGTAGGTGACTGTAGACTTGCAAGATAGGATCAAGAACACACATATATTCATGAAAACATAATAGGTTCAGATCTGAAATCATGGCACTCAGGCCCTAGTGACAAGCATTAAGCATAGCAAAGTCATAGCAACATCAATCTTGGAACATAGTGGATACTAGGGATCAAACCCTAACAAAACTAACTCGATTACATGATAGATCCCATCCAACCCATTACCGTCCAGCAAGCCTACGATGCAATTACTCACGCACGGCGGTGAGCATCATGGAATTGGTGATGGAGGAAGGTTGATGATGACGATGGCGACGATCTCCACTCTCCGGAGCCCCGAATGGACTACAGATCAGCCCTCCCGAGAGAGATTAGGGCTTGGCGGCGGCTCCGTATTGTAAAATGTGATAATTCTTCCTCTCTGATTTTCTCCCAGAAAGTGAATATATAGGATCTAGGGATACGTCAGTGGAGCACCAGGGGGGCCACGAGGCAGGGGGGCGCGCCCCCACCCTCATGGACAGGGTGTGGGCCCCCCTGGTCTGGATCTTCTTGCAGGTATTTTTTATATTTTCCAAAATAATTCTCTGTGGATTTTCAGGTCATTCCGAGAACTTTTTATTTCTGCACAAAAACAACACCATGGCAATTCTGCTGAAAACAGCGTCAGTCTGGGTTAGTTCCATTCAAATCATGCAAGTTAGAGTCCAAAACAAGGGGAAAAGGGTTTGGAAAAGTAGATACGTTGGAGACGTATCAACTCCCCCAAGCTTAAACCCTTGCTTGTCCTCAAGCAATTCAGTTGATAAACTGAAAGTGATAAAGAAAAACTTTGACAAACTCTGTTTGCTCTTCTTGTTGTAAATATATAAGCCAACATTCAGGTTTTCAGCAAGATCATGAACTAACCATATTCACAATAACTCTCAGGTCTCAAGTCTACTCATATCAATGGCATAATCAACTAGCGAGCAATAATAATAAACCTCGGATGACATCACTTTCTCAAAACAATCACGATATGATATAACAAGATGGTATCTCGCTAGCCCTTTCTGAGACCGCAAAACATAAATGCAGAGCACCTTTAAAGATTAAGGACTGACTAGACATTGTAATTCATGGTAAAAGAGATCCAGTCATGATCATACTTAATGCAAATTAATAGTAATACATGCAAATGACAGAGGTGCTCTCCTACTGGTGCTCTTTGATAAGAGGATTATGACTCTGCATAAAAGTAAATAGATAGGCCCTTCGCAGAGGGAAGCAGGGATTTGTAGAGGTGCCAGAGCTCGATTTTTAAATAGAGATGAATAATATTTTGAGCGGTATACTCTCATTGTCAACATAACAACAAAGAATCTCGATATCTCCCATGCTACGCACATTATAGGCGGTTCCCAAACAGAATGGTAAAGTTTATACTCCCCCAACCACCAACAAGCACACTCCACGGCTAGCCCGAAACAACGGGTACCGTCCAAACCAGCAACAGCCCTGGGGGAGTTTTGTTTAATTATTATGATTTTTAGCATGGGACTGGGCATCCCGGTTACCAGCCATTTTCTCATGAATGATGAGCGAAGTCCACTCATCGTGAGAATAACCCACCAAGTATGGAAGATATAGACAGCCCTAGTTGATACATGAGCTGTTCGAGCATACAAAACAAAATTTCATTTGAAGGTTTAGAGTTTGGCACATACAAATTTACTTGGAACGGCAGGTAAATACCACATATAGGAAGGTATAGTGGACTCATGTGGAATAACTTTGGGGTTTATGGAAGTGGGTGCACAAGCAGTATTCCCGCTTAGTACATGTGAAGGCTAGAAAGAGACTGGGAAGCGACCAGCTAGAGAGCGACAATGGTCATGTACATGCATTAAAATTAATCAACAATGAATGCAAGCATGAGTAGGATATAAATCACCATGAACATAAATATCGTGGAGGCTATGTTGATTTGTTTCAACTACATGCATGAACATGTGCCAAGTCAGATCACTTAAATTGTTCAAAGGAGGATACCACCCCATCATACCACATCACCACCATTTTAATATCATGTTGGCATGCAAGATAGACCATTATAAACTCTCGGCTAATTAAGCATGGCATAAGCAGCTATGATCTCTAATTGTCATTGCAAGCATGTTACATTCATAACAAGCTGAATCAGGAACGATGAACTATCATATTTAAAAAAACAAGAGAGGTCGAGTTCATACCAGCTTTTCTCATCTCAATTAGTTCATCATATATCATCCTTATTCCCTTTCACTCGCACGACCGAACGGTGTGGATAATAATAATAGTGCACGTGCATTGGACTAAGCTGGAATCTGCGGGCATTTAATACAAGAGAGAAGACAAGGTAATATGGTTCAAGGTTAAATTAACAATAAAGCATATGAGAGCCACTAAGCATTTTCAATCATGGTCGTCTACTCTTAACCCCCAAAGAAAAGAAAAGAAACTATTTACACGGGAAAGCTCCCAACAAGCAAAAGAAGAACGAGAAATCTTTTGGGGTTTTCTTTTTATTACCACTACAAGGGAAGTAAACTAGCTAGAAGCTACGGCTAATATTTTTTTTGTTTTTCTTAAGGTTTTTTCTAGCACACGAGAAAAAGTCTAAGAAAAAGAATTGAAACTAAACATGGATGGTACAGTGAAAGAGTGTGAGCACCGACAACTAGAGTAAGTGTGAACATGAATGTAAAGTTGGTGAGAAACACGTGCTCCCCCAAGCTTAGGCTTTTGTCCTAAGTTGGTCTATGGCCAGTACTGGCCTGACGGATATCCAAAGTCGTAGTTGGGGTTGTACTGAGATGCAGCAGCTACTGCATGCTGAGCTGCAGCTCGAAGGCGGGCTGCTTCTGTCATATTATAATACGCATTTGCCTCCTCCATGGTTATAGTGTATCTCCCTTTTTCCTGAAAGTCAAACAAAGTAGGGGCAGGAAGAACAATAGGGATGGCATGATGCTTGTTAAAGATTAATCGATATTTGAGGGATTGATCATCCCTGTCTAGAAACCGGTGACTAGTCATAGCATGGCAATCCAAATGAGCAGGAGCTAAAGGTTCATCATTCTCGTGCACAGGCACACCAAGACGGTGAGCTATGCGAGTGGCATAAATCCCACCAAATAAATCTCCATTCATAACATTATGGTGTAGCCTACGTGCAACAATGGCTCCCAAGTTATATTGTCTATCACCTAGTACAGCACTCCTAAGAACACTAAGATATGGGACACACATGTGACAAGCTTCGTCTTTACCATTTATGCATCTACCAATAAAGAGAGCAAAGTAATGAATAGCAGGAAAATGAATGCTCCTTATAGTAGCCTGTGTGATTTCTCTAGATTCCCCCACTGTGATACTAGGAAGGAAATCTCTAAATTCAGATTTGCGAGGATCACCTATACTGCCCCACTATGGGAGCTTACAAGCATCATTAAAATCCTCTAAGTCCATGGTGTAAGATTTATCATAAAGGTCAAACAGGACAGTGTGAGAATTACGTGAAGATGAAAATTTAAACCTTCTCACAAAGGTATCAGTTAAACCACGGTATTGAGGGCACTTATCTTGTATGAAGCCCTCGAGGTCAGCATTGTGCACATATGCGTAAAATTCATCCTTGATGCCAACCTGATCCATAAAGTCATCTGACGGCTGCTACTTCTCGAGCTTGCATTGTATTCCCTCGAAGAGGAAAGGGTGATGCAGCACATTAGCGTAAGTATTTCCCTCAGTTTTTTAGAACCAAGGTATCAATCCAGTAGGAGACCACGCGCGAGTCCCTCGCACCTACACAAACAAATAAGAACTTCGCAGCCAACACGATAAGGGGTTGTCAATCCCTTTACAGTCACTTACGAAAGTGAGATCTGATAGAGATGATAGTTTGATATTTTCTGTATTTTTTATTATAAGAACAGAAAGTAAAAGCGGAAAAAGTAAAGTAGATTGTAGATTGATATGTTGAGAATAGACCCGGGGGCCATAGTGTTCTCTAGTGGCTTCTCTCATGATAGCGGTATTCTACGGCAGGTAAACAAATTACTGTCGAGCAATTGATAGAAAAGCGAATAATTATGAGACTATCTAGGCATGATCATTATATATAGGCATCACGTCTGAGACAAGTAGACCGAAACGATTCTGCATCTACTACAATTACTCCACACATCGACCGCTATCCAGCATGCATCTAGTGTATTGAGTTCATAAGAACAGAGTGACGCCTTAAGCAAGATGACATGATGTAGAGGGATAAACTCAAACTTAGTGATATAAACCCCATCTTTTTATCCTCGATGGCAACAATACAATACGTGCCTTGCTGCCCCTACTGTCACTGGGAAAGGACACCGCAAGATTGAACCCAAAACCAAGCACTTCTCCCATTGCAAGAACTATAGATCTAGTAGGCCAAAACAAACCAATAATTCGAAGAGACTTGCAAGCATATTATAATCATACATAAAGAGTTCAGAGAAGAACCAAATATTTCTCATAGATAATCTTGATCATAAACCCACAATTCATCGGATCTCGACAAACACACCGCAAAAAGAGATTACATCGAATAGATCTCCTCGAAGACCGAGGAGAACTTTGTATTGAGATCTAAAGAGAGAGAATAAGCCATCTAGATACTAGCTATGGACCCGAAGGTCTATGGTAAACTACTCACAACTCATGGTGAGGCGATGATGATGATGTAGAAGCACTCCGTGGTAGACCCCCCCTCCGGCGGAGCTCCGGAACAGGACCCAAGATGGGATATCATGGGAACAGAAGGTTACATCGGTGGAACTAGGGTTTCGGGGTACGTATGTATATATAGGAGGAAGGAGGGCACCGGGGGCCAAACATGGGGCCCACGAGGCAGGGGGCGCGCCCTATAGGGGGGCGCGCCCTCCACCCTCGTGGGCACCATGTAAACCCTACTCTGTGGTTCTCAAGTCTCCCGTGTGTGATTTTCTCCAAAAATATCTCTCTCGAAGGTTTCCTTCCGTTAGGACTCCGTTTGATATTCCTTTTTTGTAAAACCCTGAAACAGGCAAAAAATAGCAATCTGGATTGGGCCTTTCGGTTAGTAGGTTAGTCCCAAAAATAATATACAAGTGTATGACAAAGCCCATTAAACATCCAAAACATCATAAATAATAGCATGGAACAATAAAATATTATAGATACGTTGGAGACGTATCAAGCATCCCCAAGCTTAATTCCTGCTCGTCCTCGAGTAGGTAAATGATAAAAACAGAATTTTTGATGTGGAATGCTAACCAACATAGCTTTTCAATGTAATTCTCTTAATTGTGGCATGAATGTTCAGATCTGAAAGATTCAAGATAAAAGTCTATATTGGCATAAGAAATAATAATACTTCAAGCATACTAACAAAGCAATCATGTCTTCTCAAAATACTATGGCTAAAGAAAGTTATCCCTACAAAATCATATAGTCTGGCTAAGCTCCCTCTTCATCACACAAAATATTCATATCATGCACAACCCCGATTTCAGCCAAGCACTTGTTTTCATACTCTATTCTTTTAGACCATACAACTTGCACGCAATACATGAGCATGAGCCATGGACATAGCACTATGGGTGGAATAGAGAGGTGGTGGTGGAGAAGACAAAAAGGAGGGAGATAGTCTCACATCGACTAGGCGTATCAACGGGCTATGGAGATGCCCATCAATAGATATCAATGTGAGTGAGTAGGGATTGCCATGCAACAGATGCATTAGAGCTAAAATATGTATGAAATCTCAACAAAAGAAACTAGTGGGTGTGCATCCAACTTGCTTGCTCATGAAGACCTAGGGCATTTGAGGAAGCCCATCATTGGAATATACAAGCCAAGTTCTACAATGAAAATTCCCACTAGTATATGAAAGTGACTAAACATGAGACTCTCTATCATGAAGAACATGGTGCTACTTTGAAGCACAAGTGAGGAAAGAGATAGTAGCAATTGTCCCTTTTTCTTTTCTTTTCCTTTTTTTCTCTTTTTTTTGGGGCCTTTCTTTTTTTCCTTTGTCCTTTTTTTTCTTTCTTTTTTTGGAGGGGCTTTATTGATTTAGCCTTTCCTCACATGGGACAATGCTCTAATAAAGATGATCATTTCACTTTCATTGCAACTCGATATTACAACTCGATACTAGAACAAAGTATGACTCTATACGAATGCCTCCGGCGGTGTACCGGGATGTGCAATGAATCAAGACTGACATGTATGAAAAATTATGCATGGTGGCATTGCCACAAATATGATGTCAACTACATGATCATGCATGGCAATATGACAATATGATGCGTGTCATATGAACGGAACGATGGAAAGTTGCATGGCAATATATCTCAGAATGGCTATGGAAATGCCATGATAGGTAGGTATGGTGGCTGTTTTGAGGAATATATATATGGTGGCTGTTTTGAGGAAGGATATATAGTGGGTGTATGGTACCGGCGAAAGTTGCGCGATACAAGAGAGGCTAGCAATGGTGGAAGGGTGAGAGTGCGTATAATCTATGGACTCAACATTACTCATAAGAACTCATATACTTATTGCAAAAATCTACGAGTCATCAAAACAAAGCAATCAACGCATGCTCCTAGGGGGAGGTTGGTAGGAGTTAACCATCGCGCGCCCCCGACCTCCACACAAAGGTTGACACTCTACAAATACCTCATGCTCGAACTTCGTCACATAGCGGTTCACCATATGTGCATGCTACGGGAATCACTAACTTTAACACAAATATTTCTAAATTTCATGATAACTCCATTAGCATGACTCTAATATCACTATCCTCATATCTCAAAACAATTATCAAGCATCCAACTTCTCATCATATTCAATGCACTTAGTATGAAAGTTTTTACTACATTGATCTTGCATGCCTATCATGTGAAGGCTAGATTTATAGCCTAAGCACATTAACATTCTGTTTTAATAGACTCTCAAAAGGATATAAGAGAAGCATGAGAGTTCAACAATTTCTTCAAAATATTATCACCACCGTGCTCTAAAAGATATAAGTGAAGCACTAGAGCAAAAACTATTCAACTCAAAAGATATAAGTGAAGCACATAAAGTGTTCTAACAATTCCTAGGCCATATTGAACTCTCTCAAATAGGTGTGTCCAGCAAGGATAATTGTGGCAAACTAACAAGCAAAGACTCAAATTATACAAGACGCTCCAAGTAAAACACATATCATGTGGTGAATAAAAATATAGCTCCGAGTATAGTTACCGATGGATGAAGACGAAAGAGGGGATGCCTTCCCGGGGCATCCCCAAGCTTAGGCTTTCGGTTGGCCTCAAATTTTACCTTGGGGTGCCATGGGCATCCCCAAGATTAGGCTCTTGCCACTCTTTGTTCCATAGTCCATCAAAGCAATACTCAAAACTTGAAAACTTCACAACACAAAACTTAGACAAAATTCTCGTGAGCTCCGTTTGTATAAGAAAGCAAACCAATACTCAAAGGTACTGTAATGAATTCATTCTTTGTTTATATTAGTGTTAAACCTACTGTATTCCAACTTCTCTATGGTTCATACTTCCCAATACTACTCATAGATGCATTGAAATAAGAAAACAACACACGAAAAACAGAATCTGTCAAAAACAGAACAGTCTGTAGTAATCTGTAGGTTTCGCATACTTCTGTAACTCCAAAAAATTCAAACTAAATTTTTAAACGTGAGGAATTTTTCTATTAATCATGTGCGAAAAGAATCAACTAAATAGCACGCTCTGGTAAAATCTGGTGACCATTCTAGCGAGCGCTAATGATTCTGTTTTTCACAGCAAGATCACATAAACTTCACACAAGTCTTCCCAAAGGTTCTACTTGGCACAAACACTAAAAAAAACACAAAACCACATCTAAACAGAAGCTAGATGCAATATTTATTGCTAAACAGAAGAAAAAATAAAAAATACAGAATTGGGTTGCCTCCCAACAAGCACTATCGTTTTACGCCCCTAGCTAGGCACGATAATTCAATGATGCTCACAAGAAAGATAAGAATTGAAGCACAAAGAGAGCATCGTATAGCATGTGACAAACACATCTATGTCTAACATACTTCCTATGCATAGGCATCTTATAGGAAAACAAATTACCAAGACAAGCAAGATCTAGCATATGCAAAGAAGGAGAAAGAAACAATAGCAATCTCAACATAACGAGAGGTAATTTAGTAACATGAAGATTTCTGCAACCATATTTTCCTCTCTCATAATAATTGCATTTAGAATCATATTCAAACTCAACAATATAGCTATCACATAACATATTCTCGACACGATCCACATGCATACAAAGTTGACACTCTTCCAAAATAGTGGGATCTAAAGTTGACACTCTTCCAAACCCACTTTCAATATTATTGCAAACATTATTATCAATCTCATATTCATCATGGGGCTTAAATAAATTTCCAAGATCATAAGAAGAATCACCCCAATCATGGTCATTGCAACAAGTAGTGGACATAACAATACTAGCATCCCCAAGCTTAGGGTTTTGCATACTATTAGCAATAGACATCAATAGAATTTACAGTAACATCATTGCAATCATGCCTTTTATTTAAGGAGCTAACATGAATCACTTTTTCTTTTAACAATTCATCACAATTTTCAGATTCATAAATTTCAAGCAAAACCCCATAAAGATAATCTAGTGCACTCAACTCACTAGCAATTGGTTCAACATAATTGGATCTCTTAAAGAGATTGGCAAGTGGATGAGGATCCATACTTTAGCAAGCGAAGATGCAAGCTAATTGAGGGCGCATAGCAACACAAGCAAGCGAGAGGCAAGCGAACGGTAAACACATGGCAAAAAGAAGGGCAAATAAAATGGCAAGGGTGAAGTGGGGGAGAGGAAAACAAGAGGCAAAAAATGTAATGCGAAGGATAATGGTTTGTGATAGGTACTTGGTATATGAATTTTGCATAAGCCTCCCCGGCAACGGCGCCAGAAATTCTTCTTGCTACTTCTCGAGCTTGCGTTGTATTCCCTCGGAGAGGAAAGGGTGATGCAGCACAGTAGCGTAAGTATTTCCCTCGGTTTTTGAGAACCAAGGTATCAATCCAGTAGGAGACCACGCGCGAGTCCCTTGCACCTGCACAAATAAATAAGAACTTCGCAGCCAATGCGATAAGGGGTTGTCAATCCCTTTATGGTCACTTACGAAAGTGAGATCTGATAGAGATGATAGTTTGATATTTTTGATTATAAGAACAGAAAGTAAAAGCGGAAAAAGTAAAGTAGATTGTAGATTGATATGTTGAAGATAGACCCGGGGGCCATAGTGTTCTCCAATGGCTTCTCTCATGATAGCGATATTCTACGGCGGGTAAACAAATTACTGTCGAGCAATCGATAGAAAAGCGAATAATTATGAGACTATCTAGGCATGATCATTATATACAGGCATCACGTCCGAGACAAGTAGACCGAAACGATTCTGCATTTACTACTATTACTCCACACATCGACCGCTATCCAGCATGCATCTAGTGTATTGAGTTCATAAGAACAGAGTAATGCCTTAAGCAAGATGACATGATGTAGAGGGATAAACTCAAACTAAGTGATATAAACCCAATCTTTTTATCCTCGATGGCAACAATACAATACGTGCCTTGCTGCCCCTACTGTCACTGGGAAAGGACACCACAAGATTGAACCCAAAGCCAAGCACTTCTCCCATTGCAAGAACTATAGATCTAGTAGGCCAAACCAAACCAATAATTCGAAGAGGCTTGCAAGGATATTATGATCAAACATAAAGAGTTCAGAGAAGAACCAAATATTTCTCATAGATAATCTTGATCATAAACCCACAATTCATCGGATCTCGACAAACACACCGCAAAAAGAGATTACATCGAATAGATCTCCTCGAAGACCGAGGAGAACTTTGTATTGAGATTCAAAGAGAGAGAAGAAGCCATCTAGATACTAGCTATGGACCCGAAGGTCTGTGGTAAACTACTCACAACTCATGGTGAGGCGATGATGATGATGTAGAAGCACTCCGTGGTAAATCTCCCCTCCGACGAAGCTTCGGAACAGGCCCCAAGATGGGATCTCACGGGAACAGAAGGTTACGGCGGTGAAACTAGGGTTTTCTCTATTGTTCTGATGGTTTCGGGGTATGTAGGTATATATAGGAGGAAGGAGGGCACCGGGGGCCAAACATGGGGCCCACGAGGCAGGGGGCGCGCCCTATAGGGGGGCGCCCCCACCCTTGTGGGCACCACGTAAACCCTACTCCGTGGTTCTCAAGTCTCCCGTGCGTGATTTTCTCCAAAAATATCTCTCCCGAAGGTTTCATTCCTTTTGTACTCCGTTTGATATTCCTTTTCTGTAAAACCCTGAAACAGGCAAAAAACAGCAATCTGTACTAGGCCTTTGGGTTAGTAGGTTAGTCCCAAAAATAATACAAAAGTGTATGACAAAGCCCATTAAACATCCAAAACATCATAAATAATAGCATGGAACAATAAAAAATTATAAATACGTTGGAGACGTATCAACGGCCATTCACAAGGCCGCATGTCAGCATCCCTCGGTAGTTCATTGTCCGGCTCACGAAACACGAGCCTCGGTTCTTGCTTCCTTGAAGAACCACCTCTGAAATTTTCTAAAATTTTTAGTAACTCAAAATAAAAGTTAACCAAACTCAACAAGATTGATAGCAACAACTCCTACTAGTGCCTAGAGACTATATCATGCATTAGAACTACTTGGGACCAATAAAATTTTACATGCCAGCTCAAGAACAAGGTCTCCACAACAGCATAAATTTGCAATAAATAAAGCACTAGAATAAAAACTAATTGGACCAATGGCGGAGTCACATACCAAGGAACAATCTCCCCAAACAATTTGGTGAATGGTGCTTTGAGCAAGGAGATCGAAAATGGCAGCAAGATGAGCTAGAACTCGGGTTTGAGCTGGTTGGTGATTTTTTTGGGAGGAAGAAGAAGAGTTTGGGTGCAGGAATAAGTGGAGGGGGGTATGTGGGGCCCACGAGGCAGGGGGCGCGCCCTGGCAGGGGGGAACGCCCTGGACCCTCGTGGCCCGGTGCTAGCTCCCCTCACTGTGTGTTATGTGCCATATTTTCACAAATATTTTAGAAAAATCATATTTCATTTTTAGGACATTTGGAGAACTTTTATTTTCGAGGTATTTTTTATTGCACGGATAAATCTGGAAACGGATAGAAAATACTATTTTTGCTTTATTTATCCTAATTGACAAAAAGTAAAAGGAGGGTACAGAAGGTTGTGCTATCTAGATTCACCTATCCCAGGCTCATCAAAAGGAATCCATTAAAAAGGTTGATTAGGTCTTGTTAATAAACTCTTTTTGAATAAAATGAAACCGGAGAATTTTCAAATAACACTAGGTTACCTCAATGGGGATATGTATGTCCCCAACAATAAAAATGTCATATGTCTTCTTGACAGTAGTAAGAGGAAATTCAAAACCTCCTATAGTAATAGTTGAAATTTTTCCAATATAATTGATACTGTGGACCTGAGGTTGTTTCCTCGGAAAGTGTACCGTATGCTCATTACCATTGACATGAAAAGTGACATTGCCTTTGTTGCAATCAATAACAGCCCCTGCAGTATTCAAAAATGGTCTACCAAGGATAATAGACATACTATCGTCCTCGGGAATATCAAGTATAACAAAGTCCGTTAGAATAGTAACATTAGCAACTACAACACGCACATCCTCACAAATACCGACAGGTATAGCAGTTGATTTATCAGCCACTTGCAAAGATATTTCAGTAGGTGTCAACTTACTCAAGTCAAGTCTATGATATAAAGAGAGAGACATGACACTAACACAGGCTCCAAGATCACATAAAGCAGTTTTAACATAGTTCCTTTAATGGAGCAAGGTATATTAGGTACTCCTAGATCTCCTAGTTTCTTAGGTATTCCACCCTTAAAAGTGTAATTGGCAAGCATGGTGGAAATTTCTACTTCAGGTATCTTTCTTTTGTTGGTAATGATATCCTTCATATATTTTGCTTAAGGATTTGTTTTAAGCATATCAGTCAAACGCATACGCAAAAAGATAGGTCTAATCATTTCAGCAAAGCGCTCAAAATCCTCATCATCCTTTTTCTTGGATGGTTTCGGAGGAAAAGGCATGGGTTTCTGAACCCATGGTTCTCTTTCCTTACCGTGCTTCCTAGCAACAAAATCTCTCTTATCATAACGTTGATTCTTTGATTGTGGGTTATCAAGATCGACAGCAGGTTCAATCTCTACATCATTATCATTGCTAGGTTGAGCATCATCATGAACATCATCATTTATATTATCACTAGGTTCATGTTCATTACCAGATTGTGTCTCAGCATCAGAAACAGATATATCATTGGGATTCTCAGGTGTGTCAGCTACAGGTTCACTAGAAGCGTGTAAAGTCCTATCATTTTTCGTTTTCTTTTTCTTAGAAGAACTAGGTGCATCTACATTAGCTCTCTGAGAATCTTGCTCAATTCTCTTAGGGTGGCCTTCAGGATACAAAGATTCCTCAGTCATTTTACCACCTCTAGTAGCAACTCTAACAGCATAGTCATTATTCTCACTCTTTAGTTCATTGAGAAAATCATTCTGAGCCTTAAGTACTTGTTCTACTTGAGTGGTAACCATAGAAGCATGTATACTAATGAGTTTCAATTCACCTTTTGCTCTAGACAGATAATCACTAAAGCGTTCAATCATATAAGCATTGTGTTGCAATTGTCTACCAACATAAGCATTGAAGTTTTCTTGTTTCACAATAAAATTGTCAAAGTCATCTAAGCATTGGCTAGCAGACTTATTACGAAGAATATCACCTTCATCAAATCTATAAAGAGAATTTACCTTTACTACCTGTGTCGGGTTATCAAGACCATGTATTTCTTCAATAGGTGGTAAATTCTTAACATCTTCTGCTTTAATACCTTTTTCTTTCATAGATTTCTTTGCCTCTTGCATATCTTCACGACTGAGAAATAGAACACCTCTTTTCTTCAGAGTTGACTTAGGGGCTGTTTCAGGAAGTGTCCAATTATTTTCATTGGCCAGCATATTATTCAATTGTAATTCAGCTTGATCAACTGTTCTTTCCCTGAAACACAACCAGCACAACTATCCAGGTGGTTCTGGAAGCATCGGTTAGTCCATTATAAAAGACATCAAGTATATCGTGCATCTCAAGAGGATGATCAGGCAAAGCAATAAGTAATTGGAGAAGCCTCCCCCAAGCTTGTGGGAGACTCTCTTCTTGAATTTGCACAAAGTTATATATTTCCCGTAAGGCAGCTTGTTTCTTATGAGCGGGAAAATATTTAGTAGAGAAGTAATACATCATATCCTGGGGACTACGCACACAACCAGGAACAAGAGAATTAAACCAAGTCTTAGCATCACCCTTTAACAAGAAAGGAAACAACTTAAGGATATAGTAATAACGAATCTTTTCATCATTGGTAAACAGGGTGGCTATATCATTCAACTTAGTAAGATGTGCCACAACAGTTTCAGATTCATAGCCATTGAAAGGATCAGATTCAACCAAAGTAATTAACTCAGGATCAACAGAGAATTCATAATCCTTATCAGTAACACAGATAGGTGAAGTAGCAAAAGCAGGGTCATGTTTCATTCTAGCATTCAAGGACTTTTCTTTCAGCTTAGATAATAGTTTCTTAAGATCATATATATCGTTGCAAGCAAGAAAGTCTCTAGCAGTTTCTTCATCCATAACATAACCCTCAGGAACAACAGGCAATTCATATCTATTGGGAGAAGCTTCATCATCACTTTCAAATATCATCAGTTTCAATATTTGCATTCTCCTTAACTCTAGCAATTTGTTCATCTAGAAATTCACCTAGTGGCACAGTATTATCAAGCATAGAAGTAGTTTCATCATACATAGTAGAAGTGGCATCATCAAGAACATACGACATATCATATTCAATAGCATGAGTAGGTGTCGCAAATTTACCCATAATAGAAGGAGAATCAAGTGCAGAGCTATATGGTAGTTCCTTACCTCCCATCATAGTTGAGGGTAAGATCTTGGTTTTTGAGTCCTTCAAATTCTTCATAGTGATCAACAGATATAAATCCCAAGTAACTTAAAGAATAGAGCTATGCTCCCCGGCAACGGCGACAGAAAATAGTCTTGATAACCCACAAGTGTAGGGGATCGCAACAGTTTTCGAGGGTAAAGTATTCAACCCAAATTTATTGATTCAACACAAGGGAAGCCAAAGAATACTCTTAAGTATTAGCAGCTGAGTTGTCAATTCAACCACACCTGGAAACTTAGTATCTGCAGCAAGGTAGTTTAGTAGCAAAGTAGTATGATAGTGGCGGTAGCAACAATAAAAGTAACGATAGAATTTTTGTAGTTTTTGTGATAGTAGAAGCAGAAAAGTAAATAGCAACAAGCAATAGGTGAAAAGCTCGTAGGCATTGGATTGGTGATGGGAAATTATGTCGGATGCAATTCACCATGTAGAAGTTATAACCTAGGGTGACACAGAACTAGCTCCAGTTCATCAATGCAATGTAGGCATGTATTCTGAATATAGTCATACGTGCTTATGGAAAAGAACTTGCATGACATCTTTTGTCCTACCCTCCCGTGGCAGCGGGGTCCTATTGGAAACTAAGGGATATTAAGGCCTCCTTTTAATAGAGTACCAGACCAAAGCATTAACACATAGTGAATACATGAACTCCTCAAACTATGGTCATCACCGGGAGTGGCCCTGATTATTGTCACTTCGGGGTCGCCGGATCAAAACACATAGTAGGTGACTATAGACTTGCAAGATAGGATCAAGAACACACATATATTCATGAAAATAAAATAGGTTCAGATCTGAAATCATGGCACTCGGGCCCTAGTGACAAGCATTAAGCATAGCAAATTCATAGCAACATCAATCTCAGAACATAGTGGATACTAGGGATCAAACCCTAACTAAACTAACTCGATTACATGACAGATCCCATCCAACCCATCACCGTCCAGCAAGCCTACGATGGAATTACTCACACACGGCGGTGACCATCATGGAATTGGTGATGGAGGAAGGTTGATGATGATAATGGCGACGATCTCCACTCTTCGGAGCCCCGAACGGACTCCAGATCAGCCATCTCGAGAGAGATTAGGGCTTGGCGGCGGCTCCGTATCGTAAAACGCGATAATTCTTCCTCTCTGATTTTTTCTCCCCGAAAGTGAATATATAGGATTTGGAGATACGTTGGTGGAGCACCAGGGGCCCCATGAGGCAGGGGGCGCGCCCTAGGGGGAGCGCCCCCCACCCTCGTGGACAGGGTATGGGGCCCCTGGTTTGGATCTTCTTGCAGGTATTTTTATATTTTCCAAAATAATTCTCCGTGGATTTTCAGGTCATTCCGAGAACTTTTTATTTCTGCACAAAAACAACACCATGGCAATTCTGCTAAAAACAGCGTCAGTCCGGGTTAGTTCCATTCAAATCAAGCAAGTTAGAGTCCAAAACAAAGGCAAAAGAGTTTGGAAAAGTAGATACATTGGAGACGTATCACCAATCCACGTCTACGAGCATATCATGGCAACCTAAGCATAACGTAGAAGTAACTCCCAGGGGTTTGAAAATAATGCAAGTAATAGGTTCTACCTCAATCTACTTCCCAGACCCACAAGTTAAGAGATCCTACTCATGCAATGTGTGAGGGTTTGATCTAATGCATAAAAAAAACTGGGTAATAAAGGGTATGATCAAAGTGTTACTTGCCTTGGTGATGATTCGCAAAACCTAGGGACTCGTAGTAGCACGCTTCGCACTCCGGGAATTCTATCGCAATCAAACAAAGGCACACATAAGCAACCAAGCAAAGATGCACAGGTAAAACTCCAAATAAGAGGATCTAACCAGAAATTTGAACTGAAGAACTCTAGTTTGCAAAAAGAATCAAATCAATCGGAGCAACGAAACTCAAACTGCGAAAGAAACAAGGTCCGTTTACTAGATTGATCTAAAGTCAAATTTTACAGCAGAAAAATCTTGCTCAAGTTGGTTAAAAGGAAAGAGGGCTTCAAGACGAAGATCTAGGCACTTGAATCGCCTGATTCCGACTTACGAGCGAAAAGAAAAACTAAAAATAAGAACATGGCAGAAATCGCGATCGAAAATAATCGCGGAAAAACACTTAAAAAGAAAACGGACGAATAGGCTAACGAACGAACGTTCGCTTTCTGTTACTAAAAGACGAAAAGCATTCGTTAAATTGAACGAACGGACAAACATCCACTACTTAACTAAACCGATGGAAAAACCGAACCGATCTATTAAAAAAACAGATCTAGGGTTCTAAAAAACCGATCGGTTTTTGAAAAAAAAACTGATGGCGGCGGCGAGATCGGCGGCGTGCTCCGGCGTGGGCGGCATGCACTGGCGCGGGCGGCTGATGGCGGGCTCCAGCGCGGGCGGCGGGGTGCTGCAGCGACGGCGGCGGATTGCTGCGAAGGCGGCTGCGGCGGCGGTGTGG
>LR738710.1:56076116-56232437 GCA_902687465.1 Secale cereale | reverse complement strand
TATAAAGGCCAGGGGGGTTCGACTTGGCTGAGGGGCCAAGGCGGCGGCGTCGGCGGCTACTCGGACTCAGGCGGGAGTCCGGCTCGGCCACGTGTGGAAGGCGGCGGCGCACGGGCCGGCCGGGCCTTCGGCCCAGTTCGGTCCGAAACCTCATTTTTTTAAACGGTCTTGACGCAGATAAACAACAAAATAGAATACTAAACGGAGACGTAAAATTCCGAAATAAATTTTCAACGTCCTCTAATAATATTTAGG
The DNA here is from genome assembly GCA_902687465.1 of Secale cereale. Classification (NCBI taxonomy): domain Eukaryota; kingdom Viridiplantae; phylum Streptophyta; class Magnoliopsida; order Poales; family Poaceae; genus Secale; species Secale cereale. Next base: position 56,232,182 of record LR738710.1, on the reverse strand, counting down.
ACAAAGTGAACATTTTTCCCGGACCTAAATGCAATTTTGAAAATGCGCATTTTTCCTATGCAAATAAAATTGCAAATAAATCCGAATAAAATACCAAAAGTGATTTTAATATTTTTCCTCCAATATTTCTTTTATTTTGGAGAAGTCATATTATCTCCGCTCATATATTTTATTAAGAAATATTTTTCGAAGAGAAAAATAATTAAAACCAAAGTGATCCCCGTACCGGTATTTGAGAAAACTCAAATACGAAAACGGTAAAATCCCCAACTCTCTCCATGGGTCCTTGAGTTGCTTAGAATTTCGAGGATCGCAACACCCCAAAAAAAACAATAAACATGACATGCAATATGATCTAGGTATAACATTCCAAATTGAAAATTTAGGATGTTACAAAGCATAAGTCATGCACGCAAACCTGGATCACGGCGGGCTTCTTCTTCTCTGCCTCCTTTAGTTTCTTCTCGCTACCCAGGACTTTGGTGTACTCAACATCTAGCCTAGCGACCCACTCATCATTTGAGTTTTCGAACATGCGTTTGAAGCGAGGAAGGCATTCTTTCACCGTTGCGGAAGAACGGGCGTAGATGACGTCGAACTCATCGTCGGTGATGGTTCTAACCTTGTACTCACCGCGGATCATGGAGATTTGGGACGCCATGGATTTGGGAGGAGGGTTGGGATTGACGGGACGACTGGGAGCAAACTGTTGTAAGGTATTGTACTAGTAGAAGACAGGGACGAGTAGGGCGTGCGAACGGCGTGGGGTTGCTGGCTTGCCCGGTGTATAAACGGCTGCAAGCCCCGAAATAGTTCTCGAGAACTATGCGGGACCCACTAGATGTCATGTCTACTAGACCCATATCGTAGGCCTGATGGTATAGCTTCTGCCTGTTCGCACGCCATGCTGGCTTGTGTGTAACTTCAATTAATTCCGTCAACCGTCGCGCCTCCCACGACCTTCGGCCTGTTCGCATGCCATGCCGGCTTGTTTGCTAATCCCGTGTGCATGATACTCCCTCCGTTTCTTTTTAATTTGCGCATAACTCGTAGCTCGCATACCAAGGAGAGGCCCGTTCAAAATTTTCTGGACAAGTTTGCCCCTGCTTTTGCGTGGATTAGAGTACTAGTTGCCTCGAATCCCTCCATGCATGTCACACGTAATCTCTCTCTCCTCCGATTATGTCTCTGCATGCAAACTAGGAAGTTGCGCCAATTAAGGAGATTAATTGCTAGCGAAGCAGAAAGGCAGTGGCAGACTGAGAAAGGTGCGCTACTCAAGGGGATCGCGCAGAGCATTTGGAAAAAAATGAAAAAAGTTATGCGCAGAGTATAAAGGATCGGAGGGAGTACCAGCTAAGATACCACCATTATGGCCAGCCTTAACCATCGCATGCAATAATTTAGTGCACCTTGAAATATGAACATGTGTGGGGCGTGTATGTTTTTAATTACTTGAGACTATACCTAGCCCGGCATGCAAGATGAGACTTTATGCACCATTCCCCATAACTGCAGGAAGCCCGATCGTTTCCAAATATTTTCCTCTCCATGTGTGGAAACAATATGCCTGCTAGACTCTCCTTCTCCCTCCGGCGGTCCCACCACTCCACCCGGGAAGCTGCTTCAGTTAGCTAACTTCAGGTGCATTGGGTCACTGACATATCGGCCCAACAGGGGTCTGGCCCACATGTCAGTGACGCAACTGGACCTGCAGTTAAGCTAGTGCAGCTCAATCCATATCTTACGTAGGTGTGCCATTGCTCGCTATAAATACTGCGCCTCCCACGACATTCAGAATAAGTCTCACGTTCATGGCTATCTCATTCCCCTCCCTCTCACGTCGACCACCATGGCATCACCCCTCCCAAGCCCTAGGCACCCCTGGCTGCACCGCGCGGACGGTCACGCGTCGTCGTTCCGTTCCTCACCGCCACTAGTCGAGGAGGACGCGTCGGCGTTCCGCTCCTCGTCGCGACGCATCGAGGTGGACGCGTCAGCGTTCCGCTCCTCGCCGCCACTAGTCGAGGAGGACACGTCGGTGTTCCACTCCTCGCCGCGACGTGTCGAGTTGGATGCATCGACATTCCCAATCTCGCCAACACACTCGTCGGAGGACGCGTCGGCTCCCCGCTACGAGGAGAACGTCGCGCCACCCGCCGAGCCCCCCCCAGCCTTGAGGAGCTTTGGAAAGAAAAGGATGTCGCCTTGTGGGAGGCTTTGCCTCCAGCAGAGCGCGCCAAAATAGAGGCGGAGAAGAAGGTCGAGGAAGAGAAGCGCGTCGCGGGACAAGCTGCCTGGCAGGCCTATGTCGCGTCCGAGAGAGTCAGGCAATTGGCTCTTTGGCAGAAGGCTCGTGCGAGGGCCGTGAGGGTGGCAGAGGACGCCCGTGCCAAAGCCCTGAGTGCAGTCGGACCAAAGCGCCTCATCTACGCTTGGCGGTACGTGGACCGGGTGCACGCTTCAAGCCAGGAGGAGTACCTGTTGTTGCCGGATCACCACACCGGTGAGATCGCGATCGCCCGCCGGCAAGCCGCCAATCAGCACCTCGCGAGTTGCGAGGCTGAGGAAGAGGCGTTGTGTTGGCGCGCTAGGAAATGTCCGCGCACCAGGGCACTCGTGGCGCGACACAAGCGCTCCTGCGAGTGTCATGGCTTTTAGTAGGAGTATAATTTTCGTTTCCTAAGGCAATCTCATTAGTTTTGGGAAGCAAATGATAAATCCTGAGCGTTCAGGAATTATTAACGTCCTTAATTAAGTATGTAAAAGGGAAAGTTTGGAAACCTTGTGTATTCGTACACATTTTGTAAGTACGTGCATATAGCACAAACTTTACTATATACTATCGCACTACACGTCTCTCTCTATATATGCTTGCAGACTGTGCTACTCCCTCCGTCCAGGTCAATAAGTCATCTTTGGTTGTGCATCGTGACCAAGAAAGAGGGAAGACTTATACACCTTGACGGAGGGAGTACTACTATTACTTATGTACGTGCAAATGCACGTTTTAACACTATGATGCGGTTTTTGTAAAAGTAGAAAACAGCACTAGTCAAGCTTGTGAAACGATTCAATGCAAAAAATGCAAAAATGCTCGTTTGATTGTTTACTTTTAGCTTCCTTTTCTGTGGTTATTTCGCTGCCGTACTTTGTATGGAGTATCTCACTGGTCGGAAAGGCATGCAAATTCCCAAACCGCTTCCTACACTCTGTATCAAATTTTTTTTGCGTAACAAGTTGTGGCATGCAATTGGAATTCCAACTTGAGTACTACTCCCTCCGTCTAGGTGTGTAAGTCACCTTACGAAAATCAGATATACCCAAAACACTTAGGCACAATGTATTAAATTCCGTCCTCGTTCCCCTCACTGCCTCGTTCATCAGCGAGCAATTTTTTTGGCTGAACCACGTGGGAGAGGAAGTTAATGCGGGAGTGAATGAGCGACCTATGCATGTAGAGAAGGAACATGTTGATTAGGGGAGGGATTGACTCCAGTTTGCATGCACATCAATGGGCCTACATGGGTTGGCTGAAACAGCAGCCCAATTAATTAGGGATTCATTGAATCTCTGGTTGGTTTAGGAGGAAAAAAGTGGCGCATGATTGGACGAATATTTGGTCTGATTCTTTGGCCTCTTCCAATCCGCAGCCACCTAGGTCGCGCTGCTCCACCTTAGGTGACTTACACACCTAGACGGAGGGAGTACTACTAGTAGGAGTATCAGGGGCTAGTTCTTTTAGGCTTCTGGATTAGTATTCCCATAACTACTAAGTACCTCCATCCTGGTTTATTGGTCCCCATTGTAATCTGGGTCAAATTTTGATCATAAAGTTAACTAATGAAATGTTAGTGCATGCCACATGCACTAACATTTTATCAGTTAAATCTTTGGTCAAATTTAGCACAAATTACAATGGTGAGGAATAAAACAGGACGGAGGTACTACCAGTAGTATTAGTTTAGAAGCCCAAATAAATGAGTGAGGCGCCTTAATGTTACTCTCCACCGTGACTAGTCTTATGGGAAAAGCTGGGGAAGCCTCAAAAAGAACTGGCCCTAGGAGTAGTAGCTAGGGATACTAGGAGTAGTAGCTAGGGATCGAGTGTGCGAGATGAACCGGAGCAAGTAAATGTAGAGAGATGAAATGCAAAAAAGACGGAGGGATGTGATGGTTGATTGTCCGTTTATTTTACCAGGCCACTTATTACTGGGAGTGGTTGGGCTTTGTCATATGACGGCTTTACTGCCGCGCCACGATCGGGGTGAGACTCCCGTGCAGCGCCGCCCTCTACACTAGTACTACTACATCGGTCGTGGTTTATCCCCCATTGAATTTGACTAAAGATTTAACTGACAAAATGTTAGTGCATGTCAACAAAAACAATATCGTTGGATTCGTATTTGAACAAAGTTTTCAATGATATAATTTTAGGTGACATGCATCATCATTTATCGTACTATATATAATGTTACTTCAATTATTGGTCGTACTAATCTATAGTAAGGTGCCAGTGCGTTGCACGGAAGAGTGAAATGCATTGATCAAGGAGTTGTTTATTTTGACAAAGGATGTGGGGGTCATCTCATGTGTAACGGATATCGATAGGTTTGTTCGGATATTATTTCATCTCTGGAGCTCACAAACATCCGGGTGTAATAGATAAAAAGTATATTTTGCAAAGAAAAGCGTTCAACTGTTCAACCTGTATCCAAAACTTGTGAAGAAATAACTCTTTTTGTGCTTTGCAGGAAATGATCTTCAATAATTAGTTTTTGAGTATCCATTGTTATATGTGTTGGTTATAGATGACATGGCACTTTCTTATAGCCAAGAGTTGGCTATACTATTTAAGTATTAACCATGCCCTTATACACCTAGACGGAGGGATTAAATCAGGATGACTTGAAGGGGGCAGAGGATATGTAAGAAATGGTTGATCATAAGTCTTTCACCAGTACTATAGTAAAAATTCATACATGGAAGATTCTAGACTAAACCACAAATGGATACACTTTAATTCATGCGCGATACTCCAATAGAGCAAGATCATGCATGGAAATCTCCACATGCTTAGACACCGGATTACATTGAGCGAAGACTAGTGATCAACATTTAACTTGATAATGCAGATGTCCAGGTGAACCTCCTTGGAGTCCCCGTGCACATTGTTGGGGGTCAAATAATATCGTGTGTCTTCCATCTCCACATCGGCGGGAAGGTCCCAGCTCGGCAGAGTCCAAGTCAGCTTGACGTAGCCAGTGTCGCCGCCCACGTACCTCCGAGGGGTAGTAATAGTGAGCACGCACCCGTACATCGGCCTCGTGTTAGTGTCAGCATCAGCGGCGTCGCCCCTGACGCACACTACAGAGATGTGGCGGCGGCCTGCGCGGGCCTCGCTGGTGCCCACAATCAAGAGGAAGACGCTGCCATCCTCCTCCGAGACTAGCAGGCGGCGCTGATCCTCCAGCGACTCCGGCATGGTGAACGGGTAGCACGTCTCGTACTTGATGTTCTTCGCCAAGGGCCAGTAGTGATCTGCGAATTATAAAGACTTCATACTAATTGCGTTCTTCAACCACGGTCTCGCCTATCTGACATGTCACTGCGGTAAGTGGATAAATCTGCACGTCCATCGCAGGATCATACATCCTCCATGGTTCTCTGATGCCATTGAACAAAAGGGCTTCATTTACGCTCTCGACCACTTCTATGGCTGGACGTATTGCTCGTGTACTCCAGTCATCGCTACAAACGGCTGTTACAGCAGTATGTTACTTTCCTATGATATCATGATGGCTTGCTTATATTACTATCAACATTTACTGAAAAAATATTCATACTCATAACATGTTGTTCTTAAGATTGACTACATCAAGAGCCCTTTTTTATTTGACTCCAACTTTTTTTAGGGTTATTTGACTCCAACTTGATATGATGTTGTAGGCCGCCTGGTGTCCCTACCCTTCCTAATCCCATAACCTTTCAAAGAAAAGTGGCATGGCAGTTGCAGGTGGTTCCTGGCTCGATCAGACGACGACGAATGATTGATGATCGTTCGCACGTACCGGACGTGTTGTTTCACAGAATACAATCACAGTCACTACAAGGTCTTTGAGTAGGATCCCAGCTTCTCTGGGCCTTCAGGAATTTTTGACTGGAGGTTGGTAAGTAGCCTTGGTACACGCTCTTTGTTTGTCAGACTGAGTTATCTGATTAACCAGGAGATAACCGACGACGAGGATCATGATGGCAGCGCGGTTTTGTTCGTCAGGCAAAACTATGTGTACACAGCGTACCATGCGTCTCTGCATGCACCATACCCTGATATGTGCCGCCACGCTCTGCGGCCCAAAGTAGGAGAGAGGGTCGCAAGTATCAGACTTCGACCTGCTGGCTGGAGTTTCCCCCGTCAGGCACCCATCTGGTTCAGGCCGTCAGCCAATCTCCATGGCTTAATAAATAGTAACATCTAACTTAGCCAGTTAGTTGGATGCGTACACTTGTGTAGTAGGATCTTTATTTAGTTTGATGCATACACTTGTTCTTTTTTGGTAGCCCTTTTGTTATGATGGCTGATGTTTGGTTTGGAAGAGAGAGCTGCATCTTCACTCTTCTGGCCTGCTTACTACTTCTGTTGCACCCCCAGCCCTGGTTGCTGCTGCTGCTGTTTTCAATGTACAATCAGTAGTATATTTCGTCTGTTGGTTGAATAAATGTGTTGTTATAACGACAAACACAATGTTTTGGAAGTCGTTGCACGGTTCGGTCCTTTAGTGCCCCATACCGTACGTAGCGCATACTATTTTTCGTACGAAACACAGTTTCCACTTGTTGATAACATGCAGCCCACTGATGAAGGCCCAATAGAGAAGCCCATAATTAACTGGAAGGGAGGCTCTCACATGAATTTGGCCCAGGTACATGCTCATGGTCCCCTAAACATAAATATGTAATTCAGAGGAGCAAGCTATAAACTGGGTTGTGCGGTCTCTGTGGCCCGTCTAACAACATGACCAGCCCAGCAGTTTTTTCTTTGGGAAAATAGGTAGCCCAGTATTTCTTTTTGAAGAATACCCAAGCTAGGCCTATTTGTTATCTCCGACTTACTGGGCGGCAAATCTTTCAAGACGAGGAGGGATGCATTCCGGCCTGGCCAAAGAGTATGGTCAGTGTCTGTTAAAATTAATATCAAAAGGGGTTGAAAATTCCAAAAAAATAGAGCAAATGGGATATTAGTTTCTTTTTTGTTTTTGTTCTTCACTGATATCTTATACGCATTTTCATTGGATTTAACATGACATAGTACTAATTTATTTTTAAATTTGTTTTAGTATGGCTACTAATTTTTGGATTAAGAATATTTTGTTCCCCAGCAAAAAATTTCGAATTTTCAAAATTTCCCACATATTTAGTTAATTTTTTTAACCCTGGTACTGACCAGAAAATGGGCAACAATTCTAAAAATGGAAAACGGGCTGCAATATATTCCATATGAATTAGAAAATGAGTAAAAATTATAAAAATAATAGCAAATTGGATGTACACGCCATAGATTTCGAGGCCGACTTGTTTACGCAAGGCTTCGTCAGTCAACACACGATTCTCGCAGCAGTGACTGTTGGATGTCCATCCAATGGCCGACGTGCTTCTTCAATCTCTGATCTTCCTGCTCCAGCCGCCTAAACTAGTGTCGGCGGGACTGCCTGCTCCCTCCTCTTGTGGCCCGCTATGATGCCGCGCCGGCTTCCCCGGCCCACCCTACTCCCTCCGCTGGCCTGGCCGCACGCAATCAACTGCCTCCTTATTACGTGAAAAAAATGATTCCTCCCACTGACATCTGGGGCGCACCGGTTGGGAGGCTGGCCTGTGGGCCAACTAAGTTGACGCGTACGCAGGGCTTGTCAACTTAGTCAACAAACGATTCTAGCAGCAGTAACCGTTGGATTTGAATCGAACGGTCCTGCTGCTTCTTCAATCGCTGCTCTTCTTGCACCAGCCGCCCAAACCAGCGCCGGCGAGACCGCCTGCTCCTACCTCCAGTGGTCGGCTGTGCTGCCATTGAGGCGTCATCGCCCCCTACTACTTCCATCGCTAGCCAGGCCCTGCAACGACGGTGGCCTCACACCACAGCCGAACCAGTGAACCCTCGTACTCCTCTTCGCGTGGGCATCCACTGCCGCATCTTCCCCGGCTCCGCGGCGTCCCCTTCATAGGCCTCGCCGTCGTCCACCGCCTTGGTGCTCTTGGCGCGGCATAGTCAGTGTGGTCAACGACCGACTTCCATCAGAAGAGTACTGTACGTGGAGAGGCTAACAGCTAGGTCCATGGCCAAAGCCGAGGTTTTTCTGCGATTTACCAAGTAAGTCGCTTTATCAGGCATGTTGGGCAGCAAATCTTTCAAGACGAGGAGAGCCTTCATTCGACTGGCCGAGAAAATGGCCTATCAGTAATGAGAAATGGGCTGTACATTTTTAAAACACATCAAACCGACAATTAGTTTCAAATTTCTATTTTTCATTTCGAGATTTTAAATTGCATTGATTTTTATGCGTGGACAATTTGTTGGATTTTATATTGATATATATTTATTTTTTAAATCAGTTTGAACGTGACTCGAAATTTCGGGATTAAAAACAGTTCGGACCGCACCGAAATATGCAAAATTTCGTATAATTTTTTAACCGTGGCCACAATATGGGCTGTAATGCTAACAAAAAGAATATGGGCTCCAAAAAAACCAAAAGAATTAGAAAATGGGCTGTAAATTATTAAAAATAATGGCAGATGGGATGTATGATGTTTTCCATATATTTGAGGCTTTCCTAAAAAAAAGGTTGACGCACAAGCAGTGACTGTTGGATGTCCATCCAACGGCCGTCGTGCTTCTTCAATCTCTGCTCTTCCTGCTCCAGCCGCTCAAACAAGCGCCGGCGGGACTGCCCGCTCTCTCCTCCCCGCGGCCGGCTGTGCTGCCGCGCAGGCCTCACCGCTCCACCGTACTCCCATCGCTGGCCTAGCCATCCCTCTACTCACCCACACCTGCTATTATTCTCCAGCGACAGCAGACGAACCAGTAAACCCTCGTACAGTCATACTCCCCTCCGCGTGGAAAACAACTGCCGAGTCTTCCCTGCCTCCGTGTCGTTCCCTTCCTAGGCCTCGCCGTCGTCCACCGCCCTGGTGCTCTCGGCGCGGCCTGGTAAACATGGTCAACGACCAACATGCATCTGAAGTGGACTGTACGTGGAGAGGCTGACAGCTGGGTCCACGGCTGCACGCAAGGAAATGCCTCCTTATTACGCGCAAAATAAAGATTCCTCCACCTGACATCTGGGACCCACCGAAAGGGCCTCTGTATTTCGCAAAAAAACGTTACCGCCGCTGACAGCTCGGACCCACCAGCTATATCTTTGCACGCAAGGAAGTGCCTCCTAATTACGCACAAAAAATGAATACTCCCCCTGCTAGCTGGGACCCAGTATAGTGTGAGGCTGACTTGTGGATCTACTAAGTTGACGGGGATGGAGGGCTTTGTCAACTTATTCAATATGCACGATTATAGCTCCAGTGACCATACGATGTCCATCCAACGGACGTAATGCTTCTTCAACCTCTGGTCTTGTTGCTCCAACCGACCAAAGCAGCGCCGGTCATGCCTCATGCTCCTGCCTCCCGTGGCCGGTTGCGATGCCGCGGAGGCCTCACCGCCCCTACTACTCCCACCACTGGCCAGGCCATCCCTCTACTTACCCACACCCCCTGTTATTATTCAGCGACGACAGCCTCACATCGCAGCCGAACCAGTGAACCCTCGTACTCTTCTCCATGTGCGCATCCACTGCCGCGTCTTCCCTGGCTCCGCGTCGTCTCCTTCCTAGGCCTCGTCGTCATCCACCGCCCTGGTGCTTTCGGCGCGGCGTGGTCAACATGGTCAAGGAACGACTTCCATCGGAAAAGTAATGTACGTGGAGAGGCTGACAGCTGGGTCCACGGCCGCAGCAAGGAAGTGCCTCCTTATTACGCGCAAAATAATTATTCCTCCACCTGACATCGGGGACCCACCGGATGGGCCACTGTATTTCGCGAAAAAATGTTCCCCCTGACTGCTGGGACCCACCAGGTACATCTTCGCACGCAAGGAAGTGCGTCCGGGCAAAAAAAAAACAATTCGCCCCCCAGACTGCTGGGACCCACCAGCTACATCTTCGCAGGCAAGGAAGTGCCTGACAGTCGGGACCCACCTGGTCGAAGCGTACGTAGCGTTGTCATTCTGGTCGCGAACGTGTATGTACATACTGGTCGATGTAGAGGCGCGCACGTAGCATGTACACGTATGTACAGCAGCGAGGGTGCAAGAAAGTAAATACGGCCATGTACGTACATACGGGCGGGGTCTCGAACGCCTACTCGTGCGTATGTACGACCATGGCTCGTGTAGATGGCTGGGTCGGAACAGAGAAACAGCATGGTCGTCAGGTTCATGGGGAGCCAACCGGCTGGGTCGGAGCGGAATGCGTCGTCGTGTTCATCGGGAGGGCTTGGACAGAACGGCCAATGGAAACGAGGCCTGGCGTACTGCAGAACGGAGGAAACGGCCTTGTGTTCAACCAGCCACGGTCGAAATGGGATCCTGTTCATCAGGAGGGGTTTGGCGTAGCGCAAAACAGAGGAAACGGACCTCCTACAATCGAAACGGGGGTCCTGTTGATCGGGAGGGGTGTGGTGTACCGCAAAACGGAGGAAACAGACTTGTGTTGGAGCGCTACGGTCGAAACGGGGGTCCTGTTCATCGGGAGGGGTGTGGCATACCACAAAACAGAGGAAACAGACTCGTGTTGAAGCGCTACGGTCGAAACGGGGGTCCTATTCATCGGGAGGGGTGTGGCGTACCGCAAAACGGGACTCCACGGGATACTATTCATCTCCACCGTCGACCCCCTCCAGCCTCCACGGGCTATTGTTCATCCACCGTCGACCTCCTCCTGCCTCCACCTGCGACTGTTCACCACCGCGTGCTACTCCACCGGCTACTATTCAACCAGCCCTCTCCACGGGCTCCTGTTCAACCACCCCTCCACGGGCTACTGTTCATCCAGCCCTCCACCGTCTACTGTTCATCCTGCCCTCCACGGGGTGCTCCTGTTCATCCAGCCCTCCACGGGGTCCTGTTCATCTAGCCCCAACCATCTCTATCGATCGGGGTCCTATTCATCTAGAGGCAACACCACGGGGTCCTGTTCAGACACCCCCACCGGGAACTGTTCATCCAAACCCCCCCAGCAATGGTCACTGTTCATGCAGAGGTAGCATCGATCGGCTTTAGTTAGCAGCAGTAGCGAAGGAATCGCTCGATCGGGTTCAGTTAACAGCCATCGGTCGATCGCTCGGGTTCAGTAACGCGTAGCCTGCAGTGCAAACGCTCGGGTTAAGTTAGAGCTCAACGCCTCCCTCGGTTTCATTTAGAGCCCAATGCCTCGCACCCACGCGTGTGCGTGTACGAGAGAAACACGCATCGCTCGGCCCCGACCACCCACCGTAATCGGGAACACCCCGATATTTTCCTCGCCCTCGCTTCTACCATAGTTTTTTCCGTCATGGACGGCCCAAAGAATGTCATGCAGCTGCGTCTCCGGCCCGCCCAGGACGAAAAGCCCATTTTCTGTCATGATTTTTTTCATAGAAGTAGTACCCCGTCACATCTATGATGATACCATGTTTTGTCACAATTATTGTCATAGAAGTGTCATAAGTATGACTAAAAAAATCGTTCGGCCCAAAATGTCATGGATGTGTCTTTTTTTGTAGTGTGTCATACAAACCTCTGCACTTGGAGGCCCAACAACGTCTACAAGAAGAAGGTTGTGTAGTAGACATCAGCCGCCCGCGCCTCTCCTCCCCAAGTACGACGCCGCTGCGCGCGCCCGCCCCCATCGCCGGCCATGACCTCACCCGCTGTAAGATCGCTACGCGCCCTTCTCCGGCATTTTTTCACTAGGTACTTTTTTTCTATTTTATACTTTTAATGTTGTATCATATCATAGTATAGAAGAATATGCATAGAAAAAAACTGACTTAGAAAAAAGTTGCATAGAAAAAAACTGACTTAGAAAAAAGTTGCATAGAAAAAAGTTGCATATAATTTTTTTGTTAAGTTAAATGATTTATATGTATTTTTTTATGTTTTATTATATATGTATAGCAATTTGATCATATGTAAAAATTTGATCATATGCCAAAGTTTGAATTTTGACATATGCAACATTTGATCATATGTCAAAGCAGTTTGATCTAGTGAATTATGATCAGATATGCAACATTTAATAAGGGATTTGTCGAGAATGCCCCCATTATGGATGTGCACAAAGTGGATCCAATTATTTCCTGATCTCATCTACATATAATTTTATATTTCACATTGTCTGTCAAAGTATTGAAGAAATATATGGCATCATAATTCGCCAGAAGTAACGGGCGTATGATGCTAAGCTTTTGAAAATTGTTTTGGAAAGGACTTCCTGATAGGATAATTCTTTTTTTGTACAAAACTTCATCTAAGGCCTTCCAAATAGCGATATTTGGAAGTCTTTTGCTGAACTTCATACCGAAAAACTAATTATTGTATCCGGAACTCCGTTCCAAAATAATTTTGAAGAGCATACCATCATGCGCCTGTTACTTCCCGCTAATTATGAATTCGTTGATTGTTTTCAATACTTTGACAGACAACATGAAATATAAAAGGATATATATAGATGAGGTCAGAAAAAATTGGATCAACTTGTGCACATCCATAATGGGGGTATTCTTGATCATATATAAATGTTAAATGTTAAAGTTTGATCATATGTCAAAGTTTGATCAAATGTCAAACTTTGAATTTTGACATATGCAACATTTGATCATATGTCAAAGTCAGAAGAAATTCATGGCTTCATCATTACCCGGAAGTAACAGGCGTATGATGCTACAAAGCTCTTCAAAGTTTTTTTGGAACGGAGTTCCGGATAGAATAATTCATTTTTTACGAATTTCAGCAAAGACCTTCCAAATAGCGATATTCGGAAGGCTCTTGCTAAACTTCATACCAAAAAGCTAATTATCCTATCCGGGACTCTGCTCCAACACAATTTTGGAGAGCTTCGTACCATTATACGGCTCTTACTTACGGCTAATGATGAAGCCATTTTGTTAAATCCCTTAAAGGTTAAGAGAATCCGTTATGTACTATGATTCAGTTTTTCCTTATTGATTCCATGCATATGCATGCATTCTAATTTGAATACTAAATTGTTTTATATTTCTTCTGGATTAGTTAAATAAAAGCTATGGACAATACCGGCAGAGAAGGAGAGCAGGTCATGTTCAACATCATACGCTCATCCACTACCCCAGATGAGCTTGAAGAAGATGACGGCTTGCAATATCTGAACCCTACCGGTGAGTGTATGATATTTGATGAAGACGAACGAATAGATGGAGTCCAGAACTATGATTATGACGACGAAGAAAATGTTGATCTTGAAATAACAAAGATCGGTGAGGTATATTTATATAAGCAGGCATCCGGTGATCATCACATGTTTTAAATGATTTGTTTATATATTAATGTAGATCTTCTACAGGCAGCAGGACAGTGCGAGGCCAGGCCAAAAAGTTGAAGGATGGCGTAAAGTACAACATTGACACCATCAAACCTAATGGCGAACCAAGCGAGCCTAAGAAGAATGCTGGCAAGTTCGTTCGTCAGTGCAGAGTTCTTGTAAAGGACCAAATCCCGATCTCCATTCAAGAATGGAAAAAGCCGGCAAAGGAACATCCAGATCTTACTTTTGTTGACCAAAGAGCAAAGAATCTTCATTGGGAATCTCTCATGTCACATTTCACCCAACCAAATCATTTCACAAAGGCAGATGTGCAGAAAGTCAAGGGTGCTACTCTTATGAAGATGGTGGTTGCATTCAACAACCACGATATAACTATATGGGCCAAGTACGTCGAAGCAGGAAAGAAGACTCCAAAATTCACGAGAACACTAGAGAAGCAAAGAGATCGTTGGCCGCTTTCGTGAAATTCAAGGAATCGGAAGTACCTAGGAACGGTCGAGAATAAACAAGATCAATGCCGCGAAAAAAGAGCATTACCATAGGCTAGGGCCAGGTGGCTAAGCGGTGGCCCGGCGTAAGTAGGATAAGGTTGAGCAACAGATGGTGGATGTAGGGGTCATTCCAGTTACATTGAGCTGGCCCCCCAGGTCCAGGACTTGGTTCTATGCGCATGGGGGGCGTTGGACCCAAAGACAGGCGAGGTTTTGGAGAAGGCAAGTCTTAAAGGAGCCGACATCAAATTACTTGTTGCAATAGAAGAGGCTCGAACAGGGGTGTTCACGCCCAACAGAGAGAACGATAAGCTTACGCATGCCCTGGGAAATCCTGAACACCCTGGAAGAACATGAGGCAAAGGCGTTGTTCCGTGGTATGAGGGGTTTGAGGACTGGAACACCGACTACAGAAGCCGTGCAAGAAAGAAGATGAAGGAGGAGGAGAAGAAGAAGAAGCTGGAGGAGGAGGAGAGGAGGCAGGAAGCAGAATGCCTTCGCATAGTAGAATCAAAGCACGCGGAGTTGGCACTCCAATTTGAGCGGCAGCAATAGCAGATCAAATCACTTAGCCAGGAAAGGGGGTCTCAGCAGCGGCAGCAGCTATCGGATCCAGTATTGGATAGCACCATCCCATCCATGCCGAGAAGCAGCGTGGGTTCCGCCCCGGTCGATGAGGCACTGCTGGATAGATACCATGTGGATGACATCATGGATAACACTAATTGTGAGCTATAATTCAAAATGAAGAACATATCCATGAAGGTGGCGGATGTCGTTGCTTACACAAATCCCCCTGGAGCAACCTTCCATTGCAACCCAATTCCAGCTAGCTATGCTCGTGTCATGGTTGATGAAGTGGTGGCACAATATTCGGGGCTAGACCTTGACATTCCTGGAGGTGATGACGAGCACACACTGGGAGAGGCCATACATCGTATCATTCTATGGAGAAAGGATAGCATCATCTTTCCAAGGCCGCCGACACCGCGTCAGCCGACTCCTCCTCGAAGTCCGCCACCGCATTAGCAGACTCCTGCTCCTCCTAGTCATCAGCAAGCGCCTCAGCACAGTCCTGCTCCTCCAAGTCCGCCAACGCATCAGGCCACTCTTTCTCCTCCAAGTCCGGCAATGCGTCAGTCCACTCCTCCTCCAATTCAGGCACCGCGTCAGCCGTCTCCGCCGCCTAAGCAACAGCGGAAGAGAGCCTCAGCAGCTATGGCGGCTAGCGGTACAAGTACAGGCACATGAGGCAAGAGATACCAATTTGGTCCAAGCCTCGCGCCTCTTCCGAAGAGGCCTTACGACATGACTGTGTAGGAAAATGAAGCCGAATGCAAAGGCCAAGTGAGGGCCCATTTTGGACTGAAACTGCCACTGCCGCCAAAGGAGAAAGTGCATGAGCATGTCGCCAAAGGACAAAAGAATGAGTCGAGCTCGAGCTCCAGCCAAGCAGCTGCCAAAAGAAGCGGGAAAATTGTTCCCCAGCTGGGAGAACAGGCGATGCAATCGACCCCCCCCCCCCGCTCATTGTACCAACACATCCGAGTACCAGCGGCGATCTGCTGGTAATAACCGACGATCATAGGAGGCAGGCTGCAGAGATCATATGCATTATAGAACAACTCCTAGACATCGAGCCCATGGAAAAGTTTTAGAGGAAGAAATAAAACGGAAATATGTCCGCGGCCAGCCTCTGGTGAAGCCTGACGAGGTCAAGCTTCTATCAACGAGAATGTATAAATTGCATGAATGTTACATGAAAGGAACCAAGACTATCGATCGAGAGTCCCTCATGGTGAAAGTCAAGGAAAAGCATTACTTCCATGAGAATGCACTGTATGTTGAGTTTTCAGAACGGTTTCAGTTATTCAATCAAGACGCACTCGACAAATCTATCGTCAGTTGCTATTGTCTGCTAGTGATTTCTTTCTATAATTTCATTAAGTCTCTAGCTAGTTGTAGTGCTCATTGATCATTACCTGTAATTATCCTCACCATTCTTTTCTGTGGTATTATGTAGATTGAAGATCTATGAAATGAAAAAAGCTGGACGCTATGGCATCGGGTTCATTGACCCAAATACCATTAATCAAGAGACATGGTCGCGTCCATGGGAACGAAAAGACACAGAGAGTAGATTGCTAGAGTTCTTGAAGCGCCTAAATGCCTGTCCAGAAATACTACTTCCTTAGAACTTTGGTGAGTCACACTGTCTTGTACTACAAATTCAGTTTTTGCTCACTAGCTAGATGTTAATAAGTGTATAGAGTTTAGGGTACTTGATGAGTTATATATGCACATGCCCGCTTAAACCTACCGGTGTCTATATATGCACATGCCCGCTTAACCCTACCGCTTAGGCAGGATCTCTATACCAGTTATTGTAATCTATGTCTGGTAACCTTAACCCTACCGGTGTCTATATAAACCGAGGGTTGTAGTATTCAGATATATAGCTACATCAATCACCTCATCACCTTAGGATTTAGCTCATGCTGATATCGAGGTAGACCCACTCTGTAACCGTACTATACATCCAATATAATCAAGTAGGACGTAGGGTATTACCTCTTTGAGAGGGCCCAAACCTGGGTAAACGCCGCGTTCATCGTCACTTGTTCCCCATCGATCCCAGATCCACAGCTCGGGACCCCTACCCCGAGGTCTACCGGTTTTGACACCGACATGGTGCTTTCATTGAGAGTTCTGATGTAGGGTCGCCCAAAGGATTGATGGCTCGCCTGATCGTAGGAGAAGGTATCGGCTCTGGGGACTTCTTTGTCCCCGGTTAATTCTTCGCATTCGGCAGCATCGTGCTACAAGCCGACCTGACTGGTCATGTGGATCGGATAAATAACTTCGCTCCTGAATACCAAATTTGATTCGGTAATCTGGAATATGTCTCGAACACGCGGGGTGATATGGTGTTCGCTAGATTCACTGCCCCTTCCCGCACCCTCGCAGGCCTCGCCATGCCCACTCTGGAGTCCCCCTCTTATCCGATCTATAGATCGGACCCAGTCCTTCGAATAGCTTTGAGCAAGGAGGGCTCCGCTTCGAGTGAGGGTCGGACTCCACCTTTCGCCGGACTCACCACGTCTGCAGAAGGCCTATCCTCGGCCCTCGAGGCAAAATCAGGAGGTGGAAGCCAAGAGTCAATCTTGGCCGAACCTCTCTGTCACGACACTCCTCTAGCCTTGAGCCCTTACAAAAATCGGCAACCGGTGGCCAGGGGTCACCCCTGGCCCGAAGCGGCTCTACCCTGAATCACGGCGTGGAAACTAACGTGAAGACCATGGCTCGTTTGTAGTCTCCAGGGACAATCTGGACCCCTTTAAGGATCCAGCCCCGTACCCGAGGCTTAGCTCGGCCTGCAGACACCAAGGACCGGCAAGGGCTCAGATTGTCCCCTGCCCTGTCACGATGAGATTTGGCCTAGAGCTCTCAAATTTGGCGACCCTCACTATGTTAAATGAGGCACTGGACCGAATTCAGAAAATGACCATCTAGGAGGATCGACCCTCAGCCCACAATCTTCAACCCTTCTAGGCGCACCATGGGGAATTTTACGTCCCACCCGTCACCCACTTGGTAGCCATTATTGAAGATTTAACCGACATGCTAGATTATAATTCGGAAAACGCCGAATACATGGACGAGGATAGTGGGGCCACGGCTAGCACCGATGTTGCCCCTCCGTCACCGGTCACTGGTCGGCCACGTCCACCTATGATATCTACATGGTGGACACCCCCAAGGACGGCGATGGAACTCCAAATCAGGACAAAAGGAAGCCCGAAGAGGAGCCGCTCAAACGTCGCAGACAGCGTTGTCGATCAAAGGCATGTCGAAGCCATGCGAGCAAGGTGGACTCCATGGAAAACGGCACTGTGAATAATATAGATGACCTCACTGGAGCTGCAGCCAACGATCATCATCAAGATGACCTCGCGGGGCAGGAGGACCCACTCAACCTAGAAGACCCCGATGACTCCGAAGAAAGCAACTACCTCCCACCCTCTGAAGAGGATCTCAGACTCGGGGATGACGATTTCATCGTCCCCGAAGACCCGCTGGAGCAGGAATGGTTCAAACAGATGCTTCTAGCCACCGTCCGTAGCCTGAAGAAACAAAAAACGCAGAATCAAGGCCGAACAGAACACCCTCAACGACCGATGGACCAAAGTCCTAGCCACTGAAGAAGGCTACGACCGTGAACAACCAATCAAAAGTTTTCTCAAGTGAAGATTGATGATGCAATTCGACGACGAGGCCATAGAGGCAACACGTCCGACATATACACTCGTCGAACAGCCGGACCGCCCCCCTAGAGGGTGGCATAGAGAAGCCGACGAGGCCGAACACCCCGCCACCCCACCTCGTCGTTACGGTAAGGATTAAGAGTGGCGCGACTACGAATATGACCTCCGCCATGACCTGGACGCTCGAGGAGGCCATACCAGGTCCATCTACGGACCCAGGGAAGACCCGTCCACTCACCGGTAAGTATATTATGTTTGGCTGAACTGAAACAATAGTGTCCGGGAGCAGCAATGGACTCGGAGGGTCGAAGATCTCTAATGCGATGTAGCCCGAGTTCAGGGTGCCGCACACCCCTTGTCCTTCACAGAGAGAGTAATGCAACAACAATTCATAGAAGGCTTCAAGCATGTGAATATCGAACCATACGACGGAACCACAGACCCGACTATATGGATAGAGGATTTCCTCCTCCACATTAACATGGCGTGAGGAGGTGACCTCAACGCCATCAAATATCTGCCTCTAAAGCTTAAAGGCCCAGCTCAACACTGGTTGAAAAGCCTTCCCAGAGACTCAATACACTACAAAAAATACACTTCTGTGATGATACGTGTTTGTCACCATAGGCCATGTTTTCTGTCATGCATGTACATCCATGACGATTTTATGAGAGAATCAAGATAGTCATACTTATGTTGTCGTATAAGTGCTCCATGAAAATACCAAAATTATCATCACAGAAGTATCCACTTCCATGACGATAAATGGCATGTCATGGAAGCGCTTTCATAAGGGTAACTGACACATGGCATCTACCATAACGGGTCGCCGTTAAGTTACCGGGTACCAATAGGGATTTTCCACGTGTAAAATTCTCATTCGCCCGCAGATCCACGTGTTAGCTCAACGTTGGGACAGTTGTCATCCAGCAAATCGAAGGGACGCGCCTATGATACGTCGACACATGGCTCAGCCCAACAGTGGCCCATTCAGGTCAAAAGGTCGGCATGTTTGACCTGGTCAAAAGGTAACGGCCGGCCCACTTAAAGCCTGTTAGTGGCATGTTCGCATATAGCCCATTTACAACCCGCTAACTCACGACCAATTATGGCCTATCCGAATTAGGCCCAGTAGCGTCAACTGGGCCGTCCAATATGATTACAGACCGTTGTACCTTCTGGCCCATGTATGGCCCATGACGTCTTTCGGCCCATAGGAGGCCCTTTGTAACTCTTGGCCCATTAACTGCCTGTGGTGAAACTGGCCCGTAATGAACAGTGTATCGCTTTATATCCATTAAAAGCCCATTATTCCATTGGGTCATTTGCAACCCATGTTATCTTTTGACCTTCTCAGGGCCCATTTATTCTTGGGTTGATTTGCAGCATTCGATTACTTACGGTCTGTTACTAGCCTATTCCGGTTGTGGGCCAAATTCATCATGTGGTTAATGTCGGCCCGTTTGTGGCCCGTTAATATGTTGGGCCGTTTTCATAGTGTCATCAAATACGGCCCATTAACGACTCGTTATGCATGTCGATAGAAACAAGCTCGTTACACTCATCGGCCTATTAACGGTCCATTATCGTCGTCCCATGAACGGATGATTCCTACTCTAGCCTGTTTATGACCCATAAAGCGGTCCGTTATTGGCCCATGTTTGGCCAATCGATCATACGGCCCATAGAAGGCCCATTGATTCTACGGCCCATAGAAGGCCCATTGTTTCTACGTCCCGTAGAAGGCCCATTGTTTCTATGTCCCATAGAAGGCCCGTAGGAGGCCCATGGTCACTACAGTAGATATGTAGCCCATGGTTATTCTGGCCTAGTTTTAAAAAATAGGTTATTGCGGCTGATAACCCATAAGTATAGGGGATCGTTTGTAGCCTTCTTCGATAAATAAGAGTGTCGAACCCAACAAGGAGCTAAAGGTAGAACAAATATTCCCTCAAGTTCTATCGACCACCGATATAACTCTACGCACACTTGACGTTTGCTTTACCGGAAACAAGTATGAAACTATTTGGTAGGAATAAAACTAAGAGTACTTTGCAAGAATAAAACTATGAATAAATTGCAAGGCAATAAAGGTGGATAGCTTTTGTCAACAAGAAAGTCATTTGTCCCTACGCATTCGATAACAAGTAGTGGTAATCATTCTTGCAATTTTACATGAGGGAGATGCATGAGCTAACATACTTTATCTACTTGGATCATATGCACTTATGATTGGAACTCTAGCAAGCATCCACAACTACTAGAGATCATTAAGGCCGTGAAACCCAACCATATCATTAAGTGTCATGTCCTCTTTACTCCCATATGCCATAACCCACTTATCCGTGTTTAGGCTGTTGTCACCCCCGTAACAACGACAATAAGCAAACCATGAACATATTGCAATACCCTACAGCGGGGGGCCCTCATGTTTGCGCGACATGTATGGCACCGTAGGACAACAAGATAAATAAAATATACAATCATACCAACCAAGATCACGATTAACCCACAGGACAAAACAGATCTACTCAAACATCATAGGATAACCATAGATCATTGGGAAATAATAGATGGAGTTGAGCTCCATGTGTAAGTAGAGATTACAGCGGGGAGAAGAGGTGTTTCACCGTTGCATAGAGGGGGGGAGTTGGTGTTTCTGGTAGCAAGATTGTTGATGTAGATCGCCGTCACGATCCTAGCCCCGGCGGTGTTCCGGCGCAACCGCGAGAGAGGGGGAGAGAGAGCCCCCCTCCTTGTTCTTCCTTGTCCTCCTCCCTAGATGGGAGGAGAGTCCCCCCTCTCGTCCATGCCCTCCATGGCGGCGGAGGGGCTGGAGCCCCTCCGAGATTGGATCTCCCTCTCTATTCTCTTCTGTTTCACCTTCCCTAGATCTGGCCCTTCACAGTTTCTTAAATTCTCAGAGATCTATAACTCCAATTGCACTGAAATGTTTACACGATTCTTTCCCATAAATTATCTTTCTTGCACCCGAAGAAGGGCCCCAACCGACATACGAGGAGGGCATACGACACCTGGGCGCGCCCGGGGGTGCCCGGCGCGCCCTGGTGGGTTGTGGTCACTGTGGGCCCCCGTTTGCATTGATTCCAGGTCCCAAAAATCCCATATATTCCAAAATAATTCTCCATAAATTTTTATCGCGTTTGGACTTCGTTTGGTATGGATTTACTGCGAAACAAAAACATGCAACAAACATGAACTATCACTTGGCACTGGATCAATAGGTTAGTCCAATAAATCATATAAAAAGTTGCCAAAAATATGTGAAAGGTGTATAATATTGGCATGGAACAATCAAAAACTATTGATACAACGGAGATGTATCTGCGACCACTAGCAAACCGCAGAAAAAGAACTGCACTGACTCCATGCAAACAAATAAACAAGACAACAAGGAAATAAATAAGCAAGCAACTTACGCTAGGCTATTACTGCTATTACACATATTACATCTACTGGGCATCAAAATTCGCCACCAGTGCAAATACGGGGCACAAAGAGCATATTACATACACTCGTTGTCAAAGTTGGCAACCATTGCAAATAAATGCCGCAGCAAAACAAGTCCAGCACTGAAACCACTTCACAAGAGCTCAAGAAACAATATCATGGGTATCCACCATGCTGGCAATACGCTTAGCAAGCTTATTAGCATTCTGTTGTTTGGCGCTTAAATCCTCCAGCGTTTGCTATTGCACTAGAAAGCATGCATCTGAATTATACAAGGACTTCCTCAGTCCTTCGGCTTCCTGTCGCAGCACATCTGATCGATGTCTTTCAACTTGAAGTTGAGACTCAAGAAGCCGAACTGATTCAGGCTGCGAGTTCGAAGAGCTGGTGCCAGCAGTAGTGGCCAGTAACTCGAACACTACATCAAGACATGACATTGGGGTTGTCTCACTATCTTCAAGATAGTTTTTATCTGCTTTCTTGGAGACCAACAGGAATGTCTCACTATCTTGAACCTTATCTGCATTACTTCCTTTACCATTGCATAACGGGGTACTCTTCTCCAATATTTTTTCCGCATTCTAAAAGAAAAACAAGCAGACACATCACAGGTTTACCATGTTGTATATGAAACTAATTTTGGTAAACTAGTTCAGTAGTAAGGTGGACATGATAACAGCATGAAACAAACATATATCTATGTAGTATGGTCACTGTATGGTCTATATCATTCTAGTTTATGTTAATAAATCAAGATAGAGATAGTTCAAATCATATCTGCTTAAGACAAAGTGGCATAGACAAAATATAAGTGTGGGAAACTACACAATACTAACAACACTTGTAATGTGCATGGCATGAAAACAAAACTGTTTATTCAATTGAAACTTAAATCAACATAGAGCAAGTTACAACAACAAACACGTTAAAGAAACATGTTTAAAACGTACATGTTGCGCCATTGGAGTCAATTGCATCATTAAAATTTGAATTAGTTGGTATGAGTAAATACAATGATGCAAGAGCAAAGGAGTATGAACCATAACTATGAAACCTAACCTGAGAACAATTCTTCTTGTGCTTTAAGAGTTGACTTGGGGTTTGGAGTGGTGGTCCTCGTGCTTTGGGCACTGTAGTTGCCTTACTAACTACTCGTGTTTGGGTGCTCTCTGCTGGAGACGGTGATCTGTCAACTAGAAATGGGTTACTATCAGCTGGGGTTGGTGTTAGAAGGGGTGTGGCTGGTTCTCTATCCAACTGGGCAGGGGTACAATATGCGTGATTCTGGGTTATGTATGGTGGGGCTGGTTCTTGGGCAAGTACAACTGTGGTTCTATCTGCATCAACGGGTAGCACGATCTTTTGTGAAGACCATGTTTTTACTCCCATAGATACTGCCATCACCCCCTCCAATTCAAATGATTGATAAACAAGAAAAGTAATTGAACGGACAAACATTGTACGATAGACAGGTGCAATGGATTGTAGGGAAGAAAACAGGGCATGAAATAATTCACATTTATGTTGTCTAACGAAACAGGATATCATGACATAATTTCACATATATGATGGCTAATTAAATAGGATAGCATGACATAATTTCACATATATGGCGGCTAACTAATCAGGATAGAATGACATACTTCAAAATATGATGATTATGTAAATAGGATGACACGATATAACTATACAACATGTCTAATAAAGTGGTTGGCACACCATAATTCACAAACATGTCGTCTATGGAAACATGATCGCATGATATAACTCACGGATAGAATGACATAATTCAAAATGCGATGACTATGTAAACAGGATGAGATGATATAACTATATTGCGTCTTTAGAAAATGGGTTGGCATGCCATACTTCAGATACATGATGTCTATGTAAATATCATGGTATGATATAATTCAAATATATGTTTTATATACTAAGCAAGTAAACAGAGGGCAATCTCATATATGACGTCTCAACTAAGCAGATGGCATTTAATATTGTGTATATGATGTAAAAACGAAGCATTGCAAGACAACATATGCATGATATGAGTAATATAACCCTGTCAAGTTTGAGCATACACCTCAGGGGGAAAATAGGACTGATCAACTGTCTCTGAATCCTGCTATGAGGAGCTATCTGTTACCAGCAAGATATCTGCTTCAGCAGGTACCATTGTCTGCTCTGAAGACCTTGTTTTCACTCTAGATTTTTACATCACCAATTCAAATGGCCGATGCACAGGAAGAGCAGTTGAATATACAAACATTGTTGACAAATGGAATATGTAATACTAAAAGGACATGATACAATT
Source organism: Secale cereale (assembly GCA_902687465.1). Lineage (NCBI taxonomy): Eukaryota > Viridiplantae > Streptophyta > Magnoliopsida > Poales > Poaceae > Secale > Secale cereale. Next base: position 56,208,031 of record LR738710.1, on the reverse strand, counting down.
CACATATATGACGCTTGGCTAAACATCATGGCATTGCATAATTTACATATATAATGTCTCGCAACAAGATGACATTGCAAAATTCACGTATATGGTAATTAGACACTAAACAGGCGGCATTCACACAAAGCATGTCTACACTAAGCAAATGACATGCCAATGCAAGACACCATATGCACGGTATGAGCAATATAACCCTGCCAAGTTAGAGTATGCACCTCGGGGGGGGGGGAATACGACTGGCCATCTGTCTCTGAATCCTCCTATGAGGAGCTATCCATAACCAGCAAGACATGCGCTTCGTCAGATAACATTGTCAGCTCTGAAGACCTTGTTTTCACTCCAGATTTTTCCATGACCGTGTCGAATGGCTCATGCACAGGAAGAGTAATTGAATGTACTAAAATTGTTGACTAATTTAATACATAATAAAAAAGGATGGCATGATATAATTCAGATATAAGATGACTGGCTAACCAGGATGGCATTGCAAAATTCACACACATGATGCCTGGCTAAACAAGATGGCATTGCATGATTCACATATATGATATAGAAACTAAACAGATGGCATTCACACAATGCATGTCTAAACTAAGAAGATGACATATTTTAAGTATAAAGTAAGCAATACAAGGCACCATATGCATGATATGACCAGCATCACCATGCCAAGTTAAAGCAAAAGACCCCAGGGGGTAAATAGGAGTGGTCTACTCCCGCTGAATCCCCCTCTGAACAGTTATCTTCCTCTTAATTACAGTCTAGAATGGGGGGAGGGGGTTGCTTTTGCGCCCACCATGGAGCAACGTCTGCATGAAATTTTATTGCCACCCAGGCTCGTCTCTTTTGCTCTACATGTTCAGTACCATTGTGTAAAATAACTGACATGCATAGAAATAAAACATGGTGAGATTATGTAAGGAGTGCATGCACTAATCCAGAGTGATGGTAGCAAACAGTGGATAGACCCAAAACCAATGATAGCAGGCAGATAATAGCTTCAGTTAAAAGATACAGACAATGGCTCCTTTAATGTTTGTTTCCACCTAGCATTAAACTCATAGTAGACACCAAATATTAACCAGATAGTAGACAGATAGTATTGATTGCTGCCCCAATATGTACCCCACAACCATTTAAAACTCATGTTTGAGCATTAGTTCGGGCCTGATTCAGAGTCTAATCGGTGAACATGACGATAAAGTAGGATGTCATCATATTAAGCTATGCATAACGTAAGAAGACACGAAAGAGTGCGACCTCTCTTGTGGACCCATGTAGTCCTCAAGGTCATCTGCTCAGGTGATGATGGTAATGCAGTTGTCGTGGCTGCCGGTGGAGGGGAAGAAGATCTGAGGTGGCGAAAGACAGTCCGGAGGGCGGATCCCTGCTGTGGTGACCCCTTCCGTCGTTCGAGCAGCTGAGCTGGGGTGGACCACAGCGCAGCAGGAGCGGGACAAACCACACAAGGTTTTTCTTTGACAACTATCTGTAAGAGAAGTAATTCTGTAAGGGCTCATTTGAATTGGAGGATTCTAACAACGCAGGGATAGGAAATACACAGTAAAATGATAGGAATGCATGTGCAAAATAGAGAATTTAAAATCATAGGATTTATGTCAATCTGGGTGTTTGGTTCACATGAATTGGAAGGTCACGGGAATGCAAAGAAGCATGGTCAAACTAAGTCAAACCACAAGAAAATGTACAGTTATAATGCTATTATGCTACTACCACTTGGTCTTGTTCTTCATGAATAGGAATTTGAAAAAGGAGGGCCAAGTGGGTATTAAAATTCATACGGTTTTTCTTTGAAAGAGACACTAAAGGAATAAATCCTACAATTTTCCTTTGCTCCATTCCTTTGAACCAAATGCATTAATAGTAGTACCATAGGAAAGTTTCCAATTCCTATATTTTTCCTTCACTTTTCCTTTCAACCACTAGCAATTTTAGTAGGGAGGCTTGAATAGGAAAAAGCCTACACTCCAAAAATATTTTTGTGCTACTTGTACTACTTTGGACCCAGGCCACTACCTACTAACTCAACTCCTAGGCCCATCTACACATGCATAGCTCAAATGCGCAGAAATAAATAATGATGGCTTTCGAGAGAGTCCATCACGGTTAGCTAAATTGCTTGTTACCTCACTGATTGTTATATATGAGAATCTAATCGTATTTCACGTTACAACGTGTGCTTAGTGGACAATATATATAACATGTAGAGTAAAAAAACGATGCAACAAGTGTACAACCTCTTTGGCGAAGCCATGTCGATCTTAGCATGATTGGGTTGGTTGACAAGGATGCTGCGACTGATGTGGCTGTCAGAGGAGGGGAGGAAGATCTTACGCGTCTGGAGATGGAGCCGAGGGTACTGATCCACTTTGATGGAGGGTTTCGTCGTTGGACCAGCTCCGGTGAGTTGTACGATGGCAAGGCTGAAGCAGGACAAGAGAGACAATGTTAACCTGAGTGGAATTCCAATAGCATGTCCAATAGATGATGTAATAAAATACATAACACAAAGTTCTAGATGTAAAATACATCACCGGATCATCTTTGAACTTAACTGTCGAAACTGAATTTAACTGTCGAAACTGAATTACTGTCAAAACTGAATTTTGCTGTCGAAACTGAACGCACTAGTAGCAGAAAAGCACTAGCAGCAGCGCGTGTGAGAACCGGGGCATCTGGTCATGTAGCAGCATCTCGGGTAGCAGCTGTAGGGGCTCGAGAGAGAGCAGGATTTGGTGCTCGTGCAGCAGCAGCGCGAGCAAGAGTAGAGCGGCAGCGCACGCAAGATCAAGAGCAAGAGCAGCAGCATGAGCAAAAGCAAGAGCAGACCAGGTAGGGTATCGAGAGCAAGAGCAGTGCAGCAGCGTGAGCGAGAGACAAAGCATCAGTAGCTCCTACTGATGTGGACGTCGGCGCCGAGGGAGCAACGTCATGGAGGAAGTGGTCGGCGACACTGCCGTAGATGGAGCCATTGCATGTTGGCTCGGGACCGAGCGCCGACAGCACCGTGAGATCGAATCAAGAAGAAAATGCAGCGATTAGTGTAGAACCTCTTTGGTGGCATCGATTAGGCCTCAAATTCATCCAAGGAATTGGTGATGGTGCTGCTCTTCTGGTGGTGCAGGTGAAGACGGCACTGTGGGAATGGAGGTCGCGCGGAAGATGAGGGGAACGTCGGGGCAGCTCCTTGGAGGTGGAGGACGGGGTCACTGAACCAGCGGGATGACGAGATGGACGACGGATCCTCATCCAGTGCGGTGGATGAGGGACGTCGAGGTGTTGCCGTGGACGATGTCGTCAGGGAAGAGGCTTGATAACCCACAAGTGTAGGGGATCAGTTGTAGCCTCTTTCGATAAGTAAGAGTGTCGAACCCAACAAGGAGCTAAAGGCAGAACAAATATTCCCTCAAGGTCTATCGACCACGGATACAACTCTACGCACGCTTGACGTTTACTTTACCTAGAACAAGTATGAAACTAGAAGTATTTTGTGGTTTTTGTGGGATAGGTTTGCAACAATATAAAGAGCATGTAAATAAAACTAGGGGCTGTTAAGATAAAGAGGCAATAAATTTAATGATAGCGAGTGTGGAAAAGTGTTGGTAGGAGTTGCGAAATTGCCCCTAAGCAATTGACTACGTTACTAGACCAATAGCAAGTTTTATGTGGGAGAGGCCACTGCTAGCATGTCATCCCTTACTTGGAATTCTATGCACTTATGGTTGGAACTATTAGCAAGCATCCGCAACTACTAACGTTCATTAAGGTAAAACCCAACCATAGCATTAAGATATATTGGTCCCCCTTCAATCCCATATGCATCAATTTCTATGCTAGGTTGAAGTTTCTGTCACTCTTGCCCTCCAATACGTAGTCCTATCAACATACAAATAACCCTATGGTGTGGTCCACGCGCGCGCTCATGTGATGGGCACCAAAGGACAGCAACATAACCACAAGCAACTTAAATCAATCATAGCAATTCACCAATCACCGATAGGACAACGATAATCTACTCAGACATCATAGGATGGCAACACATCATTGGATAATAATATGAAGCATAAAGCACCATGTTCAAGTAGAGGGTACAGCGGGTTGCGGGAGAGTGGACCGCTGTAGATAGATGGGAGAAGGTGATGGAGATGTTGGTGAAGATGACGGAGGTGTTGGTGTAGATCGCCGTCACACGATGATGGCCCCGGTGGCACTACGGTGCCACCGGAAGCGAGGGGGAGAGAGCCCCCCTCCTTCTTCTTCTTCCTTGACCTTCTCCCTAGGTGGGAGAAGGGTTTCCCCTCTGGTCCATGGCCTCCATGGGGGCGGAGGGGCGAGAGCCCCTCCGAGATTGGATTTGTCTCTCTGTCTCTCTTTGTTTCTGCGTTCCCAGATTCTGGCCCTTCACCGTTTCTTAAATTCCCGGAGATCCGTAACTCCGATTGGGCTCATCTTTTGACATGATTTTTAACCGGAAAATAGCTTTCTTGCGGCGAAAGAAGGGCCTCAACCGCCTTATGGTGTGGGCTCGAGGGCCCAGGGCGCGCCCCCCACCCACGAGGCCCGCTCGAGCATCGTCTCGTGTTAGTTTTGCTTTCCAAAATTCACATATATTCCAAAAAAACTCCGTCCGTTTTTATTCCGTTTAGACACCGTTTAATATGGGTATTCTGTGAAACAAAAAACATGCAACACACAGGAACTGGCACTGGCCACTAGATTAATATGTTAGTCCCAAAAAATAGTATAAAAAGTTGCCAAAAGTATATGAAAGTTGTAGAATATTGGCATGGAACAATCAAAAATTATAGATACGACGGAGACGTATCAGCATCCCCAAGCTTAATTCCTGCTCGTCCTCGAGTAGGTAAATGATAAAAAAGATAATTTTTGATGTGGAATGCTACCTAGCGTAATCTTGATCATGTAATCTAATCATGGCATGAATATTAAGACACGAGTGATTCAAAGCAATAGTCTATCATTTGACATTAGGACAATAATACTTCAAGCCTACTAATAAAGCAATCATGTCTCTTCAAAATAACATGGCCAAAGAAAGTTATCCCTACAAAATCATATGGTCTGGCTATGCTCCATCTTCACCACACAAAGTATTTAAATCATGCACAACCCCGGTTTTAGCCAAGCAATTGTTTCATACTTTAGTATTCTCAAACCTTTTCAACTTTCATGCAATACATGAGCGTGAGCCATGGACATAGCACTATGGGTGGAATAGAAGGTGGTGATAGACAAAAGGTGGGAGAAAGTCTCACATCAACTAGGCAAATCAATGGACTATGGAGATGTCCATCAATCAATATCAATGTGAGTGAATAGGTATGGCCATGTAACGGATGCACTAGAGCTATAAGTGTATGAAAACTCAAAAGAAAACTAGTGGGTGTGCATCCACTTGCTTGCTCATGAAGACCTAGGGCATTTGAGGAAGCCCGTCGTTGGAATATACAAGCCAAGTTCTATAATGAAAATTCCCACTAGTATATGGAAGTGACAAAACAAGAGACTCTCTATTATGAAGATCATGGTGCTACTTCGAAACACAAGTGTGGAAAAGGATAGTAGCATTGTCCCTTCTCTCTTTTCTCTTATTTTTTTTTTGTTTTCTTTTTTTTGGAGGGGCTTTCTCTTTTTTTTAGCCCCTCTCTATTTTTTTAGGCCATCTTTTTTTTGGCCATTCCTCACAAGCGACAATGCTCTAATAATGATGATCATCACACTTCTATTTACTTACAACTCGATACTAGAACAAAAATATGCCTCTATAAGAATGCCTCTGGCGGTGTACCGGGATGTGCAATGATCTAGCGTACCAATGACATCAAAAAACGGACAAGCCATGGAAACATCATGCTAGCTATCTTACGATCATGCAAGGCAATATGACAATGATGGTGCGTGTCATAATAAACGGAACGGTGGAGTTACATGGCAATATATCTCGGAATGGCTATGGAAATGCCATAATAGGTAGGTATGGTGACTGTTTTGAGGAAGGTATATGGTGGGTGTATGGTACCGGCGAAAGTTGCGCGGTACAAGAGAGGCTAGCAATGGTGGAAGGGTGAGAGTGCGTATAATCCATGGACTCAACATTAGTCATAAAGAACTCACATACTTATTGCAAAAATTTATTAGCCATCGAAACCAAGTACTACACGCATGCTCCTAGGGGGGAGGTTGGTAGGAGTTAACCATCGCGCGCCCCCGACCTCCACACAAAGGATGACACTCAATAAATAAATCATGCTCCAACTTCGTCACATAACGGTTCACCATACGTGCATGCTACGGGAATCACAAACCTCAACACAAGTATTTCAACAATCCACAACTACACACTAGCATGACTCTAATATCACCATCTATATATCGCAAAACTATTGCAAGGAATCAAACATATCATATTCAGCGGTCTACGAGTTCATGTAGGATTTTATGACTAACCATGTGAATGACCAATTCCTGTCAACTCTATAAATAGATATAAGTGAAGCAAGAGAGTTTTAATTATTTCTACAAAAGTTATGCCCACACTCTAACCGTTATAAGTGAAGCAAAAGAGCATTCTACAAATGGCGGTTTTCTATGTGAAGAGAAACAGGCAATCCAAACTTTAAATGATGTAAGTGAAGCACATGAAGTATTCTATAAAGCCATACTCAAAAGATATAAGTGAGGTGCAAAGAGCATTCTATAAATCAACCAAGTACTATCTCATACCAGCATGGTGCATTTATTAAAAGGAAAAATAGAAAGCACACGACGTTCCAAGAGTTGCACATATCACATGAATGAAATGAATCCGAAAACATACCGATACTTGTTGAAAAAAGAGGGGATGCCTTCCGGGGCATCCCCAAGCTTAGATGCTTAAGTCTCCTTGAATATTTATTTGGGGTGCCTTGTGCATCCCCAAGCTTGAGCTCTTGCCTCTCCTTCTTCTCCTCACATCGAGACATCCTCGATCTTCGAACACTTCATCCACACAAAACTTCAATAGAAAACTCGGTAAGATCCGTTAGTATAATAAAGCAAATCACTACTCTAAGTACTGTTTCAAACCAATTCATATTTTGTTTTTGCATTGTAGCTACTGTAATATAACTTTTCCATGGCTTAATCCACTGATAGAAATTGATAGTTTCATCAAAACAAGCAAACTATGCATCAAAAACAGAATCTGTCTAAAATAGAACAGTCTGTAATAATCTGAACATTAACCATACTTCTGATACTTGAAAAATTCTGCCAAAATTATGAAAGATCAACAATTTGTATAGAAATATAGTGCAAAAAGTTTCAGAACCATTTGACGTTCCAGCAAAAAATGTAAAATCACGCACTACAGCCAAAGTTTCTGTCCTGCACCACACAAACCAACAAGCATTGTAAACATCCTTAAGGCGAACCTTGGCACATTATTTTTATAATACAATGGAATTGTACAAGGGGATAATTATTTTTGATGAAAAGTTTATGTAATCCAAGATTTGCAAAGTTTCCATGGGCATGAACAAAGTTCAAGGAGCTCCCCCATTTCAACGGTGCTCGTCCTTCTTACTTTCACTTTTCTTTTTGAAAAAGTTTTAGGTTCCCCTCATTATTTTTTTGTTTTTAAACTTTATAAAAGCACACAATAGAAATAAATGACTCTCTAAAACTTCCGGGTTGTCTCCCTGGCAGCGCTTTCTTTAAAGCCATTAAGCTAGGCATATAGTGCTCAAGTAATGGATCCACCCGGATCCCAAGGTATATCAAAGCCTATTTTAATTAGCAATGATTTGACATTTAGTAGTGAGCACAAAGTGATATGTGTCATGAAATAACAAAGTCTAACTCTCTTCCTATGCATAGGCATGTCATAAAAGAACAATTCATGCACATCAAGTAAAGGCCAATGCATAGTATAAGTAGTTTCTTGCAATTTTATCGTGTTGGAAACATAGAGAGGCGGAGATGTAGTTCCTCTCTCATAATAATTGCAAGTAGGAGCAGCAAGCACATGCATATTATATTCATCAAAATCATCATGTGTAACGGGAAAAGGCAACCCATCAATATAATCCTTAATAAGTGCAAACTTCTCCGATATAGTGTAGTTTGGAGAATTCAAAAAGATAATAGGACTATCATGTGTGGGTGCAATAGCAACTATCTCATGCTTAACATAAGAAACTATATCAAGTTCATCTCCATAAGCATAATTCATATTGTCATCTTGGACACAAGCATAGCAAGCATCATCAAAAAGGGATATTTCAAAATAATAAACGGGATCATAGCATTCATCCTTCGGTAAGCACGAAGGGAAATTAAACAATGTATGAGTTGAAGAGTTAATCTCATTAGAAGGTGGGCACGGGTAGCTAATCCGCTCTTCCTCCTTTTGTTATTCGCTCTCCTCCTCATCTTTTTCATCTAATGATCTCACAATGTCATTGATTTCTTCTTCCATAGACTCCTGCAAAATATTAGTCTCTTCTTGGACAGCGGAGACCTTCTCAATAAACGCATCAATATGGGAGTTATATTCATAATTCAAATAGAAATATTTGAATATAGCAAGATTTTCAGGCCTAGAAACATCATCATCAAAAGCATCATTCTTTCTAAACAGAGATTCAATTTCATAAGCACCTTAAAAGCAACGAATTCTTCTATTTGTTCCACATCATAATAATCATATATACCATTAGCATAAGAAGCTAAGGTTTTATTATCATTAAATTTGCATGAAAAGGGAAGGTGTGGAGCCTTCATCCTAGAGCAACAAGTATAATCATATCTCAAGCATAGTTGCCGAGCATACCAATGCAACAAATGAATTTGATCCCATAACAGTTTCCCTTTTTGTGTCAAGCGATAATCCCTAAAGTATTCACGTTGATCCAACGTTACTCCCATTACATAGTTGAATGGGGTTTTCTCAGGATTATCAAAGTAGTACATAATATCTTTCACATAATTTGCCTCGAGGGTTTTAGGAGGTTACCCATCTCCATGAGTAGCAAGTACACCTAAGTTTTTTGGTATTTTGTGTTCCATATCCATAACTAATGATAGATAACAACTTAGAACAGCAAATAAAATCTACTTAGTGATAAAGCAAACAAGCATACACGAGAATATTCACCCCACGCTATTGCTCCCCGGCAACGGCGCCAGAAAAAGGTATTGATAACCCACAAGTGTAGGGGATCAGTTGTGGCCTCTTTAGTAAGTAAGAGTGTCGAACCCAATGAGGAGCTAAAGGCTGAACAAATATACTCTCAAGGTCTATCGACCACCGATACAACTCTACGCACGCTTGATGTTTACTTTACCTAGAACAAGTATGAAACTAGAAGTATTTTGTGGTTTTTGTGGGATAGGTTTGCAAGAATATAAAGAGCACGTAAATAAAACTAGGGGCTGTTAAGATAAAGAGGCAATAAAGTTAATGATAGCGAGTGTGGAAAAGTGGTGGTAGGAGTTGCGAAATTTCCCCTAAGCAATTGACTACGTTACTAGACCGATAGCAAGTTTTATGTGGGAGAGGCCACTGCTAGCATGTCATCCCTTACTTGGAATTCTATGCACTTATGGTTGGAACTATTAGCAAGCATCCGCAACTACTAACATTCATTAAGGTAAAACCCAACCATAGCATTAAGATATATTGGTCCCCCTTCAATCCCGTATGCATCAATTTCTATGCTAGGTTGAAGTTTCTATCACGCTTGCCCTCCAATACATAGTCCTATCAACATACAACTAACCCTATGGTGTGATCCACGCGTGCGCTCATATGATGGGCACCAAAGGACAGCAACAGAACCACAAGCAATTTAAATCAATCATAGCAATTCACCAATCACCGATAGGATAACGATAATATACTCAGACATCATAGGATGGCAACACATCATTGGATAATAATATGAAGCATAAAGCACCATGTTCAAGTAGAGGGTATAGCGGGTTGCGGGAGAGTGGACCATTGTAGATAGATGGGGGAAGGTGATGGAGATGTTGGTGAAGATGACGGAGGTGTTGGCGTAGATCGCCGTCACACGATGATGGCCCCGGTGGCACTCCGGTGCCACCGGAAGCAAGGGGGAGAGAGCCCACCTCCTTCTTATTCCTTGACCTTCTCCCTAGGTGGGAGAAGGGTTTCCCCTCTGGTCCATGGCCTCCATGGGGGTGGAGGGGCGAGAGCCCCTCCGAGATTGGATCTGTCTCTCTGTCTCTCTCTGTTTCTGTGTTCCCAGATTCTGGCCCTTCACCGTTTCTTAAATTCCCGGAGATCCGTAACTCCGATTGGGCTCATCTTTTGACACGATTTTTATCCAGAAAATAGCTTTCTTGCGGCGAATGAAGGGAATCAACCGCCTTACGGTGTGGGCTTGAGGGCCTAGGGCGCGCCCCCCACCCTTGAGGCCCACTCGAGCATCGTCTCGTGTTAGTTTCGCTTCCCAAAATTCACATATATTCCAAAAAAAATCTCCGTCCATTTTTATTCCGTTTGGACTCCGTTTAATATGGGTATTCTGCGAAACAAAAAACATGCAACAAACAGGAACTGGCACTGGGCACTGGATCAATATGTTAGTCCCAAAAAATAGTATAAAAAGTTGCCAAAAGTATATGAAAGTTGTAGAATATTGGCATGGAACAATCAAAAATTATAGATACGACGGAGACGTATCAAGGCTCCGGTTGGGTGGTGGACGGAGGAGGGTGTGGGGCTTCACGGGTTTTCGCGGCCTCAGTGTACAAATGGGGGGAGGAGATGGGAGGGGGAACCAAGGCTTAAGGAGGCGCTTGTCAGAAATGTGGGGTAAGTTACGAAAGTACCCCCACCGATTTGAGCTAGGCGGTTCTTTTGGTTCGGGGGTATCATGGGAATTTTGCGTGTCGGGATTCCGCGGGAGGTGGGAGTTTTAACGCGTATTGTAATTTTGGAATAGAAAGGCGTGGGTTGAGATGGAGGGAGTTTTCGGAGCACAACGAGACAAAGAGGCATCTTAAAATTTCGAGGTAACAAGGCACAAGATGAAGAGGCGGGAGTTTCGCAGCACGATAAACAGAGATTCTAGCTTGAAATTTCGGCATAACAAGGCGCGGCTTGAAATTTCAGGAGAACATGCTTAACGTGTACAAAAAAGACAATTCGCATCCCACTAGAGAGAGCCATGTCCTGTTTTACTGTATTGCTAGAAATGCATTCAAATACAACAACAACAAAACCTAAAAAATCGAGACAACGATCTTAACGTGTACAATATCAAATCAATTTGCACATCCCTCAACAATAAAAAAATCGTCTTGGCTAGCATATGGACTAAATTTGAGTACATTTTCTCTGTTTGAATGGGATTGTACTCGGGTTAGTTATGCAACCATGTAAATATTATCTTCACAACAAATGACATGAATATAGGAGTAATAAATTCCCATACGAATATGAACTACATGTACATACGATCTCGAATTCAAATATATGTATCCATTATATGTTGAATTCAAATCATTGTACATGTATGCTCTAGCTAGATGTTTGAATCTAAACCATGTATGATACTATGTACAATGTGTTTAACATGCACAACACACACACAACACACACACACACCATTTAGACTAGTAAGGTACACGTGCATTGCATGCATGAGATTCGGCAACCAAATTATGAATAAATACGACATTATAGCATGTAAGATTTGAGTCATATATGCATGATGTAGATGTTCATTCAATTCTTATAGTTCATCTCATTCAAAATCAATTAATTTTTATAAGAAAGCTAATCTATTTTAAGATTCATGCAATTGTGCGTTGTAAAGCATAAAGTAAAAACATATAATGGCAATTCATCTAGAATTATTTTTTGGGCAATCATGATACGAAGATTCTAGAACATAGGAGAAGTGCTTGTGTTTTGAGGTTTGTGCATTATGCTTAAGTTCAACCATGTTGTCTTCTAGATTCTACATGTGGCAAAATCTGGTGGAATGTAGATGATATCCAAGGGCCAGTAGTGCTCGCATTTGCCATCTCTGCACCGTCGGGTTGGCTTCATCCAACGATCATCTTTCAAAGTTATTCGCACACTATATAGGGGGTATAGATATGTGATGCGAAAGCCACCCATCATCTCCAATTTGAATAGTGTGAACATGCATGGATGCAATGTGGTCAAACGATGCCTGCCATCGGTATCTCAAATTCAAATCAGTCCGACCTTGTTCAATGTGTATGTAGTATAACATGCTCGTTTCCAAATCACACCACACATATCTCAGTTATATTCATGCATGCATGGGTTTCAAACATCATGATCTCTTATTCAAATATTTGAATTCAACTTTACATTGATTAACCTCACCTAGTCTTTTACACCCACACAATCCTTCTCTTTATAATTGTACCACTAACTTTCTCTCGTGCATGCACACACTACCACTCGGCATTATCCATCGCACACATGCAATCTTTTTGTTCAAGTCGGTCTCACATGCATGCACACACACACCTCCCCCTATTCATCACTTCGGGCATTCTTTATCTCTCACATGCATGCGCAACGATCGATGTTCCTCTATGGGTGTGTGTATATAGCTATGTCTTTCCCAGTTTTCCATAGAAACTAATCGATCTATATATCTAGTCAGGTCTCACCCTCTTTCTCACGTACACATCGATCAATCTACCTCTCTATATAGGACTACATTGCTAATACACCCACATTACCTCCATCCTCTCCCTCTCATCATCCATGTCTTCCACTTCATCTCTCAGACACGCGCACAGTGGTGAAGACAAGGGGCAGCAAGGGCCCTGCACCCCTGAACATCACTATATATTGAGGCTAATATGAATGTGATCAGTAGACCAATTGCTGGAAAAATTGTTTATGTTGATGAATTGGCCCGCCACGTAAAGGATTAGCAATGCTTGGCTCCCTAGCTCATTTAATTTTCATGGCTTCGCCACTGCACGCAACCGCGCACGTTCTCGATGCCTCTCTTTAAATATCGATCTCGCACATGTGCACTCCTTCATAGTATCCCTCCACTTGGCCCCTCGCACCATCTTCCAGCCCTCCATATCCCAGTGTTTATACGCTCATAGAGCTCTTCCCTCTATTTGTCTCTATTGATATCTCGCGCTGTCGACCTCTCCCCTCCCTTCTCGTATATCACCCGGGCCCCATGCACATACATGTATGTATATAGGCCTCTCCTTCACACAAATTGCATTGACATGTATTCCCTCACCATATCTAAGTATCTTTCACACACACTGGCTACGTGCATGAAAGAGAAGAGGTGCACACATGCACTCGTTCCCACATACAAATGCGCGGGTGCACGGTGGAGCACATTTGTACAAAAAATAAGTGTGTAGAAAGGCTTTAGATGATGTGCCACTAGTCTATATATATACCTCTATATCTATACACTACAAAAAAAGACACATCCGTGATATTTTGGGCCGAACGGAACTTTTTTCTGTCATACTTATGACACTTCTATGAATATAATTGTGAAAAAACACGGTATCATCATAGATGTGGTGGGGTCCTACTTCTATGACAAAAAATTATGACATAAAATGGGCTTTTCGTCCTGGGCGGGCCGGAGACGCAGCTGCATGACATTCTCTGGCCCGTCCATGACGGAAAAAACCATGGTAGAAGCGAGGGCGAGGAAAATATTGGGGTGTTCCCGGTTACGGTGGGTGGTCGGGGCCGAGCGATGCGCATTTCTCTCGTACACGCACGCGCGTGGGTGCGAGGCGTTGGGCTCTAACTGAACCCGAGCGATTGCACTGCAGGCTACGCGTTACTGAACCCGAGCGATTGATCAATGGATGTTAACCGAACCCGATCGAGCTATTCCTTCGCTACTGCTACTAACTGAAGCCGATCGATGCTGCCTCTGCATGAACAGTGAACGTTGCTGGGGGGTTTGGATGACAGTTCCCGGTGGGGGTGGCTGAACAGGACCCCGTGGTGTTGCCTGTGCATGAACAGGACCCCGTTCGATCGAGCCGGTTGGGGCTACATGAACAGCACCCCGTGGAGGGCTGCATGAGCAGGACCACCCCGTGGAGGGCTGCATGAACAGTAGACGGTGGAGGGCTGGATGAACAGTAGCCCATGGAGGGGTTGTTGAATAGGAGCCCATGGAGAGGGCTGGTTGAATAGTAGCCGGTGGAGTACCGCGCGGTGGAGGTTGAACAGTCGTGGGTGGAGGCTGGAGGAGATCGACGGTGGATGAACAGTAGCCCGTGGAGGCTGGAGGGGGTTGACGGTGGTGATGAACAGTATCCCGTGGAGTCCCGTTTTGAGGTACGCCACACCCCTCCCGATGAACAGGACCCCCGTTTCGACCGTTGCGCTCCAACACAAGTCTGTTTCCTCCATTTTGCGGTACGCCACACCCCTCCCCATGAACAGGACCCCCGTTTCGACCGTAGCGCTCCAACACAAGTCCGTTTCCTCCGTTTTGCGGTACACCACACCCCTCCCAATCAACGGGACCCCCGTTTCGACCGTAGGAGGTCCGTTTCCTCCGTTTTGCGGTATGCCAGACCCCTCGCGATGAACAGGATCCCGTTTCGAACGTGACCAGTCGAACACAAGGCCGTTTCCTCCATTATGCGGTACGCCAGGCCTTGTTTCCATCGGCTGTTCCGTCCAAGCCGGTTGCCTCCCACGCCTTCTGTTGCCTCCCGATGAACATGATGCATTCCGTTGCCTCCCCATGAACACTACAACGATGTAGTTTCTCTGTTCCAACCCAGCCATGTACACGAGCACTGGTCGTACGTATTCGTGAGTAGGCGTTCGAGACCCTGCTCGTGTGTACGTACGTGGCCGTATTTTCTTTCTTGCAAACTAGCAGCTGTACGTACGTGTACATGCTATGTGCGCGCCTCTACTACGACACGTGCACGCCTTTACATCGACCAGTATGTACGTACACGTTCGCGACCAGAATGACAACGCTACATACGCTTCGACCAGGTGGGTCCTGACTGTCAGGCACTTCCTTGCGTGCGAAGAAGTAGCTGGTGGGTCCCAGCAGTCAGGGGGCGAATCATTCTTTTTTGCCCGGACGCACTTCCTTGCGCGCGAAGATGTAGCTGGTGGGTCCCAGAAGTCAGGGGGGCGTTTTTTCACGAAATACGGTGGCCCGTCCGGTGGGTCCCCTCTGTCAGGTGGAGGAATAATTATTTTGCGCGTAATAAGGAGGCACTTCCTTGCTGCGGCCGTGGACCCAGCTGTCAGCCTCTCCACGTACAGTCCACGTCCGATGGAAGCCGTTCCTTGACCACGTTGACCACGCCGCGCCGAGAGCACCAGGGCGGTGGACGACGGCGAAGCCTAGGAAGGGGACGACGTGGAGCCGGGGAAGACGTGGCAGTGGATGCCCACGCGTAGAGGAGTACGAGGGTTCACTGGTTCGCTGCAGTGTGAGGTTGCCGTCGCCGCAGAATAACAGGGGGTGTGGGTGAGTAGACGGATGGTGAGACCTCCGCGGCAGCACAGCCGGCCACGAGAGGCAGGAGCATACGGCATGACCGGTGCTGCTTTGGGCGGCTGGAGCAACAAGACCAGAGGTTGAAGAAGCACTACGCCGTTGGATGGACCTCGTATGGTCACTGGAGCTAGAATCGTTCATATTGACTAAGTTGACAAAGCACTCCGTCCCCGTCAACTTAGTAGGCCCACAAGTCAACCACCCACCACGGTCAGCCACCCACCATGGTGGGTCCCAACTAGCAGGGGGGTATTCATTTTTTCGTGCGTAATAAGGAGGCACTTCCGGTGGGTCTGAGCTGACAGCGGGGGGGGGGGGCGTTTTTTTCGTGAAATATGGTGGCCCGTCCGTTGGGTCCCAGCAGTCATGGGGACGTTTTTTCACCAAATATGGTAGCCCGTCCGGTGGGTCCCTGCTGTCAGGTGGAGGAATAATTATTTCCGCGTATTAAGGAGGCACTTCCTTGCGGCTGTCGTGGACCCAGCTGTCAGCCTCTCCACGTACAGTACTCTTCCGATGGAAGTCGTTCCTTGACGATGTTGACCATGCCGCGCCGAGAGCAAGGGCGGTGGACGACGGCAAGGCCTAGGAAGGGAACAACATGGAGGCAGGGAAGACTCGGCAGTTGTTTCCCACGCGGAGGGGAGTACAACTGTACGAGGGTTTGCTGGTTCGTCTATCGTCGATGGAGAATAACAGCAAGTCTGGGTGAGTAGAGAGATGGCTAGGCCAGCGACGGGAGTACGGTGGGGCGGTGAGGCCTACGCGGCAGTACAGCCGGCCACGGGGAGGAGGGAGCAGGCAGTCCCGCCAGCGCTTGTTTGAGCGGCTGGAGCAGGAAGAGTAGAGATTGAAGAAGCACGACGGCCGTTGGATGGACATCCAACAGTCACTGCTTGTGCGTCAGCCTTTTTTTAGGAAAGCCACAAATCTGTGGAAAACATCATACAGCCCATCTGCCATTATTTCTAATAATTTACAGCCCATTTGCTAATTCTTAAGGTTTTTTTTGGAGCCCATATTCTTTTTGTTAGCATTACAGCCCATATTGTGGCCACGGTTAAAAAATTATACGAAAATTTGCATATTTCGGTGCGGTCTGAACTGTTTTTATCCCGAAATTTCGAGTCACATCCAAACTGATTTTAAAAATAAATGTATATCAATATAAAATCCAACAAATTGTCCATGCATAAAAATCAATGCAATTTAAAATCTCAAAATGAAAAAAAGAAATTTGAAACTAATTGCCGGTTTGATGTGTTTTAAAAATGTACAGCCCATTTCTCATTACTGATAAGCCATTTTCTCGGCCAGCCGAATGAAGCTCTCCTCGTCTTGAAAGATTTGCAGCCCAATAGGCCTGACAAAGCGACTTACTTGGCAAATCACAAAAAAACTGGGCTGTGGCCGTGGACCCAGCTACGGCCGTGGACCCAGCTGTCAGCCTCTCCACATACAGTACTCTTCCGATGGAAGTCAGTCGTTGACCAAATTGACCACGCCGCGCCGAGAGGACCAAGGCGGTGGACGACGGCGAGACCTAGGAAGGGGATGACGCAGAGCCGGGGAAGACGCGGCAGTGGATGCCCACGCGGAGAGGAGTACAAGGCTTCACTGGTTCGGCTGCGGTGTGAGGTTGTCGTCGCCGCAGAATAACAGGGGGTGTGGGTGAGTACAGGGATGGCCTGGCCAGCGCTGGGAGTAGTAGGGGGCGGTGAGGCCTCCGCGGCATCACAGCCAGCCACGGGAGGCAGGAGCACGCGGCACGACCGGTGCTAGTTTGGGCGGCTGGAGCAAGAAGACTAGAGGTTGAAGAAGCACTACGGCCGTTGGATGGACATCGTACAGTCACTGGAGCTACAATCGTTCATATTGACTAAGTTGACAAGGCCCTCCATCCCCGTCAACTTAGTAGGCCCACAAGTCAGCCTCCCACCAAGGTGGGTCCCAGCTAGCAGGGGGAGTATTCATTTTTTCTGTTTAATAAGGAGGCACTTCCGATGGGTCCGAGCTGACAGCGGGAGAACGCTTTTTTCGTGAAATACGGTGACCCGTCCGGTGGGTCCCAGCAGTCAGGGGGGAAACGTTTTTTCGGAAAATACGTTGGCCCGTCCGGTGGGTCCCTGCTGTTAGATGGAGGAATCATTATTTTTCGCGTAATATGGAGGCACTTCCTTGCTGCGGTTGTGGACCCAGCTGTCAGCCTCTCCACGTATAGTGCACTTCCGATGGAAGTCGTTCCTTGACAACGTTGACCACGCTGCGTTCCGTTGCATGCATGCGTCCATGGGCGTGGTGCGTCCCCACTATCAGCCTCTCATGTACAGTCATCTTCTGATGACTCTCGGTTGTTGACCATGTTGTCCACACCGTGCCGAGCGCACCAAAGGCCGGTGGACGACAACGAGGCCCCAGAATGGAACGACCCATGAGATGGGGAAGACGGGGCAGTGGAGTCGCAGATGGAGAGGAGTGGGAAACTTGACTGATTCGGGTGCGCGGCAGCACAGCCGCGGTGCCGCCCACGGGAGACAGGAGCAAGAACAGAGGTTGAAGAAGGAGCATGGATGTTGGAATAACATTCAACGGTCCAGCTGCTTGAATCATTTGTTGATTGAGTTGACAAAGCCCTACGTACACGTCCGCTTAGTAGGCCCACAAGTCAGCCACCAAATCTGACGGGTCCCAGCTGTCAACGGGAGGAATAATTTTTTCGCATAACAAGGAGGCACTTCCTTCCGTGCGAAGATACAGCCGGTGGGTCCCAGCTGTCAGGCGGAGGAAACATTTTTTTCAGCTTAATAAGGAGGAACTTTCCTTGTGTGCGACCATGGACCTCATGGGTCCCAGCCGTCAGGCTCTCCAGGTACAGTCCTCTTCCGATGACTCTCGTTTGTTCACCACGCCGCACCGAGTGCAGCGAGGCTGTGGACGACGGCGAGGCCCCGGACGGGAATGACTCGGAGATGGGAAGACACGGCAGTGGAGTCGCAGATTGAGTGGAGGAGAAGGGTTATAACTGGTTCTGGTACGGCGTGGGGCTGCAGTCGATGGAGAATAACAGGAGGTGTGGAGGGGTGGAGGGATAGCCTGGCCGGCGGTGGGGTAGAGCTTCATAGCAATGCGTGCTAAGCAGAGCCGCTAGCCTTCGGAGGCTGGACCAGGCGGCCCCGGCGATGCTGGAGGAAGAAGACGAGAGATTGAAGGTGCATGCCGACCAAGTTGACAACGCCCTGCGTAGGCTTTGACCTATTGGCCCACATGTCAGCCTGCAAAAATATGGCATATATTTAACCCATGTTTTCTAGAATATACAGTCCATTTGCTGGGCTGAGTGAACAAATAATTTCGTGTCAATGCGGCCCATTTATATTATCTAAGAAATCCCAGCCCATTCGCACTTCCTTCAAATACATGAATTAGCTGGGCTCGTTATATATATAATGTTATGTTAGAAGGAGCAATTAATATCTAAAATAAACCGGAGAGGCACATTTTTTATATACATAATTAACAAATTAGCGAGTTATTGCTCAAAATAAAAATGAGTGCGTTATTATTACATTGGTCCTTAAAATATTCGCAAGCTTTTGTACGCAATCACCAGGATTTTCCTTGCAGGTGAGTCAAAAACAACCAGGATTTTACTTGCCAACTTATGTTAAACATTTACTTTTATAAGTTAATAACACGTCGGACGTTTTTATAATGTATATATATAAGTCTCTATACAATATACGATAATAGTAATAATATAAATATATATAATGTGGTTAAAAAATACAATGGGCTGCCGATCTTTAAGAAAAAGCCCATAGGCCGGTATTTTTTTAGAAGAACAGGGAGGCCTCTCCCCGGTTCCATTAACCAGAATGAAACCATACAGCGTCTCTTTGTCGAAGTAACTAGTGAAACTAAGGTTCACCGGTTCAGACTAAAACAAAAAATACAGCCCTGCTCGACAAGAGCCAAAGGACAAGACGAAAACATACTGAAGGCAAAACAGGCGCCTGTCAACCAGTGATCACCCCACACAACTTGCCTGCTCCCCTCTGCTTGAGTGGTGGCGCCATAGCCGCCTGGGGTGACCAGCAGATTGCGAGGGTAGACACGGGGTTGTTCACCATGGTCTTGCCGTCAATGTCATGCTTCTTGGTCGGAGACAAGAAACCGCCATCTTCAGAGATCTTGAGGTTGTCCCAGCATACCCCAGCATCCAATCCAGGGTTCTTCTTCAGCCACATGAGATCATCAAGGGTTGCTGGAGTAGCTTTGCCAACGCACTCAAGAACTCCTCCACATGGGTTTTGCTTGCTTCTGGGATCAGAATCACCCAGAACTTGATCATCTTGTGTATTAGTCTCCACACCTGATTAATAGATGTCCAAATGGTGTTATTAAAAATCATAGAGTTCCTATATTTCCATAAACACCAAAGGACAGCAGAACTAACTACGTTCAAGGCTAAATTCTTTTTATTAGAGATCCAAAGTCGGGCCACAGATTCAAAGTTTGCACCCAAGTTCTTTTGGAAAAAGAGATTGACAAACAACCAAATTTTTTTGGCTACAACACAGTCGAAAAAAAAATTATGGTTTGTCTCTTGCTCAGCACAGAATACACAATCAAGCGGCTTGATTATATGTCTTTTCCTAAGGTTGTCTCTTGTCATCAGCTTGTTTTGGGAAAACAACCAAAGGAATACATGAATCTTCGGAGGCACTGCCAGTTTCCAAACAGCTGGCAGAAACAGGGGTTGCACCCCTCTAAAGTTAATCACGTGGTACAAAGAGCTAGAGGAGTAGACACCCTTATTCTCAAGTTGCCAGATCAGAACATCAGAGTCACCATCGAAGATGATTTCTTTAGCTATTTCCACTAGCTGGTACCATTGTTCCATCAATAGACTATCAAAGTTCCTCCTGAAGGTTAACTTTAGTGTTTCACCATCCCAGACATCTTTGACACTTTTGTTTTGCTCATTGCAAATCATATAGACGCGCCAGAATTGTACTGCTAGGGGGGAGGTGCCAAACCAAGTATCTTCCCAAAACCTAATCTTGTCTCCTGTCCCGATTTTCCATCTATACCCAAATTTCAAACTTTCGATGATAGATTTCACTCCTTTCCAGAACCTAGAGGTACTGGTGGAGGTGCTAGGAGCAAAAACATTTGTTTTCCCTCTCATAAATTTCTCGTCTATCATCATCTTGCAGGGTTTCCCTTCACCTTCATAGTATCTTTTAACCCAAGACCCTAAGAGGCAGATGTTGACCTCATGAATATTTGGAGGATCCAATGGACCCATTTATCTCCAAAGCCTCTCTTTCTAAGCAGCTCTTCGAGGAATTCCAAATCTACTTTATCAAAAGCCTTTTCATAGTCTAGCTTAAGCACTAGGCATTGCCTTTTAGTAGAGTGTATGGAGTGCAGAATCTCATGAGATGTAACCACACTTTCTAAGATAAATCTACCCTTAAGGAAACATGACTGGTTACTAGCTATAAGCCTTTGCAGGATCCTAGCTAGTCCATTTGTGAGGACCTTGGTGAAGATCTTGAAACTACAATGTAGCAAACAAATGGGCCTAAACTTTTTCATGCTGGAAGCATCGGCTTCTTTTGGAATTAAAGTCAGCATAGCAAAGTTAAGAATATGAATAGACATCGCCCCCTGATGAAAAACTTCAAACATGGCTATCAGAGTGGTAGGCAGAGTAACTTTGGGTGTCTTCTTCCATGCCCTCTGCAAGCTCCAGTCCGCGATCCACATCCTGAAATTCTGCAATCGCCGCATCCAGCCAAAATTATCTCGCCCACTTGTGACACTTGGGTCCAATTTCGCCACTGTTGCAGGATGCCCCAATACTCAATCCATGGCCAGGGCAGGGGAGAGGTACGGCCAAGGGTCGACCTCTTCCAACTCTGAAGGCGGCGCCGACGACATCTTCCCCTTGATGCACTCCCATCTCGCCCGCTGCCACGGATCTGTGCTCCTCGCCTCTGCTCGTGCCCAGTTGACAAAATCCTTCGGGGAGGCGGTCTGGTGTGGCATCCTCCTCTTCTCGTCCCAATTGCCCTCGAAATAGATTCTCCGCGCTAGATTGAGGAGCTCGTAATCTACGTTGGCACCATAGGTCTCGATTCCCCATGATGCCCACACCTTCATCTCCAGATCTGGCTCCGACTCCGCCTTCTGCCGCAGCGCCCTCCACTCCTTCACGCACAGGAGGTAGGAGGATGCGTCGTCGCGGATCCGCGTGGCTCACTCCGTTCACCTCCGCATCCTTGTCGCACGCAGCGTCTTCGGTGACACCGACCCAATCGGGCGAAGCATCTCCGGGAAGGCATGTATGGGATTGTTGAGCTCGGGCGAGGAGGCGAGCATGTGGATCTGTCGACTCTCGGCATGGGGGTCGGGGTGTAGGGTAGGGAGGTACGCCGTCGTGAGGAAGTCGGCGGCGAGGTGGGGTGGGTGGGTGTAATGCCCAGGATGGGACTATACCTCCTACGTGTCGAGGCACGACTTAAAGGTATAAGCCCATCCTAGAATGATCTCAAGTTTGGTATCTTTGCACAACTCATGTAAAAGAGGGATTAAATTGCAAAAGGAGATAGTTGGCTTACACTCGCCACTTCACACAATACAATACATAAGCAATACATCATTCAAAACATCACAACCCGACTACGGGCGAAGATCCAAAAGAAAGATACCAAAACAACATAAAGCCACAGGTCAGGATCGAATCCTAGTAGAAACCACTACTGATCGTCGAACACGTCACAAGCATACGGCCAAACTCTTCATCGAGCTCCCAGTGAAGTACTTGAACCAGCTCCTGCATCATACTCGGCTGAACCTGCATCTGGTGTTGTAGTAACTGTGAGCCACGAGGACTCAGCAATCCCATAACCATGGGTATCAAGACTAGCAAAGCTTGTGGGTAGGAAGAGGTAAAGTGGTGAGGTTGCAGCAGCGACTAAACATAATATGGTGGCTAACTTACGAGTACCAGAATAAGATGAGCATCTACGCAAACGGTCGCAAGTAGTGATCGCTAAAGATCCTAACTACATACGAGTCAAACATAACCCCACCGTGTTCTCTTCTCAAAGTGAAAAGAGACAGTCATGGTTACTCACACAGTTGTGTGTTTTACTTTGGATCATCTGTCAAGTTTTCTACAACCGGACATTAACAAATTCCAATCTGCCACATAACCGCGGGCACGGCTTTCGAAAGACCATAACCCTGCAGGGGTGTTCCAACTTAGCCCATCACAAGCTCTCACGATTAGCTGAAGTGATAAATATAATATCATCACCCCTTATCTTAGGGAAAATCCGATGAGGCTCGGCATCCCGGTAGCACAAGTCATTTCGACAATGGTAAAACAAGTCCAGCAAGACCTCCCGGCGTGCCGACACCCTGATGGTAGCCGCGCGCATCTCGTCTCAGGCCACGTCCGGATGAGCGCTACGTACAGATACCGAAGACCCCAGCGAACTGGGTAGTATCCGCAAGTGACTCTAGTTTGGGACCAACACCATCAGCACTGGCCCCCCCTGCTATGTAGAATTAAGAATCCTCGGGGACGCGACCCCCTATGCAAATTTAATTAATTAATTAAGTTGTTATTATGAGGCAAATAAAACCAATGTTGGGCCTTGCTGGAGGAGTTTTATTCAAAGTCGAACTGTCAAGGGGTCCCCATTTCACCCATCGTGTAAGGAACGCAAAATCAAGGAACATAATGCCGGTTTATCGGCGCCTAAGGTGGCATGAGTGGAACAAAACACCGAGCAAAAGGCCAAGCCTTCCACCCGTGCCCAGTATATAGGTGTGTTAATAATAATTATAGATATTGTGATATACCAACAACAAGTTCCCACCTGGAACGGACTTCATCTTCACCTGCAACTAACAACGCTATAAGAGGGGCTGAGCAAGCGGGGCTGAGCAAGCGGGTAACATAGCCAAACAGTGGTTTTGCTAGGAAGGTTTCAAGGTTAGAGGTTTCATGGCAACAAGGAGAGGCTGACATAAAAGATGGGTAGCGCGACATGTAACGATAGCATCGAGACAACTAAGCATGGCAATGGTAGTAAAGGTATCCAAGGGTATGATCATCTTGCCTGGGATTCCACGAGGAAGAAGAACGGATCCAAGAAGTAGACGGAGCAACATAGACGAGAGAATCCTCACAACTCCGGAACGAAACCGAAGCTAACAAGAGAAGCAACCGGAAAGAAGCAAAACAATACGGTAAACACACAAGCATAAACATGGCATACGATGCACAAACAAGTATGATGCATGTCCGGTTTAAATGCATGGCATGGCAAAGTGCACAAACAAGTACTACAAGTTAAGTGGAGCTCAATATGCAACGAGTTGCATATTGACGAAACACCACATTTAATTATTTAATTGACTCTCGTTTATTTACAAGACAAGGTTAAATGTTGGTTAACATGGCAAGAGGTGAAGCATAATAAAACTATACTATTTAGGCATTTTAAATGAGGCCGGAAAATAACAACAACATATCCGGAAAATCCCCATGAGCATGTTTAGTAATTTTTAAGCAACAACAATTCACACATTTTAATGTTGTTAAATGATGCGGATGACATGATCAAGTTTATGCAATTTTATTAAAAGTTAACAAAAGAGATAAGGAGTATTGTCACCGTGGTGGAAGGAAAAGATGCCACGGCAAAGATCCGAAAATGATGCAACGGCATCATATCGGTACCGGTAACTCGTTGAGGGACCGGTGCAAAAGATGACGGAGGCGTGAGCGGGTCAAACGAAATGAAAATGTGGGGTGATCCCGTTGCCGGGTTCCCACGGGTCGGCGACGAGGCAACCGAGGAACATGACAAAAGATGCAACGGCACAACGGGCACGGAGCACACAAGGGAGACATCTCATACATCACAAGCAAGCATTCGTTCACGGGCACGTCTCGGGGTTATACCTTTGGAACATCTGTTCGGTCTCGGAGGGGGTTCGAGATCGTAGTGGAAGTAGTGGTTCCGTTTGTAGTCGTACACGGGTCGACGGTAGTGGAAGTGGGCGTTCTCGTAGATGTACATGTCGACGGTAGTGGTACTTGTCGGGATCGTCGTCGACGTAGGGGTACACGTTCGTAGTGGGAAGTAGTTGTTCCGGCGACGGTAGTTGTTCACGTTCGTGTCGTGGTACTTGGTGGGTCGCCGTGTAGTCGTACTTGATGCTCCGTGGAACTTGAAGATCCGACGACGTTCACGGTGTAGTGGTACTTGTCGGGGTCGTGGTCTCGGCAACGTAGTTGTACTCGGTCGTCGTGGTACTTGGGTCTTCAACTTGCCGGTCTTGACAAAAATGAAGGGGTACTTGTCGTTTCATCGTGTAGTCGAACTCGTTCCGTAGAGGTACTTGAGGGTCTTCGCACTCACCGGTCCTGAGGTTCCAATCGCAGCACACAAAAGAGCAAACAAAAGCAACAGCACGGGGCACTCAAGGGTAACTCGCTGCTGCCGACGAGGAACGGTAGAGGAACGCAGGCTGCATCGGGGCTACGAGGCCATGGCAGCGGCATGGCGACGAGGACGGACGAGGCAGGGGCCGGTTGCTGAAGGAACGGCGTGAGGTGGCGATGGAGACGGCGCACTGCTGAAGATGGATGCGCGGCTACTGCCTGGCGCACGCAGAAGACGGGCGCGGTCGAGCTCGGGGCGGCCTTGAGACGGGCGCCGGGGCTGCAGATGGAGGAGGGGCGCGCCGGGCTGCGGTAAGGAGGCGAGGACGGATGGGGCCGCCGGCTCCGTGCGATGGAGGGACGAGGTAGGGGCCTGGGAGGCGCGGCGCTCGCGGCCTGGAGGCACGGGCGAGGGACGGCGCGGGCCGGCCTTCCTGGCGCTGGCTCGGGGCCAGGGCGATGGAGGGAGAGGCCCGGGCGGCGAGCACCTGGCGAGGCGGGGCGCTCTGGCCGCGGGCGCGCTCGGTGCCAGGAGGAGCCCTGGAGACAGAGGGAGCGGGGAGATCGGGATGAGATCGATGGGGGAAAGGGCTCGGTCGAGCGAGAGGGCCGAGAGGGAATCGGGGGCAGAGGCGAGAGGTGCTGGCGGCGGGGGAAAGGAGAGCGAGGGAAGATGGGGATGCGTTCGCTAGGGTTCGGTGAGAAGGGAGCTGATGGGCCAGATGGCCGGATGGGCCAGGAGGCTGGGCGGCTGGGATGAGGCCTACGGGCCTAGATGGCTGGAGGGAGGTTTGGGCCTTCTTTCCTCCTATGATCTTTGCAGAAAAATTAAGTAGGGAGAGTCCAAAAGAAAATAAGAAAGGAAGGTTACAAAAAGAATTTGGACAAGGGGCAATTATTCCTGGACTCGCAAAAATGTAAGGAATTTAATAAAATTGCTGGAGGGTTTTTGGAAGAACCTCGATAAACGAGAAAGAATATAGAGAGGGTCTAGATGGAGAAACTCGAGGCGAAATAGGCATGAAGAAATTATGCAAGTGTGTTGGGTTAATTCCAACGAATGGAATATTTATTTATATAGCTCCCTAAAATATTGAGAGGCTTTTATATGTTTTAAAGAGAAGACATTCTTCCCTCGATTTAAATGGACTGAAGGTCCACACAATTTATTTAGGTTGAGATGCAAAAATAAATAACATGATGGCATGATGACATGATGCAATGCAAAAATAAAATAACACAAGCACAAATGAAACACACGGGTGTCGGGGGAAACTGTCCTCCCACGAGCACCTATGGGACCGGAGCCCCTTCTATGTTGCGGTAAAGGAGCGGAGGGAGCACGAAGAGCAGATCGAGGAGCACACGCGGGCAGTTTACCCAGGTTCGGGCCGCGCGGACGCGTAAAACCCTACTCCTGCTTGGATTGTATTGAGTTTGTGAGCTCGGGAGCTTGAAGAGCTAGCTACACCGAGCAAGAGAGCTATCTAGGTTCCGAACCCTTTCTACGTTGTGCATGGGCCTCCTTTTATAGCTCAAGGGGTCACCGACAGGTGTCAACGTAGAGGAGGGTAAAAATGTAACTTTGATGGTAGTTGTAATAGTGCGGGAACAGTGCATGAACAGTGGTCTTCACCTAACCTTGACAGTGGGGGACAAGGGCATTAAATGCCCGTCGCCGTCGGCCCCAAAAGCGCCCGTCCATGCGTCTCCGTTTGCCACGGCGGTAGCCTCGTCACCGTGGCTCGCCACCGTGTCCCCCAGGCTGCACAGCCATCCGCCACGCGTCCCTGGAAGGGCCCCAGGGCGACGCGTGGGCCGATGAGCTGGAGCGCGGGCACGCAGCATAGTTCTCCCCGGCAAGCACCTTGTCGGGGCCATGATCTTGCCGGGCCCGGAAGCTTGTCGCTCCCCGGGTCCCGCCGGGGCGCAGGGTGCGCCGAGGCATGTCTTCTGAGATGCTGTCTTCTGGTCTTCCTGGCAAGCTTCTCTTGCCAGGGCCTTGTGTTAATGTGATAATCTTGAGCCTGGGATGGCCTTCCCGGCAAGCTCCACTTGCCGGGGGCTTGATCTCCGGTCTTGTATACTTTGTTTTTGAATGGCTTCATAGGGACCAGAAAGGTTTTCGGCGAGCACGTGGTGAGCCCTGCCGCGGGGAGCTGCTACTGCCCGTGCACAAGTTGGGGTACTAAGGTACCCCTATCTTAGTACACCGACAGGAGCCCCCGGGCCTGGGCCACACACGGGGCCGAGCGCTGTTGGGCCAGGCCCAAAACAGTGCACGGGCACACGCGGCCCACGGCAAGCCGTATCCCCTTCCGTATCCGCCGCGCCCCTCCCTAACGGCACACGTCGATTGCGGCATCGTGGGAGAGATCGTGGCCTCGTTCTTTAATGGGAAATGCGGAGCGTTCCCCACTTCCCCCTTAAAAGCAGAGGAAGCAGGGGCAGTTTCCCTCCTTCGTCTTCATTGTGTCTTGACTCTCCAGAAAACCTCCCCTGCTCTTTGCCTCCACCTCTCTTCCGCCGTCTTCCGCATCCGCGGCGCCGTCGAGCTCCTCGCCTCTTCCCTCGCCGCCTCCGCCATGGCTCCGAAGAGCGAGAAGGCGAAAGCGGACAAGGCCAAGAAGGAGAAATCCGAGCAGGCGGCGAAGCTTGCCGCCCTACGGAAGAGGAACGTGGTCTTCGCGCTGAGGCTCAGCGCGAAGGAGCTGCGGAACAAGTACTATCTCTTCTGGTCTGGGGAGACCAAAGCTCATCCCCGCACCAGAGCCTTCCCCGCCGTCGCTAGAGATTTGTTTCCCGGCGGGTACTTCTTCTTCGCTGCTTTCTTTCACTGTGGATTGTGCCCTCCGTATTCGGAGTTCTTTTGCGACATTATGAACACATATGGCCTCCACCTCCTAGACTTTACCCCCAACGCCATCCTTACGATGGCTGTTTTCGCACATCTGTGCGAAAACTATGTTGGGATCCATCCAAACGTAGCACTCTTTCGCCATTTCTTTATGCCTAGAGTAGAGGCTGGCGCTCCCCTGTCTGGCGGCATCTCCTGGATCTTCCGGTTGAACAAGAAGGATTCATACCTGAAGGGAGAACTCCGCGGCAAGTGGGAAGAATGGCGTGCAGATTGGTGCTGGGTAGTAGAGGACAAGCCGGAGCCTTTCACTGCGCCGCGCACAACAGCCATAGTGCGCGGCAGGAATTGGAGCGAATTAGCCCCGGAGGACAAAAAGCTCAGTATTGCCCTCGTCAGGATCATCCGTCTCCGGGTAGCTAATCTGACCATCGGGGAGGTTGGGGCAGATTTCCTCCGCCGCCGCATCGCTCCTCTACAAGAGAGGAAGAGGGCCGCATGGGAATTTGGCAATGCGGCGGATATCATGAGGCTGCGCCCAGGATTAAACTTCAATTTCACCGCTTTGGAGCTGAAAGGAATGGTCCGAGAGCTCTTCAAGCACGACCCGGCCCATCCGGAGTGGTTCAGACCCGCCAAGGGAGTAGTGCCACTGTGCAACAGCACCGCCTGCGACTCCTTGCGCGCGATGATGCCGGAGTGCGACTCTCATGGCATCGTCCCCACTTGGATCGAGCCGCCGCCGGATACAGTGCTGAGCTTCTTCGACAATCTGGTCGAGGTGCCCAAGAACCCCGAGGAGAACAGGGGCCTTACCCGGGCCACTACGGCCCGGGACATAGCTTACATTGCTTCCAGGATGGAAGAGGCCGCCGCAGCTACAGCGGCGGGAGATTTTGGATTCACCGTCGACGAGGCGCAGGCCGCGGACGAGGCGTGCCAAGCAGAGGAGGCAGAGATCCGCAGGCTGCTCAAGCTTCCGCCCGAGGAGTTTGCCGGGGTCCCCTCCCTGAGGCTTTCCGGGATACCTGGGGTTGTGAGCGAGGTCGCCGCAGGGAGCGAGGTTGCCGAAGGGAGCGGAGCCGCCGGAGGGAGCGGAGCCGCCGGGCAAGGTGCTGGGCCCAGCGGGCCTGCCGGGGAGGAGGAGGAGGAGGACGTCGAGGCCGATGAAGACACCGGCGGATCTCTGGGACTTGATGACGACACCTCCTCGTCCTCAGAGAACTCCCCGCCTCCGGCAAGTCCTAAGCAAACACCGAGGAAGCGCCTCTGCAAGGCGGCTACAGCGACGAGGCCGCAGGCGCCTAGACAGCGGCCTGCGCGCCGGGCGACGCGCGCCACCAAAGCGAGCCAAGCCACGACGGAGGTGCCCCGCGCACCGGCGCCAAGCGGGAGGGGGGGGATCCTCCCGGAGCGGAAAGGCTGCTCCTCCTGCTCCTCGGGCCTCGGCGTCAACAGAGGCTGGGTCTTCGCAGCCCCCAGCCCTGGAGACCGCCAAGCGCCCGAGGGAGCCTTCTCCTCCTGCTCCTCGCGCGGGAGCATCTCAGGTGGAGTTCGATTTCTCCGACGTCGACGAGGAAGAGGAGTAAGTACTTGCAACTTATAACTTCTTTGACTTTGTCTTGATTTTCCTTGTTGATTCTGATCTTGTTTTTGTTTTGCTTTCAGGTCCCTGGCCCAGCGGATGGCGAAGAGGGCCAAGATCCCTGTGGTCGAGGTTGAAGACGACTCGCCCGCCGCGGCGACTGGAGACGCGCCAGCGGCAAGCTTGCCGGATCAACCCGCTGCTCCGGGGAGCAGCCCCCAGCGCAGCCCCCAGCGTAAGTCTGGTTTTTGTCTTTCTGATTGACGGGCGCGCTTGAGGTTTTTGCTTGTACTAATATCTTGTTGTCTTGTTTGTCTCGTGCAGAAGTGGAGCCGCAGCCGCAGGAGCGCCCGGAGACTGCCCCCGACGAGCTGCATGCCCCACCATCCCCGCCAAGGGCGAGCTCCCCGGCGAGGGAGAGCGCTCCGCCAAGGACGGGTACTCCGCCAAGGGCGAGTACCCCGCCAAGGGCGAGCAGCCCGACAAGGGTGAGCACCCCGCCGAGGGAGGGCGCGGGCGGCCCTCCGCCAGCAGGGGCCACCACTCCCCCGCCAAGGGTGGATTCCCCGGCGAGGGAGCCTGTCGTCGAAGAAGTCCGTGAAGGTAAGTCTTGTAGTTTATCCTTATTGAACTCTTCTTTTTGGCTATTTGCTTGATCTTTTCTTTTCTTCTTCTTCTGCTAGATCCTCCTGCCCCGGAGCGGATGGAGACGGAGGCCACCGTCGAGGAGGAGGTGCACGGCGGCGGCAGCAACGCCACTGCCACTGAGGGCATGGCTGGAGCCGACGAGCCTGCCGCTGAGGAGACCGCCCCGACCGCAGACGCCGCGGCTGGGGAGGGGGGCGGCGACCACACTGCTGGCCCGGAGCCAGCAGGAGCGTCAAGCGCTGCACCGGCCGCCGACCCCTCCGCCTCCACGGAGCGGTCGGGCGTCTATCTTGAGGCCCCCAACGGGGTCTTCATACAGGTCCCGTGGGGGTCTTCGTCGCGAGCCCTCGTGGAGGGAGAGACCTATGACGGAGAGGTCCTCGCCTCCGCGGGGTTGAAGGTCGTTGAAGCACTTGGCGGTGGAGACGAGCCCGAAGAGGAGAAGCTCCTTCGCCGGCTCCTGGCCCTTTACCGGGCCAGGCAGGCGAAGTTGGACTCCCGGGAAGCTCTTGCCGCCAAGGCTGGAATTGACTTGGAGAAGCGCGCTGCGGAGCTCCGCGCCACCAACCAGGCTGCCCTCCGCAACTTGGCGGAGGAGCGGGAAGAACTTGCCGGGGAGCAGCAAGCCTTCCTCCTGGAGAAGGCGGAGGCAGAAGAGCGGCAGCGGCTAGCCGCCGAGGAGCTGTCTCGGCGGGAGGGAGCGCTCAACCAGCGGAAGGTCGAGCTCGACGCCCATGACGACGAAGTCACCGCCCGGGAGCAGGCCATCAGCGGGGCCTTGAAGGAGGCAAAGGATGCCGCAGCCGCCGCGGAAACCGCCAAGAAGGACCTGGAGCTTAAGGTTGATCAGCTGGAGCGGTACCTGAAGGCAAGTGAGGACAGAGTCACCGCGCTCAACGTAGAGCGGGAGAAGGACGCCCACACCAACTCTGACTTGCAGGTACGCCTCTCCAAGAAGGGCGACGAGCTTACTGCCGCCAAAGATTCAATCGCTGACTTGGAGTTGAAGGTCTCCACTCTGACCGATTCACTCGACGCTGCCCGGGATCACGAGACGAAGCTGAAGGACGAGCTCCGCAAGGAACGAGGCCTGGTGGAGAGCGCCGCCGTCTCGGCGAACCAGTTCAGCCGGGCAGTGGAGCAGTGGACCGACGATCTGGTCGCCTCCGCTGCGAACATTGACAAGGAGCTGATGGCGCTGAGGGTGGAGCACCTTGTGTACTCTCCGGACGAGAATCTCGCCCACAGCGCCAAGTTAAGTCTCTTCTTCAGGGGAATCGCGCCGGCGCTTGCGCGGCTACAGGAGAAGCTCCCCGCGCAGCTGGCCGACGAGTCGCGTCAGCTCTGCGCGGGCACTCTGGAGCGCGTTTTGACGAAGATCGTCTACCGCAACCCCGGCATCAACCTCACCAACATCCTCCGCTCCTTGCCGGACGACGCTGACCAGGAGGCGTTGAAGGCGCAGGTCGCCACATCGTCGCCAAGGTGAACAAGATCTCGAGGCGTGAAGGCGACCGCGTAGATTAGGTTTCCTCTTTTCTGTTTCTTTTGCCGCTGCAAATTATGTTATGGACATGAATCGATTAGTTATTGCGGCAAGTTATCCTTGTAATATACAGTCTTATTTTGATCGACCAATGCAGTGCTATCTCCCTTGTTTTGGTCCTTTACTTTGTATGCTTTTTACCCTACGCTCTTAGGGAACTTGCCGGCAAGGGGCCCTTGCCGCGAGCGCTGAGTGCTGGACTCTGAGCAGCCTGCTGGCAAAAGACCTTGTCGGCAAGCAACCTTGCCGCAGCTAGTCGCAGCGAACTTAGACTGCTGAGCGAACTCAAGAACGAAGTAAGGGCGCGACACTTGTCGCAGCTCACTTAAGCCGTTGAGTGTGCTCGAAACAGAGTAAGGGCGCGGCTAGCCACAGGTAGGTTCCTCCGCGCACGGGTTTTCCATACAAAGTGTGGTTGTTCAAGGAAGACAACTAAAATTTAAAATTTTGAATTATTCAAATTCTGGTGACTTAGCTTTCACAGATTGTGTCAGGGATATGGTTAATATGTATGAACCGGATATTGTAAACCGGATTAGTTGCATCGTACTTGGTTTTATTATTCTGGTAGATATTACGGCCCATGAGGTTTCAAGGCCCATGTATAGAAATACGGTTTGTAATCCGTCAGGAGATGTAACTTGAGAGATAAGAAAGGAAGAGCAGAGACCGAGGCGGACACAATTATGAGCCGGCCTCGGGATCCTGTAAACCGGACCAGGCGTCACCTCTATATAAAGGGACGACCCGGCACCGGTTCAAGGACAAGCAACAATCGATCCGTCGAGACGCAGGCAAGCTATTTCGCTCCCTGTAAACCGACGCCCAAGCAATACCAAACCAACTAGACGTAGGCTTTTACCTTCTCAAAGGGGCCGAACTAGTATAAAATCCTTTGTGTCCTTTGTGTGCCATGAACCCTTTCAAGCTAATCCGTGCGATGGTTCCATCATCAAGTCCGTTAAACCGGACATCTGCCGTGTTAATTCCACGACAGTTGGCGCCCACCGTGGGGCCTGCGCACGACGGTTTTGAGTTCTTGAAAGGCGGCTTCGAAGGGTTAAAGGGTTACGCGGTCGGCCGGATGACCAAGAGTCGTCGCGGCCGGATCTACATCGACGACGCGGGTTGGGGACCGGAGGCCGATTTAATCGAATACGGGTACCGGGTCCCCTTCGGCAGCATCCAAGTCTTCATCGGCAAAATTGGCGAACCGGGACCTGAGCCGGACACCCTCCCCAACATCGTCGAACCGGCTCAGCGTGCGAGATCGGCCCGGATTCAGCCTGCCATGAAGCATGTGTTTGTTGGAGCGGTTCACGGAGGCCGAACCGAGGACGGATCGGAATCTGATGGTGCAACAGTCGTCTACTCAGATGACGAATCTTCATCCGGGGAAACTGAATCTCTGTATCAGTTGCGGGACGACCGGTCTGAGGGCGAGTCCGATGGAAACAGTATTCCGGACCCCTTTGACCCGCCAAACCGGGTGGCGGTCTTCATGGCCGGTTCACAACCCCCGGTGAACGGAACAACAGCAGAAGCCGGTGCAGGGGGAAGCGGTTCAAATCCCCCCCTTACGGAAGTTCTATCCACCTTGATCGAGGAGTTTGCGGTTAAAGCGGTGGAAGTCGTAGCTCCAGCAGACAAGGCGCAACATGATGCAGCGCTTCTTCAGTTGAAAGCCCGGATTGATCAATTAAAGGAGGATTTAAAAGCGGAAGGAGAGATGTTAGCCATAAGACAAGCAGAGTTGGATGATCAAGCTTTTCACTTGAGGATGGAGCAGGCTTCGGTGGAAGCAGTCAGGGGGCGAAAGTATCAATCTCGCATACCACCGGGTTTCGAGTCTGCGAATTTGTTCAGAACACCTGGGGTTGGGGCCAGTAATAATCCGGCTTTAAACCGGAGGAGCCCCCCGGCTCGGGATGAGCCGGTTCAGCAGCCCGCGGCAGAACGGGAGCGACGGATTACATCGGCGCCTTATGTTCCTGTCCCTCCGGGACACTACTCAAACCCTGTGGATAATATTGCTGCGGCGGCAGCACGGTTGGCCGCTTTACCTGTGGAAGAAACATCTCCGATAGCGATAGAGGCGCGCAGGGCCCAGAAGCTGCTTAATACGGCGTTAATACAGCATCAAGCGTACTCTCATAGCAGGGAAAGGTTACATTCAACACCACGTCCCAACCGAAGTTACTCTAGACATTGGGAGGAGCCCGAAGTGTCTAGTAGTGAACGTAGGAGACATCAGCACAGGCAAGATAATCCGGCAAGGGCGGAGATGCCAGCCCCGGATCGAAACCGGCCTAGATCGGAGGCCAGGGAGGAAGTTCGTCAGTCAACGCCGGTTCACACAGGCACTACAGGGACAGGAGCTACAGCGAGCGGTTTTGGGATACAATGTCTCGTCCCTGCCCTGCGGAGCGTTAAGTTGCCCAAGGATTTCAAAGGACCTCGCAAGGTGCCTAATTACACAGCCGATTTACCGCCCGAAGCTTGGGTGGAGAGTTACGAGATGGCCATGGAGATGCTGGACGTGGATGAATCGGCTTGTGCCAAATATTTCACTATGATGCTTGAGGGCACGGCCCGGACTTGGCTAAAGGCACTACCTCCGAATTCTATCGGATCATGGGGAGAGCTGCGCAGTCAGTTCATCAAAAACTTCAAGGATACGTGCAAGCAACCTATGTCGGTGATAGATTTAGCAGCATGTGTGCAAGGAGAACAGGAGTCTACAGCAGCGTGGGTACGCAGAGTGGCAGAGATCTTGCACTCCTCAAACGGCATTAACCCAAGCACAGCGATCGTAACATTGGAGAACAATTGCCGGTTTGAATCTTTGAAATTAAAACTCGGACGGCTCAAACGGGAGTGCAATGACATGGGGACTTTGATGAGCGCCCTGGTGAAGTACGGGGACTCAGATAATACCAAGTATCCAGAGTCATAAGGAGATAAAACAGGGAAGGCCAGCAAGTCTGGTAAACCGGCGCCGGTTAATCCGGTTACTTCAAGCTTTTTGGGCAAACGGAAGGCAGAGAATAGCTCCGATTTTGTGGCTAATACACAGGTTCAAGGTGGTTTTCGGGTTAATCAGCAAGGTCCCACTCGCCAAATCGGGGGGGGGGAAACCCGGGTTGGGAGCAGGATCCGGATCAGCCCTGTCTAAAGCATAGCGGAGTAAAGGGGCCTGCAAAGCACACCGCAAGAGAATGCATGAACCCAGGAAATAGCCGTTTTAATCCTCCTGGCCGGCCCCCAAACAACGGTCCAGGGCCCGGGTTTTACGGTCCGGGTTACCAAGGGAACAACTCCGGTTCAGGATATAGGGGCAACGGCGGTTATCAAGGGAACAACGGTGGTTATCAACCCCGACCAGGCGGCCAAGGTACTCAAGGAAACTACAATGGTCAAGGAAATCAGTATCAAGGTGGTTATCATGGTCCGGGAAATCAGTCGTATCATCAAGGTGGTTACAGCAATCAGAATAATCAGCAGCAGGGCCAAGGGAATCACAATAACCAAGGAAATCAGCAGCAGCAGCGTCCGCAGCAACAACAGCAATCCGGATACCAGAGTAATCCGAAGGAGTTGAGCAGCGGTCAATATCATGTTTTCACCACGAGTTTATGCAAGAGGGACCAGAAGGTTTTAAAGCGGGCTGTTAATGCAGTAGAGCCGGCAACGCCACAGTTTCTACGATGGTCAGAGCAGCCCATTGTATGGAGCAGAGAGGACCACCCGTTACGGGTAGATAATCCGGGACATTTAGCCTTGGTGGTGGCACCTCATGTGGGAGGATACAGGTTCACTAAAGTCCTCATGGATGGAGGCAGCAGTATCAATATATTATATTACGAGACCTTTCGCCGTATGGGTCTGACAGATAAACAGTTAAGGACATCAAACACAGTGTTTCACGGGGTGGTCCCAGGTAAGTCAGCTTATCCAGTTGGTAAGATTGACTTAGAAGTTACCTTCGGGGATGAGCATGATTCCAGATCGGAGATGATCACCTTTGAAGTTGTCAAAATTAAAAGTCCGTATCATGCTTTGTTTGGAAGGACGGTTTATGCTAAATTTATGGCTAGGCCATGTTATGTTTATTTACAGCTTAAGATGCCGGGTCATAAGGGCACGATTACGGTGCATGGCAGTCGTAAGATAGCAGTGGAGTGTGAGGAAGGTGATGCAGCTTATGCAGAGGCGGTGTGTGCCACAGAAGAGTTAAAGTTTTATAAAGATAATGTTGATCCGGCAGATATGACTCCGCTGAAGAAACCAACGACCGAGCATGATCCGGCATTGAAATTTAAGTCGGCAGAGGAGACCAAGCAAGTTGATTTTGTGCCAGGAGATTCGTCCAAGCAGTTCACTATCAGCGCTAACCTTGACCCCAAATAGGAAAGTGCGCTCATCGAGTTCATCCGTGAGAACCGGGATATCTTTGCATGGAAACCTTCTGACATGCCAGGTATACCGAGGGAACTCGCTGAGCACAAGTTGAATATTGATCCGAAGTTTAAACCGGTAAAACAGTATCTGCGCCGCTTTAACGAAGAGAGGCGCAAGGCTATAGGAGAAGAAGTGGCCAAGCTTTTGGCGGCAGGGTTCATAGTGGAAGTGTTTCATCCGGAATGGTTGGCTAATCCAGTGCTAGTTCTAAAGAAGAATGGGAAGTGGAGGATGTGTGTGGACTACACTGACCTCAATAAAGCTTGCCCAACTGATCCTTTTGCTCTACCTCGCATTGATCAGATTATTGATGCAACAGCAGGGTGTGAGCGGCTGAGTTTTCTGGATGCGTACTCAGGTTATCACCAGATCAAGATGGCAGTTGAAGATCAAGAAAAGACAGCCTTCATAACCCCTTTTGGTGCTTTCTGCTATGTATCTATGCCTTTTGGGCTCAAGTGTGCACAGGCAACTTATCAGCGTTGCGTTCAGAATTGTTTGAAGGGGCAGATAGGAAGGAATGTACACGCTTATGTGGACGACATTGTGGTTAAATCAAAGGAGGAAAGAACAATGATAGAAGACCTCAGAGAAACCTTTGATAATCTTCGGGCTTACAAGATGATGCTTAATCCGGAGAAATGTGCTTTTGGTGTCCCGGCCGGTAAGCTTTTGGGATTCCTGGTCTCGAACAGGGGAATAGAAGCCAACCCGGAGAAGATCAAGGCCATCACATCTTTGGCAAAACCGGCTTGCATTAATGATGTTCAGCGCATAGCTGGCCGGATCACGGCGTTGAGCCGGTTTATCAGTCGTTTAGGAGAAAAGGCGATCCCGCTTTATCAAATGTTGAAGAAAACGGACCGGTTCATTTGGAGTGATGAAGCGGATACAGCGTTTGAGAATCTGAAACAGCAACTAGCGAAACCACCGGTTTTAGCTGCTCCTATCGATAAAGAGCCTTTGCTATTGTATGTTGCTGCAAACACACGGGCAGTCAGCGTTGCGATTGTGGTTGAGCGCAAGGAGGCAGGGAAAGAACATCCGGTTCAGCGCCCGGTTTACTATGTGAGTGAAGTACTCATCGAGTCCAAGCAAAGATACCCTCATTGGCAGAAATTGGTGTATGGGGTGTTCATGGCAAACCGGAAATTGAAGCATTATTTCCAAGGGCATCCGATAACTGTGGTTAGCTCAGCTCCGTTGGGAGATATAATCCAGAATAGAGAAGCAACAGGCAGGATAGCCAAGTGGGCCATTGAGCTCAGTCCACATGAGCTGAAGTATGTACCACGTACTGCTATAAAATCTCAGGCACTGGTCGACTTCATCAATGACTGGACGGAATTACAAACTCCTGAGGAAAAGCCGGATCTTACTTATTGGACAATCCACTTCGACGGTTCAAAGCAGTTGGAGGGATCGGGGGCTGGAGTTGTCTTAACTTCCCCCAGAGGTGATAAATTTTGTTATGTACTCCGGTTGTTATTTCCTTGTACTAACAATGCAGCAGAATATGAGGCGCTGCTTCACGGTTTGAGATTGGCAAAAGAGATGAATTTGAGCCGGGTTAAGTGCCTGGGTGATTCAGACCTAGTGGCACAGCAGGTTTCGGGCAAGTGGGATTCAAGGGATCCCCTCATGGCGGCTTATCGACGAGAGGTTGAAGCGGTTGCAGGTTACTTCAAAGGGTATCAGGTGGAGCATATAGACCGGCGGAAGAACGAAGCAGCTGACGCTTTAAGCCGGCTAGCGTCGCAACGTAAACCGGTACCACCAAACACCTTTTTGGATGAGTTGCACAATCCTTCGGTTCAAGTACCTTCAGAGGACGATCTAGCTATTCCAGACCCAGAGGCACAGTTGGTTGCAGCAACCCATCTTATTCCGGATTGGACGTTACCTTATTTGGTATATTTAAGCCGGGGAGAGTTGCCAGAAGACGAAGATGAAGCACGGCAGATAATCCGGCGTTCCAAGTCTATGACAATTGCCAACGGGGAGCTGCATCATCGTAGCACCTCTGGAGTATTTCAACGGTGTGTTTCAGCTGAGGAAGGTTGTGAGATTTTAAGGGAGATTCATGAAGGGGATTGTGGTCATCATGCTGGATCAAAATATTTGGTGGCTAAAGCTTTCCGACATGGCTTTTATTGGTTAACTGCACATGCAGATGCGGCAGACTTGGTCCGCAAGTGTGACGCTTGTCAGAAGTTCTCAAGACGTGCCCTTGTTCCAGCACAAGAACTCCGGATGATACCAATAACTTGGCCTTTTGCAACCTGGGGGCTTGACATGGTTGGTCCCTTCAAGAGATCCCAAGATCAGAAAACTCATCTACTAGTGGCAGTGGACAAGTTTACGAAGTGGGTTGAAGCGGAGCCTATAAGCAAGTGTGATGCGGCAACGGCGGTTAAGTTCATCAAAAAAGTAATATTCCGGTTTGGTTTTCCACACAGCATCATCACAGATAACGGCACCAATTTATCTCAGGGGGAGATGGAAGAGTTCTGTCAACGAGAGCATATTCGTTTGGATGTATCTTCTGTGGCTCACCCCCAATCCAATGGTCAAGCGGAAAGGGCAAATCAGGAGATTTTGCGTGGAATCAAGCCCCGGCTTATGACACCTCTACAGAGAACCCTAAGATGTTGGGTTGAGGAATTACCGTCTGTCCTTTGGAGCATTAACACTACACCAAACCGGTCTACAGGTTATACACCTTTCTTCATGGTTTACGGGGCAGAAGCAGTTCTTCCAAGTGACATACGCCATGATTCCCCAAGGGTAGCGGCCTATGTAGAAGCCATCAACGAAGAGTCAAGACAGGATAGTTTGGATCGATTGGATGAAGAGCGTGACATAGCTGCAGCACGGTCGGCGATTTATCAGCAAGACCTGCGCAGATATCACAGCCGCCGGATCAGAACCAGGACGTTCCAGGAGGGTGACTTGGTACTCCGGCTTATCCAAGATCAAACAGACATGCACAAGCTATCCCCGCCATGGGAAGGGCCCTTTGTGATCAGCAAAAATTTACACAACGGGTCATACTATTTGGTGGACATTCGAGAGCACAAAGATTCACGGACATCAGAAGAGGAGACGAAAAGGCCATGGAACATTGCTCATCTACGGCCATATTACACTTGAGCCACAGGCTTTCATGTATCCTATGTATATATTATGAAATAATGAATAAACCGGCACCCTCGGTAAACCGGGGGCTCAGCCTTTTTTCCGCATACATAAGATTGACGGCAAGTATCCATGTCAGTTCATTATCAAAAAATCATATTTCAATGTTGGCTGGTTTTTAGAAACTAACCTTTGCAGGGTGTGTGAAGGAGCGGTAGAACTCACAGGAATATGAGATCATATCCGGTTCAAGAAAAGAAAAACCCCATAAAAAGGAAAACCGGCAGAGTCAGGAGAAGCGTCAGAGGCCCCTGGGGACAGCGTATCGCCCGCACACCCCATGATGGCTATGTTATGAATTTTTGGGTTCCCTGAACAAGTTGGTATCAATCCACGTTCAAATGATGGCCCGGCCCCTGGGGACAGCGTATCGCCCGCACACCCCATGATGGCTATGTTATGAATTTTTGGGTTCCCTGAACAAGTTGGTATCAATCCACGTTCAAATGATGGCCCGGCCCCTGGGGACAGCGTATCGCCCGCACACCCCATGATGGCTATGTTATGAATTTTTGGGTTCCCTGAACATTTGGGACGCCAATGTTCAAATGATGGCCCGGCCCCTGGGGACAGTGGTTCGCCCGCACCCCCTTGGATGGCTATGTTATGAATCCGGATCACGAACACCAGCGATAATTAAACCGGCGTTCATTGTAACCCGGCTCGACTTCATGATGAGTTGACAGGTTGGTAACACACGATCAGATACAAGTTGAAAATTTCTGAACCGTGAAAAGGAAGATTTATTGACAAGATGAACCGAAGAGTTCCAAGGGTTTATTATAATTGATGCAGAAAGGCGATTTTAAACATCCAGTCCGGTTTAAGGTATTTTGGTTACATACAATTTCAGGTATCGCAGTTATTGGTTAAGGATATGCTTATTAGTTATATCAAGAGAACAAGTTAATCCGTCCAGTGGTACAACCACTAGGGCATATTTTTTGATCTTTTTTATGGACAGAACAAGGAACCCGCATCAATCAACAAGTCAAAAAATGAATACTTCATAAAGGACCAAAAGCCGGATCACAAGATATCAAGTTTCATCTAAACCTATTACAAGGCATGAAAGCCGAATAGTTGGAAGCATTGTTTACGGAATAACAGTTATGATTACAGCAATAACATTCAAGATTCCGCTTCTCCTTGCCGGGATGATTGGCCACCATCTTGTTCCGGAACATCTTCCTCCTCGTGAAGCGGCGGGAAATCTGGTGCACGCCAATCAATCTTGGCCAAAGCACGGAAATATACTTCATCGTTGATTAACTCAGCTGGATCAATGTCAGGAGCAAAGGTGTGAGGACGAACCGGCGGAGTTAAATTTACAACATCATAAACCGGCCGTTCAACCCGCTCGTTCTGTAGGTTGTACGCTGGATGATATCGAGACAAGTCGGTTTCCAATGCAATTTTGCTGGCAAGGGGACGCACTTCCTTGGTCAGCGCATAAAGATCTTTTTCGCCAAAAGCGGAACCGTCCTCCTTGGTATCAGGAAATCCGGTTAACACTTCTTCCGGATCAAGGTCTGGAACCCAAGCTTTAGCCCTTGTAAGGGCCAACAGGGCACCTCCACGAGCAGCTGATTTCTTCACCTCTTCAAGACGAGTTGGCAGAATGGACAAACTGTTCAAGGTAGCCTTGATGGTTGAAGGAGCCGGTTTACCAAAGGAAGTGGCGCTGATAATCCTTTGGGCCCCTGAGTAGAGTTGTTCGACCAATGTATAGCAAGCCTTTAGTTTCTTCCGCATATCATCCCCAAGATGGGAGACCCGGCGTCCTACATAAAACGATGAAAGTTAAACCGGTACAGGTCGCAGATTGCAAAGATAATAGATGAAAGTTAAGGTTATGCTTACCAAAGATAGCAGAAGTCATCAAGTTAATTTGGCACTTTAATCCAGCCAATTCTTCAGTAATCGGGTTAAGAGCTCCCTCGGCATCTTGAACACGCTTTTCAAGATCCTTTTTCTGGACTTCAAAAGTAGTCCGTTCCTCATCAAAGAATTTCTTTAAGTCTTCAGCAGTCTTTAAACTTACTTGCAGTTCTTTCTTCGCCTTTGAAGCGGCTGACTCAGTCTGTATAAGCCGGGTTCGAAGTTCACTGTTTTCTATAGCGCTCCGGTTCAGCTCAGCCTGCAGACAAAAAAGTTCAGAAGTAAGGTTAGAAATTACAAGTCTCAAGCACACAACCAAGTTGTCTACTTGACACTTGGGGGCTAATGGCAGTTGAAGTAAGACAGCAAAGATAAATTGAGAATACAAGTCTCAAGCACACAACCAAGTTGTATACTTGACACTTGGGGGCTAATGGCAGTTGAAGTAAGACAGCAAAGATAAATTGAGAATACAAGTCTCAAGCACACAACCAAGTTGTATACTTGACACTTGGGGGCTAATGGCAGTTGAAGCAAGGCATCAGAGACAATTTACAAGTATCAACTACATAACCAAGTTATCTACTTGATACTTGGGGGCTAATGTACAGTCAGCAGTTCAAAACTATAAAGTTCCGGATTAACTTCAATAAAGAAGATAAACCGGAACTTGGGGGCTGGCCTAAGGTAAAAGTGCGTTGAAAGAAGACGAAATCAGAAGAGGAAAACTTACTTCATACTTTTCCCTCATCAGGTTTACTAAACTGGCTTCATAATCCCGGCTATTATGGAGCCGGTTCAGATATCCGGAATAGATGTCCTGAGCACTCATACTTGAGAGACTGGAAATATCGGTACTCCACTTCTCTTTCTCCTGAGTCATCTTCTCCGCTTTAGCCGTATGTTTCGTTAAAACGGTGGGTTCGGCTGGCGCAACATAAGCAGTGCCAGTAACCACGACATCAGGGGAAGTGGGTGCATTGGGAGGAGTAACTTCAGCTTGAGCCGGATCAGGAGACCCCGGGTTAACTTGAGGAGAACTAACCCGGGCCGGACTTGGTGGATCTTGGGCAGCATCAGTGGCAGGAACATCAAGAACAGGTTCTTGAACCGGAGTGGCAGGAGTACCTTCAGGAGGGATAGCTGTTGACGGCTCAATTACTGGTTCATCAGTAGAAGGATCAGCAACAGGCTTCTTACCCTTAGCTCTTTTGCTGGGTTTCGGTTTGCTGGAAAAGCAAGCAAAAATGAGTCAGCATTCTAAAGAAAAGGAAGTTTATAAACCGGAGTAGTGAAGAGAATTACCCCGGGACGGTCTTCAGAGGGGGCAGCTGCGTAGCGGTTGATTCGCCGGACGAGGACAGTGGAGTTTCCTGATAATCAGGATCAGTCGGTTTAAGTGGTTTTCGGATAAGACCGGCCTTGGGATGAAGAAGTGTTGGAGAGAGTATCACCTCAGCGCGGCGTTTCCGAGCCGGAGTTAAGGAGATTCCAGAGGATTCCACTGCTAAACCGGAATGGCGAGTGGTCCGGCGCAAGGCTTTGTGCTGCTGCTTCTTCAAATCAAAATTAGGATCCAACTTAGCATAAGGTTGAGAAAACTGATATTTTCTAACAGTCCGACGGCTTTTCTGAGGAGGAGGTTCTGAATCAGAAGAAATAAGGGTTACCTCAATCTCAGCCGGGTTATCACCTTCTAGGGGATCCTGTGAGAGGGTATTATTAGATATGTTAACAAGTACATAATGGCAAAATATAAACCGGAGCAAGGTGTACCTCGGACTCTGGATCATCGTCCTCAGAAGGAGAACCGGCGTCAACGGCTGCCTTCCTTTTCTTATTTGCAGGAGTTTTACGGCGAGTTTGCTTTGCCGGTTTGTCCTGAAGTTTTCTCCTCCAGAAGGGGTTATCAGCCTAAATGAAAAAGCAAAGGCAAGTGAAAGACGGTTCAAAATGGACGGCTTATAAGGTACGGGTTAAGGAAAACTTACGTCAGGCTGTTTGTTCTTTTTAAAGTATGGGGCCAAGCCAACCTTGGAGCAGTCTGTTAAGGCGGGGTTGACGATCTTTTTGGCAGACTCTATCACCTCCGATTCAGAGAGTTCCTCTTTAGTAAACCTCTGAGGATCTTCCGGTTTACCGGAATAATTGCACATCAAATCAGAGCGCCGGCTTAAGGGGAGAATGCTCCATGATAACCAGCAGCGAAGGAAATCGGTTCCAAGCAGTCCATTAGCTATGAAAGCTCTCAGCTTGGAAAGTTGAGGTGAAAATTGGATCCGTTCAGTAGCACTTAACCGTTGCGGCAGAGGATGATTTGCCGGGATACGAGTCTCACGATAACCTGGCAACGGATTTTCACCTTCAGGAGATGTGTCTATGCAATAAAACCAAGACTTGTTCCACTCCTTGGGGTGAGTGTGTAAAGAGGCGTGCGGAAAAACTGCATCCCTCCTTTTCTGAATACTGATACCGCCAAGTTCTTGGTGAGGCCCACTAGTGAACTCAGTACGCCGGTTCGCATGGAAAAAATCCCGGAATAGATCAACTGAAGGCTCTTCTTGCAGATACACTTCAGAAAAAACTTGAAAGTCACAAATATTGGAAACGGAGTTTGGCCCAATGTCTTGTGGATGCAGTTGGAAGGTGGCAAGGACGTCCCGGA
Organism: Secale cereale; assembly: GCA_902687465.1. Taxonomy (NCBI): domain Eukaryota; kingdom Viridiplantae; phylum Streptophyta; class Magnoliopsida; order Poales; family Poaceae; genus Secale; species Secale cereale. Next base: position 56,164,140 of record LR738710.1, on the reverse strand, counting down.
AAAATTTTGAACCGGGGGGAGAGAAACCCCTGGAGATATGATCCAGAAATACTATAACCTCTCCGGACCTGGGAGCAGGAGGGCATTCATTACCCGGAGCGCGCCATTTCAACTCGGCCCGAGGACCTAACGTACCAATGCTCGACAGCTTGACTAGGTCTTCCTCAGTCACGACGGAACGGACCCAATCACATGAAACATACTGCTTGGCAGTCATTTGAACAAAGTGCTGAAGAAGAGAAGGTACAGAACAAATTATGAACATACAAATGATCTGGGACCTATATATATATTGTGCAAGGAAGGGAGTTAAGAACTATCTGGCAAAGTTAAACCGGCAATCATAAATACTAGATGTATCATTTCCGGTTTAAAAATGGCAGTTGAAGAGGAATAATTAAGTCATTGCATCAGTCTACATCGTTTCCGGTTTATGACATGACGATCTAAACCGGAGCATACTTAGCAGATCTATTGAAGAGAAAAACAGGTTTTCAATGCGTTGCTAAGGAAGAATAGATCTGAGCATAATGAGATAAAGAAACGAAAATTACACGGGAAATCTACAGAGGTCCGATTCAGAGCAGATGAGTTTACAGGATGTGCATAAAAAGGAGACCTAAAGTAGGCAACAGCAGAAATACAAACGGCAAGATCTAAAGTACCTGACGCATTTACAGCAAGATCAGAAAGGTAAAGATACTACGAAGTTGCAGGTTTCAGAGAAAGAACAGTATGAAGCTCACGGAGAGCCCTAATGGCGGAATGAATAAAACTACAAGGTCACTATGACGAAGATTTAATCTGATGCTAAGCGAGAAACCTACGGACTAGGGCTTAAAGGTTACTAAATTTCTGTAAAAAAGATATCTACAAGGAGACGAAGCTTCATCAGAAGCTCTAATGGCGGAAGAACACCAGCAAGGCAATGGAGAATACAGATCTACAATGAGGAGAATAAACATACCAGGGACGGCAGGAATCGGTGGCGGAGAGGATCTGGACGAGTCAGGTTGATGCAGCGGCCTGAGGAGCTCTTGATCCGACGAAACGATGGCGGCGCTCCGAGCTCGGGATCTAATGGAGTTTTCGCAGGTCAGGTAGCGGAAGGAGGAAGAAGACGCGAGAGAAGATAATGAATGGAGCAGGGCGGTATTTATAGCCAAAGGTCAGGTCTGAAACGGCAGGCGCGAAAACCGAGGAGACAGAAATCGAATAAAGATCCCGTGATGCCTCGATCTGCGGGATAACCCTTAAAATACGCTACAGTACAGCTCACAGCGTTAAATGCGGAGATGATGTCATTGTCAGACTTTAATGATTTTGGAGGATGACGTCAGAGCCGGTTTACAATAAAATGAAGACAGAAGAAAATTACAGAAGACGATGGAGATTGATATGAACAAGTTCAAATCATTCTGGGGCCTAATGTCAGGGATATGGTTAATAGGTATGAACCGGATATTGTAAACCGGATTAGTTGCATCGTACTTGGTTTTATTATTCTGGTAGATATTACGGCCCATGAGGTTTCAAGGCCCATGTATAGAAATACGGTTTGTAATCCGTCAGGAGATGTAACTTGAGAGATAAGAAAGGAAGAGCAGAGACCGAGGCGGACACAATTATGAGCCGGCCTCGGGATCCTGTAAACCGGACCAGGCGTCACCTCTATATAAAGGGACGACCCGGCACCGGTTCAAGGACAAGCAACAATCGATCCGTCGAGACGCAGGCAAGCTATTTCGCTCCCTGTAAACCGACGCCCAAGCAATACCAAACCAACTAGACGTAGGCTTTTACCTTCTCAAAGGGGCCGAACTAGTATAAAATCCTTTGTGTCCTTTGTGTGCCATGAACCCTTTCAAGCTAATCCGTGCGATGGTTCCATCATCAAGTCCGTTAAACCGGACATCTGCCGTGTTAATTCCACGACAGATTGCTTGTCCTCCGACAAGGCTTTTCTTTCTTGGACAGCACTTGGTTCATCCTCCACCTCCTTCCCCCCGGCAAACTTGTGCGCGAGGAATGTTCCTTCTGCTTAAGAGGGAAAGAAAAGGAGGAGGGAAAACAAGTATATAGCCTCACGGCTTGCTAGTGCTTACCGGGGATGTGCGTTGCACAGAGTGCCAAGCAATGTATGCAAATAATAAAGAAATGCATGGAAATGGCAAATAGCGCAAAACACAAAAGCTTTACTGATGCACGGGATCTGCGCCCGGCTTTGTACAAAGGTTTACATGCAACGGCGGCAAGACTCGTACAAAAGGTGGTTGCCGAAGCGGATCACGGCAACCGCGCCTTATGGGTGAAACTTGCGAAGATGCTCTATGTTCCAGGAATTGCTCACCGGTAAGCCTTCTTCGGTCTCAAGGCGGACAGCGCCGGGCCTTGTGACTTGTCTCACCCGATAAGGGCCTTCCCACTTCGGCGTCAACTGGTTGGAATTCTTGGCGGACTGAACACGCCGAAGAACAAGGTCGCCTTCCTCGAGACTCCTGGCCTTGACCTTGCGGCTATGATAGCGGCGCAAGGCTTGCTGGTATCGAGCAGCTCGTACAGCAGCCTGGAGACGTTCCTCCTCAAGGAGCAGTGCGTCATCTTGTCGCAGTTGCTCTTGCTCGAGCTCATCATAAGCGAGCACTCGAGGAGATCCGTGTACGAGCTCCGTGGGGAGAACTGCCTCTGCTCCATAGACAAGAGCAAAGGGTGTCTGTCCGGTGGCTCGACTTGGTGTCGTCCTGATTGACCAAAGAGCCGCCGGTAATTCTTCTATCCAGTTTCTTCCGCACTTGCGCAGCCTGTCGAAAGTTTTTGTCTTGAGTCCGCGCAGCACTTCAGCATTGGCCCTCTCCGCTTGACCATTGCTCCTCGGGTGAGCAACAGAAGCAAAGCAGACCTTGGCGCCAAGGTCTTGGACGTACTGCATGAAGGTGCGGCTTGTAAATTGTGTGCCGTTGTCGGTGATGATCCTGTTAGGGACCCCGAAACGGCAAACAATCTCTCTAAAGAACCTGACTGCTGATTGTGCTGTCACCTTTCTCACTGGTTCCACTTCTGGCCACTTTGTGAACTTGTCGATTGCTACGTACAAGTACTCAAAGCCCCCGACAGCGCGGGGAAAGGGGCCGAGGATATCGAGCCCCCAGACCGAGAAGGGCCAGGACAAAGGAATCGTCTGGAGAGCTTGAGCTGGCTGGTGAATTTGCTTGGCATGGAACTGGCACGCTTCACACTTGGTTACTTGTGAAGTTGCATCTTGGAGGGCTTCTTGCCAAAAGAACCCTTGCCGGAACGCCTTCCCGGCAAGTGCCCTTGCGCCAATGTGGTGGCCACATATGCCTCCATGTATCTCTGCCAACAGCTTCTGTCCATCTTCTCTGCAAATGCACTTCAACCTAACACCATTGAGTCTTCTTCTGTACAGTTCGTTGTCCACGAATTGGTACATACTTGACTGCCTGGTTATTTTCTCTATCTCTTCTGGCTCGTCGGGAAGTTCTCCAGTTTGCAGAAAACGGACGATCTGCTGCGCCCATGCCGGAGCACGAGGCTCAACGGCAAGGACTAAAGGCATGAGGGCCGCTGCGGGAACCCCAGCTTCTACGGCAAGAACCTCTGGTTCTGCCGGAGCTGATGGTCCCCCGGCAAGCCTGCCGGGGCAAGGCTTGTCGGGAATGCTTGCTTCAACTGTACAGACCCTTGGGTCTGCAGGAGCAAACTGTTCCTCGGTGTTTTGGTTGTTGATCTTGGGGACCTTGGCGGCGGCTTCAGGGAGATCCGCCGGCAAGTAATCGCCGGAGACCAACTTTCTCTTCTTGTTCTGCCCAATTGATGGTGTAACGGATGGCTGAGTTAGCTTGAGCAGGAAGGTCCCTGGTTCCACAGGTAACTTCATCGCAGCACACTTTGAGAGGCCATCTGCAATATCATTCTGAGCTCTCGGGAGACCTTCAAAGTGCTCTTCAAGCTTCCTCACTTCATCTACATAAGCTTCCATCAAAGGGCTCTGGTAACTCTTATTTACTTGTCGGACCACCAACTACGAATCTCCCCGCACAATCAACTTCTTGATCCCAAGCTCGGCTGCAATCTTGAGGCCGGCAAGCAAGCCTTCATACTCAGCAGTATTGTTTGTTGCTTGTTCCTTGGGAAAGTGCATCTGGACAACATACTTGAGGTGCTCTCCGGTGGGCGCTATGAGTACCACGCCGGCACCGGCGCCTTGCAGCGAGAAAGCACCATCAAAGTACATTACCCATTCGCTGGTCGCTTCTTGTACGGGGACGCTTCTCTCTTGGAGTTCTTCATCTGGTGTTGGGGTCCATTCAGCTATGAATTCTGCCAAAGCTCTGCTCTGTATAGTTGAAGTACTCTCAAACTTGAGACCAAAGCTCGACAGCTCCAGTGCCCACTCGACGATCCTGCCTGTTGCTTCTGGATTCTGCAATATCCTCTTCAACGGAAAGCGAGTGACCACTGTTATCTCATGTCCTTGGAAGTAACGGCGCAGCTTTCTCGAGGCCATGAGGAGACCGAAAAGCAACTTCTGCACCCCAGAGTATCTTGATCTAGCCCCCTGCAAGAGGGAACTTACAAAATACACTGGGCGCTGCACCATCTTCCTTCGCACTTCCCCTTGCTCCTGCGCAGAGTTGTCCTTGTCGGGGCCAGAGCTTGCCGGTGGAGCCCCCTGCTTGTCGCTGGACTCGCTTGCCGGAGGTGTGGGCTCTTCCTCTGCCTCCCTTTCCGCTACCAACGCAGCACTAACCACTTGATTGGTTGCCGCTAAGTACAGCAGCAACTTCTCTTGTGGTTTAGGTGCAACAAGTATTGGAGTGGAGGACAGGTATCCTTTCAAATCCTGCAGCGCTGCCTCCGCTTCCGGAGTCCATTTCATAGGACCTGCCTTCTTTAAAATTTTAAAGAAAGGCAAGGCGCGTTCTGTGGATTTTGAAATGAACCTGCTGAGGGCAGCCACACAACCAGCAAGTCTCCTTACGTCCTTGACGCGCTTCGGGGCTTCAATCTGCTCGATGGCTTTTATCTTGTCGGGATTGGCTTCAATCCTCCTCTGGGACACAAAGAACCCGAGAAGCTTGCCGGAGGGGACTCCGAAGACGCACTTCTCGGGGTTCAACTTAAGCTGGATCTTGCGCAGATTTGCAAATGTTTCTTCCAAGTCTTGGATCAGGGTATCTTTGCTCTTGCTCTTGACCACTATGTCATCCATGTAAGCTTCTACATTTCTGTGGATCTGTGGCTCAAAAGCAGTGTGCACCACTCTTGCGAATGTTGAGCCTGCATTCTTCAATCCAAAGGGCATGCGTATGAAGCAATATGTGCCACATGGAGTAATGAATGCAGTCTTCTCTTCGTCTTCCTTGGCCATGAAAATCTGGTGATAACCTGAGTATGCATCAAGGAAGGAAAGCAGCTCACATCCAGCTGTGGAGTCGACAATCTGGTCAATGCGCGGCAAGGGAAATGGATCCTTGGGACATTCTTTATTCACATCAGTGAAGTCTATACAGAGTCTCCACTTCCCGTTGGCCTTACGCACGACAACTGGATTTGCTAACCACGTGGGATGGATCACGCCTCTAACCAGGCCTGCTGCTTCTAGCTTCTTTATCTCTTCGGCGATGAATTCTTGGCGCTCCACGGCTTGCTTCTTGACCTTCTGCTTGACGGGCCGCGCATGAGGACAAACAGCAAGCTTGTGCTCAATTACCTTCCTGGGAACGCCGGGGATGTCAGATGGTTGCCACGCAAACACATCGACATTCGCCCGCAGGAAGGCAACGAGCGCGCTTTCCTATTTGTTGTCAAGTGTAGCACTGATGGTGAAGGTACCACCAGTGCTGTCCTCCTTGGCGGACACCTTCTTGGTTGCCGGTGGAGCGGCCATCCCTTTCTTGCACTTGCCGGTGGAGCTCGATGGAACGTCCTCGACGGCAGCGCAGCACTCCGAAGAGGTGCGCTTGCCGGAGTGGGCCCCAGAGCTCTTGCCGGACTTGGTCTTGGTCTTCCCCCGGGAGCTTCAGCGGCAAGTGTGTTGCTTTCTGCTGCGGCTGCTGCATCCCGGTAGATCTTGTCGGCGCAGATAAGCGCGTCCTTCTTGGCGCCAGGGACAGAGATGACGCTTATCGGCCCCGGCATCTTGAGTACGTTGTAGGCGTAGTGGGAAGCTGCCATGAACTTGGCGAGGGCAGGACGTCCAAGTATCCCATTGTATGTCAATGGGATATCGGCCACGTCAAAGGTTATCCTCTCTGTCCTGAAGTTGAGCTCCCCGCCAAAGGTCACTGGCAGAGTAATCTTCCCCTTCGGTTTGCTCCTCCCTGGGTTTATTCCTTGGAATGACCCGGTTTCTTCGAGCTCGCCGTCTGGGATCTGGAGTTTCTTGATCACAGCCGAGGAGATCAAGTTCAGGCCGGCCCCGCCGTCAACCAACATTTTGGTGACCTTGAGGTTGCGGATGGTTGGTGAGACCAACATCGGCAAGCACCAGACCGCCGATGTGCGGTCAGGGTGATCCTCAAGATCAAAAATGATGGGCGTGCTGGACCACTTCAGCAGTCTGCGTGACTCGACGGGCGGCTCAGCTGCGTTTACTTCCCGCACCCACTGCTTGAGTTGGCGGTGGGAAGTATGCAGAGAGGCGCCTCCGTCGACACACAGAACTTTTGTGGCCTTCTGGAACTCCTGCTCGCTGTTATCTCCTTCCTCCATGTCGTCGTCGTCGTCTTCTTCCTCATCCTTGTCGCGGCCCCGGGGAGGTCGATCACCTTGCCGCTGCTTGGCCTTGCCGCGGCGTCCTCCCCGGCCATTGAATGGCCGCTTCTTGCTTGGCTCTCCTCCGCCACCTTGGGCCTTCTCCTTGTCGCGCCGCTCGTATTCAGCTTTCTGCTGCTCTACGAGGTACTCGACTCGTTTGCAGTTCGAAAGGTCGTGGCCCTTGGTGCGGTGGATCTTGCAATATTGCTTGTCGGAGCCGTCCTGCTTGTCGGTTGCCGCCACAGGGGCAGGCTCCTTGCCGGAGACGCCAGCCTGTGCCTTCTTGGCGGGAGCCTCCTTCCCGGACTGCTCGACGACTAGCACTTCATTGCTCTTCTTCTTTCTATTGTTCCGCCGCCGGCTCTTCCTTGCCGGGGCGGCATCCTCGCTGTCGCTTCCCCCTGCGCCAGCATCCTCTCCGGGGAGTTTCCTCCCCTCTTCGGCGCGCGCGCACTTGTCAGCCAGAGCGTAGAGCTCGCTGACATCCCGGATCTTGGTCATGGCCATCTCCTCCCGCATGCGGCGGTTTCGCACGTTCTGGTGGAACGCGCTGATAACCGCGGCAGGGTGGACGTCGGGAATGTTGTGTTGCACGCGGCTAAATCTCTGGATATACTTGCGCAGGGATTCTCCTTCCTTCTAGGCCAAGATGTGGAGATCACTCTCCTGGCCGTGTGGTTTGTGGCCGCCCGTGAAGGCGCCAACAAATTGGTGGCACAGATCTGCCCATGAAGAAATGGAGCCTTCCGGCAAGTGCATAAGCCAAGAGCGGACGTTTGGCTTAAGCACCAGCGGGAAGTAGTTGGCCAATATCTTCTCGTTGCATCCCCCGGCAGCCTGCACCGCGATGGTGTAGATGCTGAGGAACTCCGAGGGGTGCGTCTTGCCGTCGTACTTCTCGGGTACGTCGGGCTTGAAGTTTTTCATGCTGGGCCACTGGACGCGCCGCAGCTCACGGGTGAATGCAGGGCAACCTGCCGCGTACGGCAAGTCGCCTGGCTCACCGGGCGCGTACGTGTCGACAGCGGTCCCAGCGCGGTGGTCCGATTGTCGCCGGGCTTCTCGTCGGCGCTCGATGCGCGTCCGAGCGTCTTCTTGCCGCCGATCGTCGAGGACTTGGCGCTGGTCCCGACGAGCCCGCGGATCCGACGACGCCGTGGAGTCGTCGTCGACGTTGATCCGGCGGGGAGGCGTCTTCTGCTTCCGCGGCGGGGAGTGCACGGTGGTTGCACCCCCGGCGGTCTTGTCGCCATCGGCCTTCGTCTGGTCGACTTGCCGTGGCCGCGATGTCACCGGCTGCTGCGGCGTGTCGTTGTTGGCGAAGGCGATGAGGCTTTGGATCGTCGCCCACCAGTCCTCGGCCTTGTTTGCCGCTGGAGGGAAATCGAGGAGCAGTTGTGCTCTTGCTAGAGCTTCTGCTGGAGAGGAGGGGAGCGGCGGCGAGCGGTGCAAGGAGCGAGATATGCTCGGACTTCTAACAGGGTTAGAAGGAGCAGTCTCTCGCCCCGGCGACCGCGCCTTGCTCGTGCCAGGACGATGGCCTTGAGCGTCCCGCGATCCTCCGGTTTGTCCTTGCCCCAGCAAGCGGATGGTACCTCCTGTACCACGGCGCTGCTGGCCTGTCGTCTGCTGAGATGGACGTGGTGCGTCCACGGACACCGAGGCTTTGGAATTTGCCCGGTCGTCCGTCTTGTCCTTAGATTTGGTGGCGCCGTGAGTTTCCTCGCCGGCGACCACCCTTCCGCCGGCATCTCCTCCACCAACCGTTGGTTCTGGTGGTGGTGGGATTCATGCAGACGGGCCTGCGACCTCCGAAGCCTTCTTCTTCGGGGCCATGTTGTTGCAGCTGGCGAAGTTGATGAAGCTGGAGAATTGATGAAGAATGCGCCCGCGTGAGCGCCGGATCAGGTTCGCACAACCTCGACGCCCCCTACCTGGCGCGCCAAAGATGTCGGGGGAAACTGTCCTCCCACGAGCACCTATGGGACCGGAGCCCCTTCTACGTTGCGGTAAAGGAGCGGAGGGAGCACGAAGAGCAGATCGAGGAGCACACGCGGGCAGTTTACCCAGGTTCGGGCCGCGCGAACGCGTAAAACCCTACTCCTGCTTGGATTGTATTGAGTTTGTGAGCTCGGGAGCTTGAAGAGCTAGCTACACCGAGCAAGAGAGCTATCTAGGTTCCGAACCCTTTCTACGTTGTGCATGGGCCTCCTTTTATAGCTCCAGGGGTCACCGACAGGTGTCAACGTAGATGAGGGTAAAAATGTAACTTTGGTGGTAGTTGTAATAGTGCGGGAACAGTGCATGAACAGTGGTCTTCACCTAACCTTGACAGTGGGGGACAAGGGCATTAAATGCCCGTCGCCGTTGGCCCCAAAAGCGCCCGTCCATGCGTCTCCGTTTGCCACGGCGGTAGCCTCGTCACCGTGGCTCGCCACCGTGTCCCCCAGGCTGCACAGCCATCCGCCACGCGTCCCTGGAAGGGCCCCAGGGCGACGCGTGGGCCGATGAGCTGGAGCGCGGGCACGCAGCATAGTTCTCCCCGGCAAGCACCTTGCCGGGGCCATGATCTTGCCGGGCCCGGAAGCTTGTCGCTCCCCGGGTCCCGCCGGGGCGCAGGGTGCGCCGAGGAATGTCTTCTGAGATGCTGTCTTCTGGTCTTCCTGGCAAGCTTCTCTTGCCAGGGCCTTGTGTTAATGTGATAATCTTGAGCCTGGGACGGCCTTCCCGGCAAGCTCCACTTGCCGGGGGCTTGATCTCCGGTCTTGTATACTTTGTTTTTGAATGGCTTCATACGGACCAGAAAGGTTTCCGGCGAGCACGTGGTGAGCCCTGCCGCGGGGAGCTGCTACTGCCCGTGCACAAGTTGGGGTACAAAGGTACCCCTATCTTAGTACACCGACAACGGGCAACCCGGAACATCTGGAATCTTCTGGGACGTCGGTCTCGGGCGTCACAACTCTCCCACACTAATAGAGGATCTCGACCCGAGATCCTAGAGATAGCACCGGGTAGAAACGAAAAAGAAGAGGTAAAACAAAGTTGCTTCTTTGACAGACGAGTGAAACCAAAGAACCTTGAGAGGTTGAACAAATAGAAAGAAGAATACAACGGAGATGAACAAAGTTAGGAGCACTCCGGTAAAAGAGGAAGAAGTAACATTATGAGAACCTTGAAGGTTGAAAAACATTAGACGAGAGCTTACGAACCAAAAGAATATGAAACTGCAAGGGTATAGTCAAGGAATAAGAATGATAGAATTTGGACAGCACTCCGTCTGAAAATGGAAGGAATTGAACAAGAACTTGAGGAGATGGAATGATACTTGATGAAATGAACAGCATATTACCTCTGAAACAATTAAAAGAATGGCACAAGGTTAAGAAAGATTTCAGACAGCACTCCGGTTAAAAGAGAGTTAAAACTTGATAAGATGAGGGAACTAGAATGAAGAATACAATACTCCGGTTAAAAGGACAAGCAAAGGAAAGAACATGATCTCGATAAAACGAGAATATGGGACAAAGAGAGCAACATCACAAAGCCTCCGGAATGAAAGAATAGAATATAGATCCAAGAAAGAATTGAACGGATAAGAAAAAGACAACTTCTCCCACGAATGAATTAGGAAATCCTCCTTACAAAGAAGGGTTGAACGGAGTTGTTGGAAAGATCAACAACGAAAACGAATAAGCTTGATGTGGGCTTATGGAAAACATCCCAAAATTAAGAGGTGACAACCAGCCACTAACGAAAACAATTGATTGGATTGAGATCAACAAGGAGACGAAAAACTTATTTCACCGGAATGATAAATGAAGAACTTGGGACATTTATAAGCACCATAATAGCAACAATCCTTAGGGAAAGCTTATAGGTGCAATACAACCCAAGATTACTCCAACGAATAATTGAATGGTTGGAAAGATCTCCTGAACAAGGAAAATGATGGGTTTAAATATCTCATTCTTGAAACTCGTGAATCATGAAACATGAAGGAATTGACAAGAATGACATAACACCATCTGAAAAGATAAGGTAGAAAGGATTGCAATTAGAAAGCATGATGAAGAATGCTTGAGCTCCAACAAGAATCTTGATGAAGACTTCGAGGATGAATTAAAACGTGATGAACCACCATGAAGAACTCCGGTAATGAAAGCATGAGAAGAATATGAAGGTTGAAATGATATAATTGAAATAACTTGAAGCTCCGGAAAACAAGATGAACAACTTAGAACCGAGAATAAGATATGATGAACAAGCTCTGGAAAAAGAGATTAATCACTTGGAAGAAATTAGAATAAGATTTATGTTATGCATATCCTTCACCAATTTAAATTGATGACAACCAAAGGATTTGGCAAACTACTTATTCTCGTTGGAAAGAATTAAGAGAGAACTAGCACAAGCTTGGGTAAATCTTCAACGAAGCACCGGTAGGATTATGAAAAGAACGAGTGAATTAAAACGATAACAACGGAAGGTAATCTTGAATGAACCACCAAGAATTAGGAGACGAACGAAGAGACATCAATGAAGAATATTTGGAGGACGAAGTTGAAAACTGAGAACGAAGAAATATTCTGAAATGATGGCCTTCGGAGGAACACAAAGAAAAGAATTCATGAAATGCTTCGGATGGGTATAAAAGAATTCCTCACAATCTGAACAATAATGAGGATGGCATGAAGCTAGAACCACAACTCACAAGAGAACGGTTCAAGGTTGAAGAGAAACACTTCTCCGGTCTCCAAATGTTGAGAATGAAGACGAGAAATGCCATGAAGAATTGTTGAGCACTCCGGACTGAAGGATTTAAAAAGGTTGAACCAATGATGAAAAAGAATTGAACGCGATCTTGGAGAAGGCATGTGACTGATGAAGATCATTCTTACGTCACACTTTGAAAAGAATTTGAGAATAACTCTGGAAAAGAAGAGTCAGGTAAGATCCTGGGAAAAGACCTGTGGGTTAGGGCCCACTAAAGAAATCACCGTTGAAAAAGATTGCTTAAGAGATATAGCACCGGTTGAATTAAAAAGGCTTGAGTAAGATAACAATCCTCAAAATAGCTTGAAATGATTAAGAATGGAATTATGAATCTTCAGCACTCCGGATATGAATAGCAAGAGGAGAATGATTAATTAGTGCACCGGAATAAGAAATCATTGTGAAAAGAGGAAAAGGATAAGATCAACACCAAAATCTTGAATTACATTCACCGGCAGAATTATTGGAATTAAGAATGATGAACTTGAAGCTGTTGAGCATCTTCACGATAATTCACCGGATAAGAACATTGAAGGAAATGAATGAAGAAACATCACATGAATAACATGGATACTTCATTAATAATTCTGGCTTCATAAAGAAAAGGGTGGGAGGGTGGGGAAAACAAAGACAACTTGGAATGAATGAAACAGACAAATCGTTAGATTTCTCAACGGTGTCCGTATGGAATAACTTGAAGAGAAGGCACACCGGTTGAAAGAAATTTATCATGACCATCTTGATGATCAAGAAGGACTAGCACTCCCATAGAAATATGAGAACACCGATTAGGAAAGGTATGGAATCAACATTTGACATCGAAGCAACTCGAATACCAGAATCAAAACAAGAACAAAGGATAGATATGTAGCAGCCTAATCTTCACAATATCATCCGAACAGAGAATTGAACGAATGAATTCCGTAGGTACATCAACTTGACGAGAAGCCACTTGGAGAACAAAAAGGTAAATAAAAAGGAACAAGGATCAGATAGAACAAATACAAGATAGAAGCTTCGTTCGACATCTTTGTGCTGAAAGCTCATGGAACGTGTTACAAAAGGGTTTTGCAATCCCCGGATCAGCATAGCCAAGGACCCTTTAAGATGCAACTCCCGATTAGAACAAGTCCATAAAACCACTTCACTCAATGTAGAACCCCGAACTTCATATCGTGCATCCGTTGGAAGAATGCCTAGAACTACTAGATGAACCCACCTATAGATTTCTGAAAGTTTCCAGTTATGCAATCAGGTGTTGGGGATACACGGGAAGCACCGCGCAATCAACTCTAAACCTACATCCAGGTGTATCCATCCTTCAACACATAACCAGTCTTTCTCGGAAACTGTTTACCTCGGACCTCCAAAACGCATCCACTATACAAGCTATGGCAATACTCCCGAACTACCTCCCCAGTACTGGGTGATGTCGGGGTTATCTTGCCACTAACCGCATAGGAGAGTTTTCGATGTCGGCCGTCTTAAGTATTCTAGTACTGCCGCGATGGATTTGTGACGACAACACCTCGGAGCTGAACTCCCCGGGACACTGCCACAACCCCTAATGCAGGAGGCATCGAGAACAATGTTCTCATCACAAAGACATCGAAACAATCCAAACAATACTCGCGAGATCCTAAAAAAATTTGGTGCAATTTTTTAAAGTAGAAGAGACAAGAGTAGTCGTCAGGAGTCCTCACCAGAATGAAAAGAGATGAGGAGCAAAAGAAATCCTACTCTCCAATATATATATAGGACTCAAAAAAATTTCAAGTGTGTGCCTAGACTCAACCGTCAACGATTCGATCAATCAGTGGGGGCTTCTAGGTCGGAGAAGGCTCTGAATACCAACTTGTAATGCCCAGGATGGGACTATACCTCCTACGTGTCGAGGCACGACTTAAAGGTATAAGCCCATCCTAGAATGATCTCAAGTTTGGTATCTTTGCACAACTCATGTAAAAGAGGGATTAAATTGCAAAAGGAGATAGTTGGCTTACACTCGCCACTTCACACAATACAATACATAAGCAATACATCATTCAAAACATCACAACCCGACTACGGGCGAATTGAAGATCCAAAAGAAAGATACCAAAACAACATAAAGCCACAGGTCAGGATCGAATCCTAGTAGAAACCACTACTGATCGTCGAACACGTCACAAGCATACGGCCAAACTCTTCATCGAGCTCCCAGTGAAGTACTTGAACCAGCTCCTGCATCATACTCGGCTGAACCTGCATCTGGTGTTGTAGTAACTGTGAGCCACGAGGACTCAGCAATCCCATAACCATGGGTATCAAGACTAGCAAAGCTTGTGGGTAGGAAGAGGTAAAGTGGTGAGGTTGCAGCAGCGACTAAGCATAATATGGTGGCTAACTTACGAGTACCAGAATAAGATGAGCATCTACGCAAACGGTCGCAAGTAGTGATCGCTAAAGATCCTAACTACATACGAGTCAAACATAACCCCACCGTGTTCTCTTCTCAAAGTGAAAAGAGACAGTCACGGTTACTCACACAGTTGTGTGTTTTACTTCGGATCATCTGTCAAGTTTTCTACAACGGGACATTAACAAATTCCAATCTGCCACATAACCGCGGGCACGGCTTTCGAAAGATCATAACCCTGCAGGGGTGTTCCAACTTAGCCCATCACAAGCTCTCACGATTAGCTGAAGTGATAAATATAATATCATCACCCCTTATCTTAGGGAAAATCCGATCAGGCTCGGCATCCCGGTAGCACAAGTCATTTCGACAATGGTAAAACAAGTCCAGCAAGACCTCCCGGCGTGCCGACACCCTGATGGTAGCCGCGCGCATCTCGTCTCAGGCCACGTCCGGATGAGCGCTACGTACAGATACCGAAGACCCCAGCGAACTGGGTAGTATCCGCAAGTGACTCTAGTTTGGGACCAACACCATCAGCACTGTCCCCCCTGCTATGTAGAATTAAGAATCCTCGGGGACGCGACCCCCTATGCAAATTTAATTAATTAATTAAGTTGTTATTATGAGGCAAATAAAACCAATGTTGGGCCTTGCTGGAGGAGTTTTATTCAAAGTCGAACTGTCAAGGGGTCCCCATTTCACCCATCGTGTAAGGAACGCAAAATCAAGGAACATAACGCCGGTTTATCGGCGCCTAAGGTGGCATGAGTGGAACAAAACACCAAGCAAAAGGCCAAGCCTTCCACCCGTGCCCAGTATATAGGTGTGTTAATAATAATTATAGATATTGTGATATACCAACAACAAGTTCCCACCTGGAACGGACTTCATCTTCACCTGCAACTAACAACGCTATAAGAGGGGCTGAGCAAGCGAGGCTGAGCAAGCGGGTAACATAGCCAAACAGTGGTTTTGCTAGGAAGGTTTCAAGGTTAGAGGTTTCATGGCAACAAGGAGAGGCTGACATAAAAGATGGGTAGCGCGACATGTAACGATAGCATCGAGACAACTAAGCATGGCAATGGTAGTAAAGGTATCCAAGGGTATGATCATCTTGCCTGGGATTCCACGAGGAAGAAGAACGGATCCATGAAGTAGACGGAGCAACATAGACGAGAGAATCCTCACAACTCCGGAACGAAACCGAAGCTAACAAGAGAAGCAACCGGAAAGAAGCAAAACAATACGGTAAACACACAAGCATAAACATGGCATACGATGCACAAACAAGTATGATGCATGTCCGGTTTAAATGCATGGCATGGCAAAGTGCACAAACAAGTACTACAAGTTAAGTGGAGCTCAATATGCAACGAGTTGCATATTGACGAAACACCACATTTAATTATTTAATTGACTCTTGTTTATTTACAAGACAAGGTTAAATGTTGGTTAACATGGCAAGAGGTGAAGCATAATAAAACTACAGTATTTAGGCATTTTAAATGAGGCCGGAAAATAACAACAACATATCCGGAAAATCCCCATGAGCATGTTTAGTAATTTTTAAGCAACAACAATTCACACATTTTAATGTTGTTAA
The DNA here is from genome assembly GCA_902687465.1 of Secale cereale. NCBI lineage: Eukaryota > Viridiplantae > Streptophyta > Magnoliopsida > Poales > Poaceae > Secale > Secale cereale. Next base: position 56,148,583 of record LR738710.1, on the reverse strand, counting down.
ATGATGCGGATGACATGATCAAGTTTATGCAATTTTATTAAAAGTTAACAAAAGAGATAAGGAGTATTGTCACCGTGGTGGAAGGAAAAGGTGCCACGGCAAAGATCCGAAAATGATGCAACGGCATCATATCGGTACCGGTAACTCGTTGAGGGACCGGTGCAAAAGATGACGGAGGCGTGAGCGGGTCAAACGAGATGAAAATGTGGGGTGATCCCGTTGCCGGGTTCCCACGGGTCGGCGACGAGGCAACCGAGGAACATGACAAAAGATGCAACGGCACAACGGGCACGGAGCACACAAGGGAGACATCTCATACATCACAAGCAAGCATTCGTTCACGGGCACGTCTCGGGGTTATACCTTTGGAACATCTGTTCGGTCTCGGAGGGGGTTCGAGATCGTAGTGGAAGTAGTGGTTTCGTTTGTAGTCGTACACGGGTCGACGGTAGTGGAAGTGGGCATTCTCGTAGATGTACATGTCGACGGTAGTGGTACTTGTCGGGATCGTCGTCGACGTAGGGGTACACGTTCGTAGTGGGAAGTAGTTGTTCCGGCGACGGTAGTTGTTCACGTTCGTGTCCTGGTACTTGGTCGGTCGTCGTGTAGTCGTACTTGATGCTCCGTGGAACTTGAAGATCCGACGACGTTCACGGTGTAGTGGTACTTGTCGGGGTCGTGGTCTCGGCAACGTAGTTGTACTCGGTCGTCGTGGTACTTGGGTCTTCAACTTGCCGGTCTTGACAAAAATGAAGGGGTACTTGTCGTTTCATCGTGTAGTCGAACTCGTTCCGTAGAGGTACTTGAGGGTCTTCGCACTCGCCGGTCCTGAGGTTCCAATCGCAGCACACAAAAGAGCAAACAAAAGCAACAGCACGGGGCACTCAAGGGTAACTCGCAGCTGCCGACGAGGAACGGTAGAGGAACGGAGGCTGCATCGGGGCTACGAGGCCATGGCAGCGGCATGGCGACAAGGACGGACGAGGCAGGGGCCGGTTGCTGAAGGAACAGCGTGAGGTGGCGATGGAGACGGCGCACTGCTGAAGATAGAGGCGCGGCTACTGCGTGGGGCGCGCAGGAGACGGGCGCGGTCGAGCTCGGGGCGGCCTTGAGACGGGGCGCCGGGGCTGCAGATGGAGGAGGGGCGCGCCGGGCTGCGGTAAGGAGGCGAGGACGGATGGGGCCGCCGGCTCCATGCGCTGGAGGGACGAGGTAGGGGCCTGGGAGGCGCGGCGCTCGCGGCGTGGAGGCACGGGCGAGGGACGGCGCGGGCCGGCCTTCCTGGCGCTGGCTCCGGGCCAGGGCGATGGAGGGAGAGGCCCGGGCGGCGAGCACCTGTCGAGGTGGGGCGCTCTGGCCGCGGGCGCGCTCGTTGCCAGGAGGAGCCCTGGAGACAGAGGGAGCGGGGAGATCGGGATGAGATCGATGGGGGAAAGGGCTCGGTCGAGCGAGAGGGCCGAGAGGGAATCGGGGGCAGAGGCGAGAGGTGCTGGCGGCGGGGGAAAGGAGAGCGAGGGAAGATGGGGATGCGTTCGCTAGGGTTCGGTGAGAAGGGAGCTGATGGGCCAGATGGCCGGATGGGCCAGGAGGCTGGGCGGCTGGGATGAGGCCTACAGGCCTAGATGGCTGGAGGGAGGTTTGGGCCTTCTTTCCTCCTATGATCTTTGCAGAAAAATTAAGTAGGGAGAGTCCAAAAGAAAATAAGAAAGGAAGGTTACAAAAAGAATTTGGACAAGGGGCAATTATTCCTGGACTCGCAAAAATGTAAGGAATTTAATAAAATTGCTGGAGGGTTTTTGGAAGAACCTCGATAAACGGGAAAGAATATAGAGAGGGTCTAGATGGAGAAACTCGAGGCGAAATAGGCATGAAGAAATTATGCAAGTGTGTTGGGTTAATTCCAACGAATGGAATATTTATTTATATAGCTCCCTAAAATATTGAGAGGCTTTTATATGTTTTAAAGAGAAGACATTCTTCCCTCGATTTAAATGGACCGAAGGTCCACACAATTTATTTAGGTTGAGATGCAAAAATAAATAACATGATGGCATGATGACATGATGCAATGCAAAAATAAAATAACACAAGCACAAATGAAACACACGGGCAACCCGGAACATCTGGAATCTTCTGGAATCTTCTGGGACGTCGGTCTCGGGCGTCACAGTGGGGTGTCATCTGCTCTGCTCCGTCCCATAGGCCGGTATGGACCTCAAAAAATAAGTTGAAACCACTGTCACCGTATGTCGTGGGCTACGCATGTTAAAATACAAAACCTAGGCCTAGCTGATACTTGTTCGCCCTCTGGAAAAATATGATACCAGATCCCCGAGCGAACTGGATTATAGAGGGGGCCGGCGGCACGACTGAAGAAGCACATCAGGAGCGATTTTTTTTCTTTAGTGGATGGCTCTCGATGGCGTTTTTTACTTGCCTCTTCACCATACAACTTGTATTTTTAGCCTCCCAATCCATGGTGGACCAGCAGCCCATTTGCTGGGCAGGCCAACCCCGTAGTAGGCATATTAACAAGTTCACATACAAGCACAACATAAAAGGTAAACATTCGTATCATACTCAGGTTCACAGGACACGTTCATATTCATAGCCAACATTCACTATCAGCAACTCAAATGATTCATATATATACAAGTTCAGCATGTCTATGGATCCAAATGATTGATAGATCACACAACAATATTCATAGATAATTCACAAAAAGATTCAGATATACACATGTTCAGTATGTTTATGCATCCAAATGATTGAGATCATAGCCAATATGAGCCATGGAAGAACTTTAATTACCTAGGGTACAGACTAGTAAATGGTGTTCAGTCGGAGGTACTTCTTGCTAAAATTAATGCTTGTACGAGTAACCTTTCGAGTACATAAGAGGCAGCACAGACAATCTGAACTTTGCTTGTAGGTTTATCCTCCAATAGTGGCCTCGTGCCGAGGGAGGTTTGAGCAACTTGGCCACTACTTTCATCCAAGTAGTTTACTGGCTCATCTTGGTCCTGTAGCTCGCCCAAATTCTACATTGCAGACTGGTAAATGGTGTTCAGTCGAAGGTACTTCTTGCTAAAATTAATGTTTGTACGAGTAAACTTTCGAGTACATAAGAGGCAGCACAGACAATCTGAACTTTGCTTGTAGGTTTATCCTCAAATAGTGGCCTCGTGCCGAGGGAGGTTTGAGCAACTTGGCCACTACTTTCATCCAACTAGTTTACTGGCTCATCTTGGTCCTGTAGCTCGCCAAAATTCTACATTGCAGACGAGAAAGGAGGCGGTTGAGAAAATGAACCACCCAAATTTTTTGTGCAGTTCAACTGAAATGGAGCATCCCTGGCGTGCAGACTGATTAAGTGCCAGATGAATATACGCGTCAAGCAACTTATCTGGAATCTTTAGACTCCATGCCATACATTTCGCTACCATATCTGCCGGTAACCAAAAGGCACAAGTTGGGACCAAAGACTGGACTATGTTTTTCTGGGCTATGCGCCAAGCAATATTTTTAGCGTTCACTCTCCTAATACTTGGAGTTTGACAACTGGTTGACGCTGGTTGATACTCGAATGAATATAGGCACTTCTTGTAAACATTGATGCTTGTCTGAGTGAATTTTGGAGCACATACCAGCAGCATAAGTATTTGTCCATCTGATATTTTTGTGCAGTTCTACTGAAATCACCCAATGCAATGATTTGGCTGCGAGTTCAGGCTCCAAGTTACTCCTTTATAAAATCGGCAAACAGTAGCACAATACTAAATTACCAACACATGACAAGCATAATAATCAGGATAAAGACTAGTACCAACCTGTGTGAGGTAGCATATCAATTACTTTTTCCTTTGGCTGGAAGCTGAGATAAGTGAAGCGACTGACAGCAAAGGAAGAAAGCAGGCCCAGATTAACGACTGACAGGAAATGACGGAAGCTGCCGAGCCAATGAAGCACCCAAAGTTTTTGTGCAGTTCCACCAAAATCGAGCATCCCTGTTGGCACATATATTGAGAGAGTGAGATTACTGTAATAGTGGGACTAGTTGATGAAACATACACTAACAAATAGAAGCACCCTCATTATCTTAATGGGTAAAGTTAGCAACATAGTAGTCTTGCTTAAAGAGAGGTATTAGTTTATTTAATCAGTGCCAATTAGCACAACACTCAAAGCATTGCCATGTATCATAGGTTGCAAAACTTTAACGTGCAAAGATAAAGGAGTTTCTCATGACTGTAGCACAATACAAATAGAGATGACAGCAAACTAATATGGATGAAGACCTTAGGCCCGTACCAACCTGAGGAAAAAAGCTTATTCATGTAGTCTCGTAAGAGATGATAAAGCACTCATTGGAATCACTCAATAGTATATATTTTTGTGCACTTCAAATGTATGGTTGAAATCACTCTTGTTTACCAGTGCTGAGATTATATTGAAAGATTATCAAGAACTTCCAGCAAAATTAAAGCACAGGCTGGGATACAGTTCATTGTATTGTCTTGTGTAGTTCCACTAAAATGTATGATTGGCACAACATGATCCATGTTTGCACAAGTAGGAACAAGGTGAAACCTTCATTAGCTTAGTAAGAAAGGATAGAAAGACATTAGCATATTACTCTAACAGTAGCATCAAATTCATGATGGACAATACGCAAAACATTGCCTCATTGAACCAATGGCAATAAATTGACATGCAAAACAATAGAACTATTATGCCATGACACTAATAATATTCCCTCCCTGCTCCACCACATGATTCACCTCCATAGACAAACATACACACGTACATGATTCAGCATAGGGTACTACTAAAGATTTGTTTAACTCTGACAGGAAAATTAGGCAGCAATAAATTAGTGGTACTTAAGTACTCCTAATTAATTAAGTGAGACAACAGAAGTGGAAGGGCTCCTTGGAGGGTCGTCTCACATGTAAGGTAGTCGTTGCCGGAGCCCTTGAATGGCCTCGACTGAGGCCTCTGGCTTCAACAAGATCGCCTTGGCACTATTTATTCTTCTTCTTCTTTCTCTTCATGCTCTGTTTCTCATTCTCCTCACCAGTTGATGAAACCAAGTACATGATTGGCCTTCTATTTTAGAATTGGTTTTGTCAGTGAGGGAGTACAAGTGTACTAGTAAAAAATAGCATTATTTTCTCATGGCAGTCGCAAAATAGAGATGAACACCTACATTAAATATCATTCTTACCTAAAGGAAGGTTATGGTGCCAATATGGATGATGAGGATTGGAACATAGATCTCCCTTTGTGTAGTTCTACCAAAATGAACCAACTGTTCCATTCTGACATTCCAGTTAAACAGCACAAAAGTCACTTCTTTTAAGAAGAGTTTTGTGCAGTGCACCAAAAGGTCACAACAGCAACCAGGTGAAATGGGTATCCCTATTTACACAAAATGCTACAGAGGAAACAGTCAGAGTCTCAAACAATTACAGGCAAAAACATTTGGCTAAGCTTATCATCGCTTATAACAGTGGCATGGCTTCATTTTTACCAGGGGCATTAGATTAAGAACAGCTAAATATTTGGTATAAGGGCATGGAACAGTGGGTGCACCAGCAGTCCAGCATAGCACATATTAATAAAGGTTCCACATAGCAAATATCAAACAATTTACACATAGATTCATAAGTAGGAAATAGCAAATAGCAAACTTGTCCACATAGTTTGACAACCCCTACTAAAACATAGATGCATATGCAATAGACATGTTTATAGGAAGGGTAAACCTCCCCCCCCCCCATATGTTACGCCTGGCCGTGGAGACAGATACGGCAACGGATCCACCGGTTCAGGCAGAGGCGGAACGCTGGTTGGCATCTGACCGTTCAAGCACTCCCACCTTGCCTTGCCCGCTGGAGTTTTCGCCTCCGCCCTTCCCCAGCTGATGATATCGAACACCGATGCACTTGGGGGTGGCATCCTGGCTCTCTCCTCCGCATTGCTCTCCAAGTAGATCCTCCAGCCCAAATTGCGCAGCTACCAGTTCGAGTGCTGCTTGGCAACTTCAATGGTCCCTTCCCGGCGTTCACGAGAGATAGTTGGATCTCCCTCCATCCATTCAATCACTCTCTTGAACTCCTTCACACTCTGCGACCAACACTTCCCATCGTCGGCGATCCGTTCTTTCCACTCGTGCCACCGCACTGCCCTCGTCTCCTGTAGGAACTCGTCTGAAAAAGCTCCCACCGGTTGTAGAAGCTCGGGGAAGGACTCGTACATGTACAGAAGTGGCAAGGCAGAAGGGTCGTGTTGGAGATGAATGGGTGATGGTTGCGCCACTGTTGCAGACCTAAACATATGGATCAAATAACTAAAATACATATATCAAGATGGTATGAACTCGTCTGACCAAGTGCTGACGTGTATAAGCACCCTACCGCCAGGGGCCCTGGCGGTAGCTTGTCTAACCCTACCGCCAGAGCCGGTGGCGGTAAGAAAAAGGGTCAAATCCCGAAAAAAATTCAAACAGGGGTCAGATCCTGAATTTCCATCCAAAAAGAGTCAAAACATGAAAATTTGTCGCACCATGTACCTAAACAGGGGCATAAAGTGGTGATTCATAATTTGTTGCCCCGAGAAACAAACATCCAAGAAACATATCTGGGTTGGTCCCATTTTTGTTCACTCTAGCCACCTACTCCTATGTGTGGATAGCAAATCTAGTCCTGGTCATACCACTATGTTCAGCGTTACCCCTATATTTCCCTTTTCGACCAAGAGACCGGTTGGATGACCAGTCGGTACTACTTTCACCCCCTTTCCTTCCTGTTTGTACCAAGTCCGATGTACTACATACTAAATTCCTCCACCCCCACTTTATTTCTTGTTTGAACCAAGTACAAGATTCGACTCCGTGAAGTAGCTTTACCTCTAACAATAGAAGAAGAAAAATAGGTGATGTTGGACCATCCGATCGAGAGGGGCTGAGAGGTAGAAAATGATGCACATGCAGCGACGTAGCAAGCTGGGGAAGTAGAGCTAAGGCGGTTTCGAAGGAAGATATACCTGAAGGTCGTCCGGATGTGGATAGGTGGGCGGCGGGAGGCCGGATCCGCCCACACTAGGGAAACGACGAAGGGATCGGAGGACCTCCCGCGCCGGCACTCGGTCAGAGATAACGGTGCGACCGGCAGTGGGTCTCCTCCCTCGCTGTTGACGACGGCCTAAACGCTGCCCCTCCTCCTCTTCACCGGCGGAGGGGGATACGTCCGGATATGGAACCAGCGGTGAGGATAGAAAGACAGTATTTTTGAAGGGAGAAAGACAGTGTTACCACCCCTATCTTGTTTAGATCTGGAGAGGATGAGAGTGCGTGAATAGAGCAACCCTAGCAAGCAAGCGCGGAGGCTTCGGCCTATATATACGTAGTGGGGTAGTTTTCCTTTTTCACTCCATCAAAACAATCGTTTAAAATTGTGAACTATGTGCCAGGTCGCCATTTTTTTTAGTTGTTGATTGTTTTTTGAGATAGCTACCCGCTTGTTCCAAGTGGTGTAACGGTGTGCCAGGTCGCACTTTGTATCGTAGAAGTCTGGTACAAGTCCCTTAGGCAAGCCACAGTGTGTCTAACAATTTGAGCAACTCAAGTTAGGCAAGTGTGGCAAGTGTGGGAAAAATAATGTGGCAACATAAGACAAACATAGTCACAATCCAAACAGCCCCGTAATTTTTTGTGACATGCATGAAAATTTGGTTAGTTAAATTTATAGTCCAAATTTGGCAAGGTGCATCAAATCAACACATGCAAGTATCAAAAGAGAAGTCACGGCATGCCTGCATGCGTTGTACTCCCTCCGTTTCCAAATATAAGTCTTTTTAGAGATTGCAACAAGTGACTACATACGAAACAAAATATGTCTACATACATCCGTATGTAGTAGTCCATTTGAAATGTGTAAAAAGACTTATATCGAGTGTAGTGCTTTGATGTGTCGCGTCAACTTGTACAAGACCGAGAGGTTTGATTACTACAACGCCTTCTCCCTCGCGGACTGAGCTCCGGTGCCTTAACTGCACCTACCTTTGGCTGCATGACAGGTGGGCCAACCACCTGTTAGGCCCACCTATCATAGACGCAAAGGCAGGAGCAGTAAGTCAATGAAGCTACGTCCCTCCCTTGCGCATGAGCATGGTGGTTGGCAGGACTAGTAGGAGCTTTCGCTACACGCTTCTTGACGGCGGCGAACTTGCGGATGGAGTTGGCCATCATGTCATCCATGCGAGAGGCGAAGCCAGCATCGGCGAGGGATATGACGTCGGCGGTCGCCAGCACCGTCTGGAAACGCTGCGTGGTGCGAGGCCGCAAGCCGGCACCTTGGATGATTTGGCATAGCCAACTGCCGCTCGCGTCCATCGCCTCCATAGGTGCTTCTGGCTTCTGGTCACTCGGTCTTGGATTGGAGTGAGTAGTGTTTCCCAGAGACTAAGGAGTAGATGGATTGGAGTGGTGGGGCGCCTTTATATGAGAATCCAAACTCTGTTGCATTCACATCGTGGTGGCTCTATTCTGCTTCTCCAATTAATTTGCTCTGCATGTAGAGTAATCTGAGGATGCATCATTGACCGTTCAACGTCTCGGGAACCTCTACCCTCTCCCTCCTTGGCATTCAAGCACCTATGGAGGCGACTGCCGCTCGCGTATATCGCGTGTCAGGAGACGTTCCCGTCGACGACGAGGTGCCTATGGTGACTTCGTAAATTTCAAGATGATACTAGTATACTTAATATTGTGCACCGCGACCAAGGCCGAGAGGAAAACGAGAGACCTACGTATTTATTTACGATGTAGATTCACTCATTTTGCTCCATATGTACTCCGTCACGGTGTAGTCTAGTCACTTGTTGAAATCTCTAGAAAGGCAAATACTCATTTCTGGTTTACAGGGCTATACTAGCAAGTAGTACTACAATAGTGGGTTCACATAGCAATTTTGTCTCATGCAAGAGCCTGGCTATATGCATGCTCCAAGGTTCGCAACTGCCACGTTCGGGTTGCACTACTGCTTCTACAGTATCAAATCCACTGCTGCATGTCCGTCCACCGCGAGCGGGAGGGATAACTTGTTGTAGTACTATAAGCAAAAGCATGTCCTCGTCTGCGAGCCACCGTGCGCAAGCGCGAGGGAGAAGGTGTGTAGTAGTAAAATCAAGCTTCTCCTCATTGTGCGAGTTGACATGACACATCATAGCACTGGCCCCACATGGTTGCCTCTAAACTTGGCTGAAAGACCCGCAGTGTACAATACTCCATTTGCTGCAACCTCTAACATTTACCCCACCACAAATTAAAATATATATTCCTGTCTTGACCATATGAGCGTGCAAACTAGAATCACCAGGATGACAGGTAGGGCCAGAAGATTATTTTAATCAAACAAATATAGCATGGAGCCGAGTAGCTGACCCCAACGATTTTAAGCTTACAGGCACGGTACACGCTATCCTAGACAACTCTACACATGAAACTGCCACACGAGCATCTGGGCTGCACTTGGCTCTTCGCCTCTTCGGGAGTACTACTGCAGTGGAGGAGTACTACAGTATGCTTCTGGCCATCTGACACCGATTGAACTGTTGCATGTCCACTGCATACGGGAGGGAGAGCGTGTAGCGAATGAAAGCTTCTCCTAGTCCTGCCAGCCACCACGCTCATGGGCGAGGGAGGGACACAGCTTCATTGACTTACTGCTCTTGCCTTTTCGTCCATGACAGGTGGGCCCAACAGGTCGGTGGCCCACCTGTCATGCAGCCAAAGGCAGGTGCGGTTAAGGCGAGAGGGCATTGTAGTAATCAAACTTCTCTGTCTTCTACGAGTTGACGCTACACAGCAAAGCACTGCACTTGATATATTTTTCAATAATTTGCGTTTACCGATGCATTAATTACAAACCATGCATGCATGCTGTGACTCTCCTTTTGATACTTGCATGTGTTGATTTAATGCACCTTAAAGTAGTATGAATATGTGACGGTAAAGCTTTGTACTTCCCCGGCCCTAATAAAGCGAGAGATGGTTGTGCACGAGGAGGGTGAAATCATGCAGACGGAACAGGACCCGACGATGGTGCTCTCTATGGTCTCGATGGACCTCACCTTGCTCCACTGCCCCTTGTGCCTCCGCCCCTTGAAGCCTCCAGTGTATGAGTTTCGAATACACCTCGTTTGTTCAGCTGATCGAGCAAGGTGCGGGTTTCTTGATTGATGTGTTGTTCGATTGAATTGTGCAGTGCAAGGGAGGGCACCTGGCTTGCGCGGACTACCGCGTCGAGCGCCCCGGGAACCAGCGGCAGTGCCGGAAGTTCGAGCGCGGCGGTGGCTTCGACGTGTGGAACACAGCGGTGGACGTCATCCTCTCCTCGGTGAGGGTGGAGTGCCTGCACGAAGGCTGTGGGCTCTACGTCACTTACCACAAGCCCGTCGATCACCAGAGCGTGTGTACGCTCGCGCCCTGCAAATGCCCCGTGCCCGTCTGCGGTTACGAAGGCCCGCCGCCAGTGCTCTCCCACCACATCAGCACCGTGCATCCCATGCCCGTGCACAGGATCCAGTACGGCAAGGCGCTCCAGCTGCAAGTGCCACTGTTAGAGCCACGGCTCTTGCTGTTCGCGGAGGAGGACGGCCGCACGTTTTTCTTTGTCGGCGGCATGCTCGACATCGGCGCTCCTATCGCCGTGTCGGTCGTCTGCATCAGAGCGGGGGCGTCCCCACTGCTGCACTATGTGGCCAAGCTGTGGGCGAACGGGCCGCCGGGGGAGCCCAAAGGCAGGACCGACACCGTCAAGGTGGAAATGGAGGTGACAAGCAGCATGGATCCCGGTGACATCGCCGTGCAGGAGCTGACCTTCTTCACAGTTCCGCCCAAGCTGCTGGCCGGGGCTAAGCTAGTGTCCCTCCACATTCAGATTTACAAGCTCAGGTCCTAAATGATTCTACAATGCCTTCTGTTTATCTTAGTAATAGGCTAATATAGGGTTAGCTCAGTCTACTTTAGCTTAAGAGATGGTTGGTTTTGGTGGCGATGCAGCAATTACCTCGACATCAGATCAGCAGTGAAAGTAATTTCGAACAGTCGTATGGATATTTTGTGTCTGTTGGACATAAAGATCCTTTGGGTAAGAAGTAACAGCTTGTATGCTTTTTTCGAAAGGGAACAGCGATACTAGTACTCCCTCCGTTCCAAAATGTAAGTCATTTGGGGAGTGTAAACTGAACTCCCCCAGCGACTTATATTTTGGAACAGAGGTAATATGTGGCATCGGCCCATACCGCGGTGACCCCCGATTGGGATGCATCGACTGTGGATTTTCTCCCTCGCCGATGTCGACCGCGTCTACGCAGAACATTGTTCCCTTCCCCCAGGTGCGGGATCAGGCCGGATATGTGACCAGCAGTCTGGCCACCGTCATTCTATGCTTGTGAAGAGAGCAACCCAAGCAAGCAGGCTTGTACCTTAGGCTCCTGCTAGTGTATATATAGTGGTTTTCTTTTTCTCTCCATATCAACCATTTTATATTGTGTATGTGTCATTGAAGAGTGAAATGAGGGTTGCTTCTTCCGACTAACTTACTGTGTGATTTGACTACTCCTTTAGTAGCCCCTACACGTACTCCCCCTACGTGCATGCAACAGTCACACGTACACATGGACGCAAAAACACGCGCGACGCCCTAATGCATGCATGTCCGAGCACACGACGGAACACACATGGTCACGCTCAAGTGCTCAACCTACACGTGCATGCACACACATACTCAGCCAGGGTGAACTAGTGACCGTATGAACACCGGAAAATGTATATATTGAGCGCAATGAGCATATTATGAAGTCCACTGACCGTATTTTTACAAATATACAGTGACAGACAGTGTATTTCTCTCGTTTAAAATTAAGCCATATTAACCGGAGAGGAGGTAGTATGGACTAGCATTACTTTGTTGTGTCCCGTCAACTTGCCGAACGAGGAGAAGCTTGCAGGACGGGAGAAGCTTGCCCGCGGTGGCTCGCAGGACAAGGAGAAACTTTTGACTAATGCAAGCTGTCCTTCGCTCAGGCGGTGGAAGTGCAACAGTTAATTCGGTGTTAGCTTGCCAGAAGCATACACTATAGTAGTAGTACTATTATTGTTGCACTTCCCGAAGAGGCGAACAGCCAAGCGCAAAGTTTATAGTAGTCTATAGAGGTAAACTAGGAACCGGATGGAGGAGCGTCTGCACTCTTATTATATTTTTAAAATGTGATAAAGCAATCTTCAACACATTTGGTTCTCTTCGAGGGTTCTCGCATGTGATAATGGAAGTTGATTGCATAGACTTAATTCTGGCTCATATCATGTTACGAATAGGAGCGCTTGGTAATATTTCCTCTTTTTTTGTTATTCAGCATGTAAACAGGTCAGCAAACCTTGCGGCGCATCTTTGTGCGAACCGTGCTTGCTGCACTTTGAATGTGGCCGAGAGCTGGCTTGATGAAACACCTCGCTTCCTACTTCTTTTTTTGCGGGGTACCTCGCTTCCTAGTGACCAGTGTCTTGGCTGATCGTCCTCAGAATGCTTATATATGAATAAAGCTCTCTCATTTACCCGCAAAAAAGATTAAGCCATACTAACCGAAAAAGAGGGAGTATGTACTAGCACTACTTGTTGGTGTGTCCCGTCAACTCGCAGAACGAGGAGAACCTTGCAGGACAAGGTGAAGCTCGCTTACGCCTTTTGACTAATGCAACGTACCCTCGCCCAGGCGATGGACATGCATCAGTTCATTCGGTGTCAGATCGCCAGAGGCATACACTGTAGTACCGAACATGCGGAGTACCATCATTGTTCGACTTCACGAAGAGGCGAAGAGCCAAGCGCAAGGTTTAGTAGTACGAGTAGTACTAATGCTAGAACCGCATGGTGGAGCCTATGTACTCTTATTTTTCTTTAATCTCTGATAAAGTACACATTTATTCCGGAGAAGGGCGGAAATGGCAGCCCAACATGTAATGATGATATCGATCAACCATGCTCGAATATATCTTGGCTTCCGTGCGAGCCCGTCTGTGTGTTCTCGCTCCTCGTCTCTCTCAAGGAACGGCGGATTGGCCATTTTGCCATCAATTGAGATCGGTTTGCTCACACTCCGGTCCCACATGTCAGTGATATGCCAAGAGGAGGTGCGTTGACCGACCGGCCGTACGCGTACTTGGTTTTGCACCTTCATACTACTCCTCCCTCTGTCACAGTTTACAGGGCGCGCTTCATTATGATGCATTTCTCTCAATGTATTTCCACCACCAGAGAGACTTTATATGCGTTTGGTTTAATGCTCAATTAATTAGAGCATGGTAACCACAATTTTCTCTCGATGTAGTACTACAGAGTGGAGTAAGTGCATGCATGTGTGTACCCGGGGTGGAAGCACTGCATGCATGTGTGTACGCATTATTTCCTCTAGTAATAGACGTTGTGCTACAACTACCAATGCTATTTTTCAGGCCGTTCGCTAGTCGCCTTGGTCCCAGAGATTTTCTCTTTTTCTGAAGCGCGCTCTATAAACAGTGACGGATGGAGTAGTATGAGGAGATTCAAAGAAGAGCGTATTGATGGTTGCTTCTTCCGAGCAACTTACAGTGGGAAAGGTGGGGCTTATGATTTGGCTGCTCATTACTCACTATTAATGCGGCGCAACGACCGGTCTGAGTCTCCCATGCGGCTGTGCACTACCCCATCGGTTCTTAAATATACTCCGGAGTAATTGTCTTTCTAGAGATTTCAACGAGTGACTACTCAAATATTTGTCTTTTTAGATATTCAAATGGACTACTACATACGGATGTATATAGACATATTTTAGAGTGTAGATTCACTCATTTTGCTCCGTATGTAGTCACTTGTTGAAATCTCTAGAAAGACAAATATTTAGGAACGGAGGGAGTACACATACGAATCAAAATGAGTGAATCTACACTCTAAAATATGTCCATTTGAAATTTGTAAAAAGACAAATATTTAGGAACGAAGGAGTATAATTTTGTGCATGGCACATGGACCCGGATGCCGAAGAGGCTTCTAGCAATGCTATCAAGCTTCCAGCATTTGTTTACATAATTGACGTACTATACAAATAATTTTCCAGCGACATGAAATTGTGCAATGGTGTGAGCTTTCAGCTTTTGTTTTGTGTGTCTTGCCATTGATGCTCTTTCGGAAACAATAAAAAACTAACTTCATTGCTAATCAGAGCTAATATTTACATCACAACTGAAGACAAAGTTGTGAGACAGTGTTAAATTAAAATTGATCCATGCTTTCATTGGCAGCAACGTCCCCCTAGCTCTGTCTAAATCAACAAGGCATGTTGGGAAAAAAGTATTGTCTGGAGCATGCAACATTCCGATCATTTTGTGCAGTTCCACTAAAATAGAGCTAGGCGTCCCTATTCCAAAGATATTAAGTGTGATTACGATAATAGAGGGCTGCTGATGAAACAATAAACACACAAATAAAAGCCGGTCACATTTGCAGTCTCTCCTAAGACTAACTAGTTGGAGAAGATTAGGCTCAGAGTTGGATGAGGAGGATAGAGCAAAACCAATCTCCCTTTGTGCAGTCGCACTGAAATGTAGAGATCTTGCCCGTGTGACATTTTGGTAGAACTGCACAAAACACTCTTAAGAAAAAAGTGATTTGTGCAGTTCACCAAAAGGTCGCAATAGCAATGAGGTGAAATGGATAGCCCTGTTTGCAAAAAAGAGGTAGAAAGGAAACAATTACTGGCCAATAACAGTTGATGACACATGTGATGACAAAAAAGAAGCATATTCCTTGTCCTAAGGGAAGATAACAACACGGTTGTGTTTGTCTAAAACGGTGTGAGGATGAGATTGCAATATGAAAAGTACGCCGGACGAGCTATGTTTTGGGCAAAGAACTCTGGAAGATCCACATGCAGCGACGTGGGAAGAAGGGCAGTTGAGCAAGGCCGGAGGGGATACCTGGAGGTCGTCGGGGTGTGACTAGGTGAGCGGCGGCGGGCGGAATCTGCCCATACTGCGGCAGCGAGCAGGTGGCATAGGCCCTACCACGCCGGAGCTTGGTCAGAGAGAACAGCGTGTACCGCAGATCGGGACATGCTGCCTCGGCGCCGTCGAATGGAGAAATGATGCACGTCCTCCCTTTCCGCCGGCGGACGGGATGCGGTCGGATCAGTGACCAATGGTAAGAAAGAGAGAGGCCACCGCAGCCTTGTGTGAGATACTCTGAAGAGAGACAAACCAGGCAGGCAGGCTCCATTGTATATAGTGGAGCGGACTACCTTTTTCTCCATAAAAATCGTTTTATATTCTGTGTACGTGCCATTGAGCGATATAACTTTATTTAAAAATAATGCGCCAACGCATCAAGTCGAACTTTGTTTCGTGCACATGTGGTACACGACCTCCGTAGGTAAACAACCGCTACACGCATTCAAATTAGCACGTGGGCTGCTATTTCATACAGAAATGAGCTCCACCGTGTACCCGCGCGTGTGTGGCTGGGCACGAAGCGTGAGTACGTGCACGGTGCACCTATTCTCTTCTTGTATACGTACACCACCTACGTGGGGTTGTGTGAGAGAGGTACAAACATAGAGAGATATAGTGTGTGGGTTCGTGAGAGTTTTTTTGGGGGGTGGGGTCAATCAAAAAATGTAACATATGCAATGTGTGTGAAATAGAGTCCTGGATATATCATATATATATATATATAGAGGGGCGATCCACGAGAAGAGAGTGGAGGTATCATCGACTTGAGGTGTCCATAGAATTGAAGAGAGGGATGATGTGTGTGTGTGTGCGCACGCGATCGATAAAGAGTGCCATCGAATTTGTGTGTGCCCATGTCAAAGATATAGAATGGCTGGCCTACTGGAACGTGAGAGGGGACAGGTGCAGTTTGTATCTATGGCATGGATACCTACCTACAGCACTCGACTATCGGTGTGTGGTGGGGGGAGGGAGGCCTAATTAACTATAGAGGTACAATGGCTGGTATATGTGTGGAGGAGGAGAGAGGCCTACCTCATGTATTAAGGGAGATCGATCTACCTCATGTATTAAGGGAGATCAATCGGCATCCATGCATATGTGTAGGAGAGGAATAAGGTTGGGAGAGAGACACAGCTAGAGAGTTGGATGGGGTGGTAGTGGAGTTGCTTCTAACAAATGGTGGGATAGACTTGCTAGACAACCGGAGGGCACGCCTGTGATATCAATAAGAGAGGGGATGGCTGCCGCCTGCCTGCCTATGCACGTGCGTGTGAGAGACGGGTCAGGAGGCATGCACGAATGATGAGGGGGGCGATATGGCTGTGGTAAGCAGACATAACTACATAGGAAGATCAATCGTCCTTTGTCGGAGAAAGGAGAGACATAACTTGTGAGGTACGTCGATCGATGGGGGGGAATAGTTAAAGTCGACCTAGGTATATGTTGGGAGATCGACCGGTATACATGCATGTGCGTGTTAGAAGCAAATGAGGCACGGGGAGAAGGATAGACAGAGAGGGATGCATCTATGAGGTGGTGCGAGAGTCGTACTATATCGAGGGGGGAGGAGTGTGCGAGTACGAGATTGATGAAGAGAGTGGTGGGAGTGAGGCATGGACAGTGATAAGAGAAGAGGGGAAGCTTGTGTTTTGTGCTAGGCACACCTGGCTAGAGAGGCATATCGATCGATGTGTGCCGTAAAGAAGGAGGTGGGGGGCCTACACACACCGTGGGTGAACGACCTAAAGTGAAACGGCGAATTTGCACGATGGAGCTAGAGAATGCTGAGGGAGGGTGAGAGGGATGCGGGCATCTGCATGCACGAGAGAAAGTTAGCGGTAGCTAGCTACAAAGATAAGAGGATTGTGTGGGTGTAAAAGACGAATAGAGATCATACTTCATTATAAAAAGCGAATTCGGATATTTGAAGAATTTATCATAGTGTTTTAAACCGACGCATGTGTGAATATATATAATGGTGATACACATAGTGTGGTTATGAACATGTTATACTACATATAATATATTTTATCTCTACTCTTATAAAAAAATAGAGTTGTTGATGATGGTGCTATCCTGCAATATAGGCCGTCTGATTTATATCTGACGGATAGGAAGGAAACTATGGAAATTTTGAAAAAAGATACCCACACCCCTCTCCATATTTGCAAATCAGGCCTCTCCTTGATCATGTTGATGTTATGTGAAACGCATGGGCATCTTGCTAGTACTACGTATAACATATAGAACATTGATCATAATTTGGGCTAATGTGTGGCTTTTGCAGCTCAGGTCTAAATACTTGTCATAATGTAGGGGGTGGGGCACTATACTATGTGTGATAAACACGGTGTACACGTATGGAACATGGTTTAGATTATGAATATATAGTTAGTACATCAAATGTACTATTATTTGGAATCAACATCAAGTGTATTCAAAAAATAGAATTCGAGTTCATGCAGTACACATAGTTCAAATCTATCTCTATAGAAATCATGTGGTGTGTTATTAAGGTAATACACGAATGATGGTTGAGGTTGGCAACAATCATGATTGTAGATTGTTATTGAAATAGAGAAACGAATTCAAATTCAGTTCGAATTGCAGCGGTAGTATAGACATTTGGAATGCACTAAAATGTTGGTATGAGTAGGTTACATGCATTATACAACAAGTGAAAAAATTGAATTGGACATAACATGGATTCATACTACTGAATAGCATTTAATTGCACTAAATTGTTGGTATGAGTAGCTTTAAATAGCATTTTTATAGTAAAACAGGGCAAGACTCTCTCTTTGTGTGGTGTGAATAGTTTTATTTTTTTTATTTTCTTTTTGGTTGAGGGAAGTGCGAATTTTTTTGGTACGTACAAGTACAATATTACACGTTAGGCTTGTCCCTAAAATTCAACCCGCGCCCCGAAAATTCAGATATCGTGCTCCCAAAACTGGCGCCTTCACAACCCGTGCCTTGCTATCCCGAAATTACAACGCGCACGAAAACTCCCTCTAGCTGCCAAATCCCGACACGCGAAATCCCCCTTCTAACCCTGAGCCGAAAGGTCCGCTAGTTCAAATCGGTGGGGGGTACTTTTGTAACACACCCTACATTTTGGACAAGCGCGTCTCCATCGCCTCCTTTTTGCCATCCGAAATCCCAGGCCGCCATAACCTCTCCGCTCCAGCTGCGAAACCCCACCCTCCTCTGTCCACCACCTCACCACTGCCCCGCCGGAGCCTCTTCCCCGACGATGTCGTCCACCGCAACAGCTCGACGTCCCTCGTCCACCTCCCCGGATGAGGATCCGTCGTCCATCTCATCGTCCCACTGGTTCAGCCGCCCCGTCCTCCACCTCCAAGGAGCTGCTCCGACGATCGCCTCGTCTATCGCGGCTGCTCCATCCCCACAGCACCGCCTAAACCTGCTCCACTGGAACCGCAACATCCTCACCGACTCCTCAGACGAAGCCGAGGCCTACTCGGTGCCACCAAAGAGGTTGTACCATCATCGCATCGCACCTTCTCCTTAGCTCGACCTCCCGGCACAGACGGTGCTCCATCCCGCACCCCCATGGAGCGGCTACCTTGAAGCCGACGTCGTGGGCGACATCTCCACGGCGGCTTTCCCCCAGTGCAAGGCCCCTTCGGCGGCGGCGGCCATACTAGCCGGATCTGCTACTGCTACTCCGGCTCTCGCTCGCTCGCGCTACTGCTGCTCTGGCTCTCGCTCGATCGCTCGCTCGCCCAGTTGCTGCTGCTCCGGCTCTCGCTCGCTCGCACTGCTACTGCTGCTCCGGCTCTTGCTCGATCGCTTGCTCGCCCAGCTGCTGCTGCTCCGGCTCTCGCTCGCTCGCTTGCGCTGCTGCTGCTACTGCTCTCCCCCTCGCTCGTGCTGCTGCTCTGCTCCGATTTAGCTACACTTCAGTTGACTGAATCGACTTTTGGGTCGGTCGATTTTCAGGGGGTGGGGTGGCTTGCCGGAGTTAAGGAAGAACCACCCGCAGCGGGGATGGGGGCTCGCCGGAGAGGTACCCCACTATCTATCTTAGGGTTCAGGGTGGGGGCGGGGGGGCTATAGGGCTGGCCGGGGTGGCGGCGGACCGCTGGTGGGGAGTTGTTTCGGTGCGGCGAGGCGGCGCTGGGGCCGGCGGTTCGGCCGGTGGTGGCTGGCGGCTCAGGGGGTGCAGGTTGAAGATGAACTGCAGGCCCTCCCTAAACTACATGTCAAGTGCCTCTCTGCTACCATTGCGTTCAGTTTCGACAGTAACATTCAGATTCCACAGTAAATTTCAGTTTCGATAGTTAAGTTCAGAGTCAACAGTTTTTACCTCATCTGTTGTAGTCAGGTGGTTTTTGTTGATGTAAATTTTACATCTATTTTACATCATCTATTGGAGATGCTATTAGAATCCCACTTGAGATTGACGATGTCTGTCTTGTGCTGCTTCAGCCTTGACGTCTTACGGCTCACCGGGGCTGCTCCAACGACAGAACGAACCATCACAACAGAGCAGTGCCCTGGACGCCGTCTACAGATTCCTCAGATCTTCCTCCACACCTCCGACAGCCACCTCTGCCTCAACTGCTTCAGCGACCAACCCAATGATGCTGAGGTTGACACGGCTACGGCAAAGAGGTTGTACACTTGTTGCATCCCTTATTACTATACATTCATGTTGATCCATTAGGGCTATTTTGGTTTGACGAAAAAACATAGCAATAGGGAATTTTCCAATGGCACTCTACTATTCAATTATTCATGCATTTTGTTGAAAGGAATGAAGCAAAACATCCACCTCGACCTACTTTTCAAAAAATCCTATGCATGAAAACAAGACCAAGTGCATTAGTGGCAGAATAACATTCTAACTGTACATGCTTTCATATGGTTTCACTTTATTTTGGCCATGTTTCTTTGCATTCCTCTGCTCTTCCAATTCCTGTAAACCAAACACCCAAGTTGACAGAAATCATGTGTTTTCAAATGCTCTGTTTACCATGTGCATTCCTATCCTATTCCAGTGTTTTTCCTATCCCTGCATTTTTAGAATCATGCAAGCCAAATGAGCCCTTATAGAATTACTTCAGTTATAGGTAGGTGTCGAAGGGAACTTTGTGTGGTTTGTCCTGCTCCTGCCACGACATCGTCCACCTCACCTGAGGTGCTCCATCGATAGAAACATCCACCAAACCAGACATCACGACTCCTGACCGTCTTTCGCCGCCTCAGATCTCCTTCCCTGCGGCCGGCACCCACCGCAACGGCATCACCATCATCGACTCAGCAGATGAACCTGAGGAGTACACGGGTCCACAAGCGAGGTCGCACTCTTTTGATTCTGCTTATGTTATGCATTGGTTAAAATTACCTGCTACTTTATCGTCATGTTCACCTCTTGGACTCCAAGTCAGGTCCAAATTAATGTTCAAACTTGAGTTCTAAATTAGTTGCGGGGCACATATCGAGGAAGCAATGAATAGTATCTCTATCTAATATCTGGTTCACCTAGGGTATGCCTATGTTGTTCATCTTGGGTGGGAAACAAATAGTAAAGCAATCATCATCTGTCTTTTTATTAAATTAAAGCAATCATCAGCTTGTTGTCATTATTTTTGGATCCATCCACTGGTTGTTACCATCACTCTAAATTTCTGCATGCTCTCCTTACATAATCTCACCATATTTTTTTCATATGCATGTCAGATATTGTACACAGTCATGCTGAACATGTAGAGAAAAAGAGAAGAGTTTTGCGCGGCAATACAATGTCATGCAGACATCGCTCCATGGTGGGTTCAATGGCAAACCCTCCCCACCCCTCTCCATATTGTAATCCAGAGGAAGATATCTGTTCTGAGGCGGATTCAGACGCCGCTGACCACTCCTATTTACCCCCCAAGGTGTTTGCTCTACCTTGGCATGATGATGTTAGTCATATAATGCATATGTTGCCTTGCAGTGCCTACTTTTGACATCATATATGTCATCTGCTTAGTTTAGACATGTTCTGTCGCCACCTGTTTAGTTTCTATATCATATATGGGAATTATGCATTCTCATGTCTTTTAGCGAGCCATAATATATGTGTGCAATGCCATCCTGTTTAACCAGGCATTATATATTTGAATGATATCTTGCCCATCCTTTTCTTCATTACATTTCTATTTGTCGACAATGTTTGTACATTAAACTACTCTTCCTGTGAATCAGCCATTTGGGTTAGAGAATGAAAAATCTGGAGTGAAAACAAGGCCTTCAGAGCAGATAGTGCTACCTGTCGAAGCAGATCTCTTGTTGGGTCCCGATAGCTCCTCTGAGATGGATTCAGAGACAGATGACCAGTCCTATCCCCCCACCGAGGTGTATGCTCTAACTTGGCACGGCGTTTTAGTTATTCATCATATCTTTGAATTATGTTATGCTATGTTATCCAGTTTAGATAGACATCAGATATGTGAAATTATGTCATGCTATCCATTTTAGTTAAACAATATACATGTCAACTATTTCATGTCCTCTTTTTTCCACACTATCTATTGCATATGTCTCTAATACAATGTATGTACATTCAACTATGTTTCCTGTTTATCAGCCATTTGAATTGGAGCGGGTGATGCCAGCATCTAGCGGACTAAAAACACGGTCTTCAAATAGAACAGTGCTACCTCTTGGTGGAGATAGCACCCCGGTTGTACATGCACGAGAACTAGCCCTACCACCCATAACCCAAACTCTCGCAGATTGTACCCCTACTGCGATGGACAGAGAACCAGCTTCACCCAATCTAACCCCAACCCCAGCAGATAGTAACCCAGTTCCTATTGACACAACACCATATACACCACAGATCTCCCAAACAAGAGCAGTTAGTAAGGCAGCTCCAGTGCCCATAGGGCCAGTACTACCACGGTGAACCCAAACTCCACCGGTTAGTACGCCTATTCCTGTGGTGGAAGCACAACCAGCTAGTCGTACTTTAGCATCTATCGCATTTGATGTTGTTAAATCGTATGTGTGTATCTTCCCATCTTGGAAATATTATACTAAAGATGAAGGAAAATGCCAGTTGCAGGTGTTTGTCCAGGAGTTATGTGTAAGTAATGTTATTCATGGCAATTACTTTGCTTTGTCCCATACATCCTACCTCCATGATGGTTATAATACAGCAAATTTTCCCATTTTTCTCTATAGAGAAGGACCAATTTGGAAACTCAGGATGAGGTAACCTGTGCTAATACCTCTGCTATCTTCAAGAATGCTTGGTGGTAGTATCGGAATTACCTGAAGAAAACGTACTTCACCGGCAAAGAAACTCATCAAATTCCCTTACGTTCTCCTGAGACACATTTACTGGACGATGACTGGGGACGCCTTGTTCTGTACTGGTCCCAAACCAAGAATTTGGTAAGGTCTATGAGCTCATTTTCTATTTTTAAGTACTATATTCTTGTGTCTTACTGTACTCTGTTCATGTAGAACAAGTGCCTAAACCTGAAGAACAAATGTTCTAATTTAAGATTCCATTGCTATCATAGTTCCAAAAAGCGATAGGCGTTAATTGTGCGTTTTGCCACCGCCTTGCGCTTTACTGACCAAAGCGCATCCTTATGCGCAGTTATGCACAGATTAAGCGTAGTTATGCGCAATGCATTTCGCCAATGCCTCGAGCCTAGGCGCGCTTAAGCGCTCGCTTAGGCGCGCCTTTTTTAACTATGATTGCTATCGTGCATACTGCTTTGCTCTTGTATCACTGTATTTACTCCTACAAACTTATTTTTAAATTGAAGGATCCAATCGAAACTCCAATGGCACAGCAGGTATGTTCACGCATGTTTCTTTAACAGGCTTGCTCTTATCAATAGCTCTGTTGATTTCAATTTCAATTGTGTATACAGTTGACTTCTCATATCATGCACATTACTAGCATCACAACAAAGCAAATAGTGTTGTCGTACATGTAGACCCGTGGTACCCATCTGAAATCTTGTTGTGCCGTGTAGTTTCCCACGCTTTGTATTCTTTCACTGCTGCTTTGTCTTGAACTGATATGATTTGAACCGTGTCTCTATTTTGATTTGGCAAGACAATGCAGTGACCATAGGACATAGATATATGTTTGTTTGATGCTTTTATTATGTACTAGTACTTGGCAATAGAAGACGTGGTAGTTTAACCCTGTCCACCTTACTAATGAACTGGTTCACCGAAATTTGTTTCATATACTCGTACATGCTAAACTGTTGTGTGTCTGCTTGTTTCTTCTTTTAGAATGCTGACAGAATATTGGGGAAGAGTGCCTTATTAAGCAATGGTAAAGGAAGTAATGCAGATAAGGTTCAGGATAGTGACACATCCTTGTTGGTCTCCAACAAAACTGATAAAACAGCTAAGGAAGACTATCTCAAAGACAGTGAGACAACCCCAAAGGCATGTCTTGGTTTAGTGTTGGAGTTACTGGCCACTACCGCTTGCACAAGCTATTCAAACTCACTGTCTGAATCAGTTCGGTTTCTTGAGTCTCAACTACAAGCTAAAAGACATCGATCAGCTGTGCTGCGACAAGAAGCGGAAGGACTGCGGAAGTCCCTGGAGCATTCAGATGCATACTTTCTGGTGCAACAGCAAGCGTTGGAGGATTTTAGCGCCAAACAGGACAAAGCTAATAAGCTTGCTAAGCTTATTGCCAGCATGGTGGATACCACGTTTCTTGAGCTCTTCTGAAGTTGTTTCAGTTATTCTCATGCTTTGCTGCCGCGTTTATTTGCATTGGTGGCCAATTTTGACAGCCAATGTATGTAATATGCTGCTTTGTTCCCTACATTTGCACTGGTCGCGAACTATGATGCCCACTGGATGTAATATGTGTAATAGCGGTAATAGGCTGCCGTTAATTGCTTGCTTATTTATTTCCTTATTGTCTTGTTTATTTGTTTTATTGTAGTCTATGTAGTTCTTTTTCCGTGGTTTGCTAGTGGCCGGAATAACCTATTTTTTAAAACTAGGCCACATTAACAATGGGCTACATATTTACTGTAGTTAACATGGGCCTCCTACGGGCCATAGAAACAATGGGCCTTCTAAGGGTCGTAGAAACAATGGGCCTTCTATGGGTCATTGACACAATGGGCCTTCTACGGACTGTATCATCAATGGGCCTTCTACGGGCCGTATGATCGGTTGGCCAAACATGGGCCAATAACAGACCATATTAAGGCCGTAAATGGGCTAGAGTTGAAATCGTCCATTCATGGGCCGACCATAATGGGCCGTCGTTAATAGGCCGTATTTGATGACGCTATGAAAACGGCCCAACGTATTAACGGGCCAACTATAACCACGGGCTGTATTTGGCCCACAAGCAGAAAATGACAGTAACGGGCCGAAAGTAAACGAATGCTAGAAATGAGCCCAAGAATAAGTGGGCCCTGAGAAGGCCGAAAGATAACATGGGCTAGAAACGGCCCAACGAAATAATGGACCATTAATGGGTATAAAGTGATACACTGTTCATTACAGGCTAGTTTTACCACGGGCCGTTAATGGGCCGAGAGTAATAAGGGCCTCATATGGGCTGAAAGACGTCATGGGCTATACATGGGCCGGAAGTTAAAATGGGCTGGAATTATATTGGATGGCCCAGATGACACTACTGGGCCTAATTCAGATAGGTCGTAAACGGGCCCTGGGTTAGCGGGCTGGCAATGGGCTAAATGTGAACATGTCGTTAACAGGCTTGCAGTGGGCCGGCCCGCCACCTTTTGACCAAGTCAAATGGGCCAGCCTTTTCACAGGAATGGGTCTCTGTTGGGCCATGCCACGTGTCGAAGTATCATAGGTGCTTTGGGTCCAATGAGTGGATGACATCTGTCCCAACGGTGAGCCGAGATGAATTTCCTACATCCAATGATGATTTTACACGTGGAAAATCCCCATTGGTCGGGGCTGTTAACTGGTTATCGGATCCAAAACCGTACCCGATAGCTTAACGGCGTTCCGTTACGGTGGATGCCACGTGTCAGTCACCCTTGATGAAAGCACTTCTGTGACGCGCAATTTATCGTCATGGAAGTGGACACTTCCGTGATGATAATTTTGGTAATGTCATGGAACACTTCTACGACAGCACGGGTATGACTATCTTGATTCTGTCATAAATTTGTCATGGATGTACATGCATGACAGAAAACGTGACCTACTGTGACAAACACGTATCATCACGGAAGTGTTTTTTTTGTAGTGATATATATATCTATACCCCTATTTAGTGTGTGAATAACTTTGAAAGATGGTCGTTGGATGAAGCCAATCCGATGATGCAGAGATGGCAAATCCGAGCACTACTAGCAGTTGGATATCATCTACATTCCACCAGATTCTGCCACATGTACAATCTAGAAGACTCCATGGTTGAACTTAAGCATAATGCAAAAACCTCAAAACACAAGTACTTCTCCTTTGTTCTAGAATCTTCCGTATCATAATTGCCAAACCTTCTTTTCTAGTTGAATTGTCATTATTATTTTTTACTTTATGCTTTACAACGCACAATTCCATGGATCATAAAATATATTACTTTTTTTATAAAAACTAATTGATTTTGAATGAGATGAATGATAAGAATTAAACGAACGTCTACATCATGCATATATGCCTCAAAGCTTACATGCTATAGTGTGGTATTTATTCATAATTTGGTTGCCAAATTCATGCGTGTAATGCACGTGTACCTTACTAGTACTTCCAGTATGTGCAAAACACGTAAATTAGAATTCCAATGGCACGCTACACAGTGTCTCTCCCTTCATCAGTTAATATATTATGATTAAAATGATGTGGGGCATCCATGAAGCCACGTGGCACATGTGGAGGCATTGTCGCGACCCCCTTGTGTGGATTGATCACAATGACGTGCTGCTGGTTCTAGAAGAACATACTCGTCCTCTCTTACGCACACTGGCAGTACATGCACGAAGAGAAGATGTGCACGCACACACTCATTCCCTCGCACGCACACGCGGGTACACGGTGGAATGAATTTTTGTACGAAGATCCACCCCATGTGATAATTTGACGCGTCTAAAGTAGTTCACTTCATTGATGGCCAATTAATACAGAGCATGCAAATTGAGTGAACATGAGGGAGGAAGTAGTTGAGAATGACATTACTACTCCACTGCGTGCATGCAAGTAGTTAAATCATGGGTTGCTACTTCCATTGGTCTCCTTCGTATTTTGTGCCAATTTTGACCATAATTTGAAGTAACACAATATTTATGCATGTCACAAAAAGTAATGTCATCGAAAACTATGTTCAAATGTGATTACAGTGACATAATTTTTGGTGACATACATTAACATTTTCTTAGTTAAATTTTTGATCAAAAATTGGCAAAAATAAAAAGGGGGCCAATAAACCAGGATGCAGGTAGCATGACCATTTTTTTCCTGGGTTACTATTGGTGGCCTTTGTATTCAAATATGGATGGAGTGCAGTAGTACTATCTTTGTCTTAGCCTCGTAGGGCTCTCCCAGCGCCTACGCTTGCCTCCCCGCCTCGCCCACCGGATCCCACCATGGATAATCCCTTCGATCCTAGGATCCCGCAGGCTGCCCTCTTACAAACCCACTTTCAATGTTATTGCAAACATTATCAATCTCATATATATCATGGGGCTTAAATAAATTTTCAAGATCATAAGAAGAATCACCCCAATCTTGATCATTGCAACAAGTAGTGGACATAGCAATACTAGCATCCCCAAGCTTAGGGTTTTGCATATCATTAGCACAATTGACATCAAGAGAATATGAATCACTTTTTCTTTTAACAATTCCTCACAATTTTCAGATTCATGAATTTTAAGCAAAACCCCATAAAGATAATCTAGTGCACACAACTCACTAACAATTGGTTCATCATAATTGGATCTTTTAAAAAGATTAGCAAGAGGATGTGGATCCATATTTTAGCAAGCGAAGATGCAAGCTAATAGAGGGCACATAGCAACACAAGCAAACAAGAGGCAAGCGAACGGAAAAAGGGCGAATAAAACGGCAAGGGTGAAGTGGGGGAGAGGAAACCGAGAGGCAAATAAATGTAATGCAAAGGATAAGGGTTTGTGATAGGTACTTGGTATATGAGTTTTGCGTAAGCCTCCCCGGCAACGGCGCCAGAAATTCTTCTTGCTACTTCTCGAGCTTGCGTTGTATTCCCTCGAAGAGGAAAGGGAGATGCAGCATAGTAGCGTAAGTATTTCCCTCGGTTTTTGAGAACCAAGGTATCAATCCAGTAGGAGACCACGCGCGAGTCTCTCGCACCGGCACAAACAAATAAGAACTTCGCAGCCAACGCGATAAGGGGTTGTCAATCCCTTTACGGTCACTTACGAAAGTGAGATCTGATAGATAGGATAGTATAATATTTTTGGTATTTTTTGGATATAAGAATAGAAAGTAAATAAAGCAAAGTAAAGTAGATGGAAGATTAATATGTTGAGAATTGACCCGGGGGCCATAGGTTTCACTAGTGGCTTCTCTCATGATAGCAGAATTCTACGGTGGGTGAACAAATTACTGTCGAGCAATTGATAGAAAAGCGAATAATTATGAGAATATCTAGGCATGATCATTATATATAGGCATCACGTACGTGACAAGTAGACCGAAATGATTCTGCATCTACTACTATTACTCCACACATCGACCGCTATCCAGCATGCATCTAGAGTATTAAGTTCATAAGAACAGAGTAATGCTTTAAGCAAGATGACATGATGTAGAGGGATAAACTCAAGCAATATGATATAAACCCCATCTTTTTATCCTCGATGGCAACAATACAATACATGCCTTGCTGCCCCTGCTGTCACTGGGAAAGGAGACCGCAAGATTGAACCCAAAGCCAAGCACTTCTCCCATTGCAAGAACTATAGATCTAGTAGGCCAAACCAAACCGATAATTTGAAGAAACTTGCAAGGATATTATAAGCATACATAAAAGAATTTAGAAAAGAATCAAATATTTCTCATAGATAATCTTGATCATAAACCCACAATTCATCCGATCTCGACAAACATACCGCAAAAATAGATTACATCGAATAGATCTCCTCGAAGATCGAGGAGAACTTTGTATTGAGATCCAAAAAGAGAGAAGAAGCCATCTAGCTAATAACTATGGACCCGAAGGTCTGTGGTAAACTACTCACAACTCATTGGTGAGGCTATGGTGTTGATGTAGAAGCACTCCGTGGTAGATCCCCCCCTCCGGCGAAGCTCCGGAACAGGCCCCAAGATAGGATCTCACAGGAAGAGAAGGTTGCGGCGGTGGAATTAGGGTTCTCTGTTGCCTCGATGTTTTCAGGGTACATGGATATATATAGGAGGAAGGAGGGCATCGGGGGAGCCAGCGGGGGGCCCACGAGGGTGGGGACGCGCCCAGGGGAGGGGGCGCGCCCTGGACCCTCATGGACACCTCCTTCGTTCCCTCGCATGTACTCCAAGTCTTCTGTGAAGATACGGTTCCAAAAATAACTCTCCCAAAGGTTTCATTCCGTTTGGACTCTGTTTGATATTCCTTTTCTGCGAAACCCTGAAATAGGCAAAAAAACAGCAATGTGCAATGGGCCTTGGGTTAGTAGGTTAGTCCCAAAAATAATATAAAAGTGTATAATAAAGCCCATGAAACATCCAAAACAGAATATATAATAGCATGGAACAATCAAAAATTATAGATACGTTGGAGACGTATCAGGCGCCCGCTTGGCCATGGTCATCACGGCTTGCGTCATCTGAACCTCATGAGGAGGGGGTTGCATAGGGATCTCCGCTCCTCAGGAGCCAGCCTGAAGAGGCCGTTTCTTCTGGAGGTCTTGGTGTCGTCCGCCTCGCGAGGCTTGGCCCCTCACGAAGGTCTTGAGTGTTGATGCTGAAGATAGGTCATACCAGGCCAGTGAAGGAGCCACGCCGTGGCCCGCAGGCAGGAAAGTCTGGGTACCCTCGTTCCCAGAACGCCGACGTTAGCGCCCGGGCCTAAGGCGCGCTCGTACTTGGCTTCGAGGCGAAGCCAAAGGGCAAGGGCGTAGCACCGTGGGCCCCAACCGCCTGCGGACCGGGTCGACGCATGGCGCCTAGATTGGACGTGGGCGTCTTCACTTCCCCACATTGCCTCGGCAACCGTTCGACTTGACCAGAGCCTGCTGCATGCAGAAAAAGGTCATCATTACATCTGATCGTGGGGGCTGACGGTTCGCCTCCCTCTTGTTATAAATGAGGAGGGGCGGAGTCCCCTCCACTCATCTCCATTTCTTTGCTGCTTGCTTCTTCTTGCTTCACCGCCTTGCCGAAGTGTCCATGGCGCTGATAAGGAGGTTCTCCACGGCGGGGTGGGCAAGGCTCCTCGGGAGGAGCCCGGGCCACTCCCGCCGAAGAAGAGGCTCGGCCGCTCCCATGACGCCGGCGAAGGGCTTGAAGTGACGCGAACTTGGTTGGAACGGCCTCCGCCTGGCTTCCTGATCCCCTTGCGTGCTCACGCGCAAGGCCCAGGGCAGGAGGGCAACACCCGCCCTCGCCCAGGAGGTGATCATGGAGGACCAGCCACGGCCAGGCAGCCGACTGGATGCGGTGTCCATGCCGAGGGCACCTCTCGAAAGTTCATGGTGTGGACGGCGATGCCTCCGCCTTCGTGGATCCGGCTCCTGAGGTTCTTCGCCGAGCTGATGCCGCCGAGGGGGCCTACCGAGCTGTTGTTGCAGCATTCTGGGTGCTGCAGCCAAGCCACCGAGGCGGAGGTTGAGGTCATCCTCCCAGCCGGTGTCTTCATGACTCAAGGATGGGGCGAGATCGCCCGCGCATGTCGTCCGGAAGGAGCCTCCATCATTCACATCGAGTATGATGAAGTCTCCACGCTTTTATTCAAGGTTTCCTGTGAGGACGGTCAGTGCCTGGAATGCTGCCCCGGGAGGGGTGACCTGCGCAGCATGCCACGGGCGTAGAATTTGCCCTTGGCCTTGTCAGCAGCTTGCCCAGCAGCGGTGACTCGCCGGAGTCCAACGATGATCCGGAGCCCAGTGATGATGACAGCTATGAGCCATCGAGCTCTCGTCGCGCCCGGAGCAGGGCATCGGCGTCTACCCGGCATAGTCGGTGATCTCCCCAGCCGGGGTTCCCCTAGCTTCCTTCTTTTGATTCCCTGCGCGGAATAATGTTAAGCCTTGTGGGGGCATGTACGAGATTGCAATGATTTTGCCTTAATGTAATCACTTTTCGTTTAGTATTGTGATCGCGTGTCTCGCTTGGGCACTGTGCTCTTTTTCGTTCTCCCGATAGCTTGTTGCTCTATGTACGCTGACAAGACCCAGTCCCCAGGCAGGCTTCAGCCATCGCTGGTATGCCAGGTCATGATGCCATGGTTAAGGCCAGGAGGTGAGCGGCCTGAGGTCCAGTAAGAGCCCCCAAGACGCGATGCTCGAGAGGTCCCCCTTAGCATGCAAGCGGCTCCCTGGAGGTCGAAAAGGAAAACGACGTTGCCCGAGCGAGATCATGGGAGGAAAAACATCTGGTCAGGAGGTCTTAATTGACGCGCGGGGATGACTTATCTTGCGGTGGATTCCTTGCGGGATGACTGATTGTGCCCTTGCTATGGTGCTTCTAGGCGGGGCCCATGCCAGTCTCTCCCCCTTTAGCTCAAGTTGGTGCTCTACGTTCTCGGGTCCAGGCCCTCGAGCGAAGCTCAGCTGTCGTTGGTATGCCAGGTCGTGATGTCGTGGTCAAGGCCAGGGGGTGAGGGCTCGAGAGCCAGTAGGAGCCCCTGAGGCACAATGCTCAGGAGCCCCCCCCTTGGTGTGCAAGCGGGTCGCATTAGGGGGAGTGGCCGGCGGGGCCACTCCTAGGCCAGCCCTGGAGGTTCCTGCGCATCACTCTAAGAAAGAGGTCATAGCACGCGGCAGCGCTTGCCTTGTAATCATTGATCCTTCCATAAGAATGCGAAGGCATTGAGGACCTGGTGAGGTGACGTGTGCGGGGCCTGCCGCGAGCCAGAGCCCAGTCTCTTACGTTTTTTGGCGCTGTAGGGACGGACCCGAGTACAGGCACTGTGCCAGTAGTTCCTTGGAATGAGAAATCGGTAGGTTAGCAACGTGCGGAAGCCGCATGGGTTGGGGCACCAGTTGGACTGGTGATAATCGCATGATCACTCATGGAAAGGGTAAGGCAAGTTCTGATAGATGCGAAAATGATACATGTTGTAGGGACGGACCCACACGGCCTGGGGATGATGCAGCCCGAGGGGCGCCCCCAGCTAAACGAAATGAAAAGCGTCACTTGGCACCGTTGCGGGAGAAGTGTCAGGGTAGCTGAAGACACGCACTATAGAAGTCACTCCTCATGAGTCGCCTGGCTCCGAGATCTCCCGAGGCTCCTGAGGTTTAGGGGGCTCGCGGAGGATCAGTGCCTCCTCTACCAGGATCTCCTAATGCCTGGCCTCGTGAGCTGCCAGGATGCCCTGCATGTGGCACTAGTGCAAGGCAGCACGGTTCTGCAGGCCGAAGGGCATGCGAACATAGCCGTGAGGGGGACCCTCGCACTGGCCCACCTGGGATGGCCAGTAAATCTCCTGAGACGCGGCTTTGTTGAGCCCTGGGATGTTGACACAGACGCGCAGCTTGCCTCCCGAGTTTAGGGCGGCAGCTGCACTTGGTGGTGTGGGGCGATGCTCGCCTCGCATAGCCCTTTGTACCTGAAGGTCTTCGATGGTCTTGGTGATGAACTCCTGAGCACCAGGCGCCTCGCGCCTTGTGCTCTCTTCGCGGAAAGGTGGGCTGAAGCATGCCTCCAGATGGTGCCCGAGCGCCTCCCTCGAGGTGTTGGCTAGGTCAGAGGCCCTCCAGAAGAAAGTCCCCGAGCCTAGCCTAAGAGGGGTGCTGGGCGCGCCTTCTTATGCGAGGGAGGAAGGCGCCCCATCCGTGGGCGCAGATCCTGAGGTACGGCCTTCGGGCGCTCCTCCCTCCTGAGGCCCTAGGGTGAGCATGCTTCTTCTTCTTTAGGGCGGCCTCGGGAGGGTAGGAAAAGCCCTCGGCATCTAAATTTTCGACTGTCGCAGCTTGGTAGGCACGCTCGAGAAAGAACACCACATCCTTCTCGTTGCAGGCGACTGTGATGATGCCCGTCGCCTCATGGCATCTTGAGGACGTTGTAGCCGTGGTGGGTCGCCGCCATGAACTTGGCCAAGGCAGGGTACCCGAGGATGGCGTTGTACGGGAGCCAAATGTGGGCAACGTCGAAGTCAATGAGCTCCGTGCGTTAGTTCTTGCGGTCGCCGAAGGTGACTGGGAGGCAGACCTGCCCTATCGGTGTCATAGAGCCATCAGTGACTCCGGAGAAAGGCTTGGTAGGTTGGAGCTGGGCGTATGACACTTGGAGCATGTCGAAAGTCTCGACGGAGAGGGCATTGATACCTGCACCGCCATCGATGAGTGTCTCAGTGACGAGCACGTTGCTGATGGTAGGTGAGCAGAGCAGTGGAAGGGCGCCAACCGCGGCCGCGCACTTGAGCTGGTCAGCAGAGTCGAAGGTGATGGCGCACTTGGACCATTTGAGCAGACGCGTTATCTCAAGCTTGGGGAGGACTGCGTTCACCTCACGGGCAAACTGCTTGAAGATGCGATGAGACGCGGGGGCCTGAGCGCCACCCAGGATGCAAACAATGGCGTGTGGCTCCTGAAAGACCCCAGCCCCTTCGTCTTGGTGGCGGTCGTCGTTCCTTCTTGGCGGTGGTGGCAACGTATGAAGGGTTGCATTGTCTTGAGGGCGGTCTTCATGAGGCTGGTCCCTTCGGTGATCCTCACTAGGTTGGTCCCACCAAGGACCCTCACGATGGTGGCCCTGCCAGTGGTCCTCGCGAGGCCGCTCGCGCCAGCCTTGGCGAGAGTCACGATTCTCCCAGCGTCCTCTTCCTGGGCCACCTCCGCATCCATAACCCCGATCGTCGCGCTCGGGGCAACGTTCGAGGCGTCCGTCGCGGATGGCCCTGAGTTCTTGGTAGTCGTTGGTGTTGTGGTTGTGCACGTTGTGGAAGACGTAGAACGGGCGGCTGCCCATGGAAGAATCGGGGTAGTCACACCCACGCTTGGTCTTGGCCCTCTTGTCTTCTGGATCAACCTCGGGGAGCTCGATGAGCGAGAGGCTTACCTATTCTGCCCTTGTGCACTTGATCGCCAGGTTGAACATCTCCAGAGCTGAGCACAGGTCCTCCTGGATGGCGAGCTCCTCCTTCATGCTGACGTCCCGGATGCCGCCAGTGAACGTCAAGATGATGGCCTCATCAGACACCTTGGGAATCTTGATGTGGACAATGGTGAAACGTTGGATATACTTGTGCAGGGTCTCTCCTGGCTGCTGCTTGATACACCGTAGGTCGCCCACCATCGGGGCGCGGGCGCGAGTCCCTTCAAAGTTGGAGATGAAACGCTCGCGCAGCTCACCCAGGAGGAGATCGACTCCTTTGGGAAGTTCAGGTGCCATGAGAGCGCGCCGTCCTTGAGGTCCATGGGGAACCAGTTGGCCATGACCTTCTCATCACCACTGGCCGCCTCGATGCTCAGCTAATAGAGCTGCAGGAATTCTGCAGGGTCAGATGTTCCATCATAGCGCGGGGGTAGATCTAGCTTGAACTTGTCGTGCCAAGTGACGCAACGCAGCTCCAGGGTGAACGCTCGGCAGCCTGCCGCGCTCACTGATGCGTGTTGTGGAGGTGGAGCCTAAATTGAGTGCTTGTGTGCCGCTACGCGAGGCAGCGCGCGGCCTTGACGGGCCTGCGTCATGAGTGCACACGCTTCGCCCTAGGGCCGCTGCACCACTTGGCAACTTTCTTCATCACGCGCGGCCACTGGGTGGCCTCGCACCATGGCTCGGAGATGACTTCTCGATGGAGTGGTGGAGGGGGTGCGCCGCGGGCTACATCACCCGGTTGAGGCTGTGGAGGAGGCAGCAAGTAGGACGATGCCGGAGCCTCTCCCGCAGCGCTAACGAGCTCGGCGATGCAGTCCAACCAGTCTTCGTAGAGGTCGTCGGTCGGGTGATAGCGCAGGAGCTCATGCACCATGAGTAGCGCGGCCTACGAGTTCGCTGGTCCACAACAGGCGTGGGAGGACGAAGCAGACGCCGGGACCAGCGATGGGGTGGCGGTGCGACCGTCGCGCCGTGCGGAGAGCGTGAGCGACGAATCGTGCTGCTCGCGGGCAGCGGGGAAGGTTGCAGCTTCTGCTGCTGGCGATGGACAACGGCGGGGTACACTGTCGCCTGGAGGTGCCGTATGGGTCAAGCGGCAGTGAGAGAAGCCCGGTGCTAAGCACAGACTCGGCGAGCATCGGCCATGGGGCGACGAGGTGATGACAAACAGACCGAAAGAGGAGAAGCTTCGACGCACCCCTACCTGGCACGCCAAATATCGGATCCAGTGCTCCAAAAAACCCTTCTAGGTTCGAACACTGGGGTGCGTGCGAAGAAATTGACTTCCCCTATCCGCCTACTCACCGTCCCCACGAACTAGCTCGATGAACGGGAAAGGAAAGGTGACACGAGGCAGTTTACCCTGGTTCAGGCCACCTAGCGATGAGTGGCCCTACTCCTGCAATGTGGTGGATTAGCCTCGAGGTGGGCTGAGGATGAACTAGTATAGTGGGTGAACAACCTCCGGAGGTGTGTTCTTGCTTGGTCGTGGAGGGGAAGGTCTGAATGATCCGTACATCCTCTCCAGAGATGATCCCCCTATTTAGGTGGTGGCTATCCTATTTATATAGTGGCCTTGGTCCTCTTCCACCGAAATGTTGGCGGGAAGGGATTCCACAACGGCCAATTTTGAAGGGAGACAACTAGTACATCTTATCCTGACGAATGGTGGTCTTCGCCTGCAAAGCTTCTGATCCTGTCGCCATGGTGGGCTCGGCGATGACCTCCATCCTGTCATCCTGGTGATCCTGGTCTTGTTGCATGGAAATGGAAACCTTTGGTTGATTCCTCGGGACTCCGCGCCTGCGCTTGCCTCCTTAGCACCAAAGAGGAAACCTATTATACTACGCCCGCTGGCGCCCGTCTGGCCATGATCGTCATGGCTTGCGTCACCGAACCTCACGAGGTGGGGACTTGCATAGGGGTCTCCACTCCTCAGGAGCCAGCCTGAAGAGGCCATTCCTTCCGGAGGTCTTGGTGTCGTCTGCCTCGTGAGGCTTGGCCCCTCGTGAAGGTATTGAGTGTTGATGCTGAAGATCGGCCGTACCAGGCCGGTGAAAGAGCCATGCCGTGTGCCGCAAGGAGGCAAGCCTGGGTACCCTAGTTCCCAGAACGTCGACAATTAGCATCATGGACATTTCGATAATTCATACTAACAACATTGCAATCATGCTCATCATTTATGCCAAACATTTTACTGCATTCTTCTTCTAAAAATTGAGCACAATTTTCTTTTCCATCATTTTCACGGAAGACATTATAAAAATGAATAATATGATGCAACCTTAATTCCATTTTTTGTAGTTTTTCTTTTAGAAAACCAAACTAGTGATAAAACAAGAAACTAAAAGATCTGATTGCAAGATCTAAAGATATACCTTCATGCACTCACCTCCCCGGCAACGGCGCCATAAAAGAGCTCGATGTCTACTACACAACTTGTTCTTGTAGACTAGTGTTGGGCCTTCAAGCGCAGAGTTTTGTAGGACAGTAGCAAATTTCCCTCAAGTGGATGACCTAAGGTTTATCAATCCGTGGGAGGCGTAGGATGAAGATGGTCTCTCTCAAACAACTCTGCAACCAAATAACAAAGAGTCTCTTGTGTCCCCAACCTACCTAATAAAATGGTAAATTGTATAGGTGCACTAGTTCGGCGAAGAGATGGTGATACAAGTGTAATATGGATGGTTGAAATATATTTTTATAATCTGGATAATTAAATATATAGGGGTAGCAATTGATAAAACTAAGCACAAACAATATTGCAATGCTTGAAAATGAGGCCTACGGTTCGTACTTTCGCTAGTGCAATCTCTCAATAATGCTAATATAATTGGATCACATAACCATCCCTCGGCGTGCAACGAAGAATCACTCCCAAGTTCCTATCTAGCGGAGAACATAAGAAGGAATGGTTTGTAGCTATTCTTTCCGAGCGATCTATCCAAGAGTTCGTACTAAAATAACACCAAGTTATTCTTTCCGGTCTATCTATCAATAGTTTGTACTAAAATAACACAAGTTATTCTTTCAGATTGATCTATCAAGAGTTCGTACTAAAATAACACCAAAACAAATATAGATTCATAATACTCAATCCAACACAAAGAACCTCAAAGAGTGCCCCAAGATTTCTACCGGAAAAACAAAGACAAGAATGTGCATCAACCCCTATGCATAGATTACCCAATGTCACCGCGAGAATCCGTGAGTTGAGTGCCAAAACATATATCAAGTGAATCAATATGATACCCCATTGTCACCACGGGTATTCATAGCAATACATACATCGAGTGTTCTCAAATCCATAAAGGTATTCAATCCAAAGAAATCTCAAAGGGAAAACTCAATTCATCACAACAAGATAGAGAGGGGAAAACACCATATGATCCAATTATATAAACAAAGCCCGTGATACATCAAGATCGTGCCATCTCAATAACACGAGAGAGAGAGAGAGAGAGATTAAACACATAGCTACTGGTACAAACCGTCAGCCCCGAGGGTGGACTACTCCCTCCTCATCATGGTGGCCACCGAGATGATGAAGATGGCCTCCGGTGATGATCTCTCCCTCCGGCAGGGTGCCGAAAAGGGTCTAGATTGGTTTTTCATGAATACAGAGGCGTGCGGTGGCGGAACTCCCGATCTAGGGTTATTTCTAATGGTTTCTCTATTTATAGGATTTTATTGGCGTCGGTTTCACGTGAAGATGGGCCTCGAGGTGAGCACAACCCACCGGGATATGGGTAAGGGCCCAGGCGCGCCCCGGTGTCTTGTGCCCTCCTCGTGGCTCTTTTGGACCTCCCACAAAGCTTCGGGGGTCTCTTTTGTTCCAAAAAAACATCAAATAGTTTCAGCCCATTCCGAGAACTTTTATTTCTGCACAAAAAACAACACCACGGTAGTTCTGCTGAAAACAACGTCAGTCCGGGTTAGTTCCATGCAAATCATACCAAAACCATATAAAATTGTTATAAACATGGCATGAATACTTCATAAATTATAGATACGTTGGAGACGTATCAGTGACCTACTCGGTTGCTGCTGCAGTGAACTTGCGGCGCCATGGCGGTTTGCAACCGTGACAGTCACTCCATCTGTATGTATTGTATTCTTGTGAAAATACTTGGTCGTTTGGAAAAATATGGTAACTGATTTATCACTAGCTTTTGAATGCTTGGTCCTGACAATCACCCGAAGCCACTACCAGAAGTCTCCATCGCGTAATACTTACGGTCGGCCGCACCAATAGACGGTCGGTCGGACCCGCAACACGCATTGGCTTGATCTGACATGTACGACCAGTTACATCACTGACTTGTGCGACCGCATTCGAGTAGTACTAGTACTTGAAATTTGTGTTCCTCGAAACTCATCAGGAGCCGTTTTGGGCCTCGAAACCAAAACCATCAATTAATATTTAGCTTGTTCCCATCATGTTCCAAAGTAGTACTACCATCTATAATTAAGTGCAAACCTACTCACACCTAGTACGTATCAAACCTGAACATGTTCCCACTATGTAGGTTTTAGTACTAGTGCTAGTAATAGGATATAAAAGGGAACTAGCTAGCCAAAAATAACTCTACCTTCATCCTCATAAGTCTCTCTTGTTTGTCCGTCCTTGCCATGGCCGGTGTGGAGAGTCTAGGTCGAGAACTACTCATAGCAAGGGAGCGGTGACCAAGGCTGAAGAAAAAAAAAGAGGGCTCACCGCTTCGCAGAGACCTCGAAAGATCACTCACGGGCAGACAAGGGCTCCCAGGAGTGCCCTATCCTCGGAGGCAAACATGCTGAGCTGGCGGTGCTGGAGTCATTATCCCCCGACATGCCCGATCAGCTCAATAAGCAGAAGGAGTTCATCGACGGCTTGGTGGAGCTACTGAAGGAGAACCTCGACGACATGCCCGCTGAGCTCAATGAACAGGGGGAATTGACCGCCGACTTGGTGATGCCGCTGAAGGAGATCATTGCCTCGGGAAAGAAGGAGACCGGCGAAATCCTGCAACTTCAGGAGGACAAGGCAAAGCTCTGCCACAAGCTCGACCTGCTGAAGGAGGAGAACGCCGGCTGGAAGAAGTTGCATGAGAAGAGTAGTTCCTCGGTGAAGATGCTGCACACCCTCATCATGGAACGGAAGGAGGAGTTCGCGAAGCTCCGCATCGAGCACCTGGCTGCTGTCAAGGTACATAATGCAGCCGTGGAAGAGATGATGAAGGCTTGAGTCAAGAAATCTCGCGTCATGGATCGAATGAATAAGATGGTGGAGGAGATGAAGGTCGTGGAGGCGGTGAAGAGGCAGTTAGGACTCTGCGGTCAACTCTTCATGAAGTAGAGAGCAGCGCCACAGACTTGTGTCTACGTCTTCCTTCATTTGGGGGGGGGGGGCAATCTTCCTTCATCTTCTTCTCTTGTGTTTCTTATTTTGCTTCGGGTGTTTCGCCTCATGTATCACATTCTCTTTGAGGCACGAATAGAATAATGCTAAAGATGAGCGGCACCGTGGGATCGCCATATCGCACTGGGCTACTGTGTTTCGCGCTCCTTCATCGTACTAGTCCTACTCTAGTGGAAAACTTGAGTATACCGCACGGTTCTTCGCTCCTCCTCAGGTCGTCGGCAACATTTATACGAGCAGTCAAATCACAAGGCCGCACCTTCCAGTAGTAATGACTCGTCAAAACACAAAGGCCCTCGCCTATCGTGAAACCAACCAAGCGAGACTGCCCCGCCCACTAGCCTTTTAAATGTACTTTTCTACAGTAGTAGTATCGATGGATTGCGTGCTACTTCTTGAGCTTGCGTTGTATTCCCTCGAAGAGGAAAGGGAGATGCAGCATAGTAGCGTAAGTATTTCTCTTAGTTTTTGAGAACCAATGTATCAATCCAGTAGGAGACCATGCGCGAGTCCCTCGCACCTGCACAAACAAATAAGAACTTCGCAGCCAACGCTATAAGGGGTTGTCAATCCCTTTACGGTCACTTACGAAAGTGAGATCTGATAGAGAGGATGGTTTATATTTTCGATATTTTTGTTCATAAGAACAGAAAGTAAAAGAGGAAAAAGTAAAGTAGGTGTATATTGCTATGTTGAGAATAGACCCGGGGGCCATAGTGTTCTCTAGTGGCTTCTCTCATGATAGCGATATTCTACGGCAGGTAAACAAATTACTGTCGAGCAATTGATAGAAAAGCGAATAATTATGAGACTATCTAGGCATGATCATTATATATAGGCATCACGTCCGAGACAAGTAGACCGAAACGATTCTGCATCTACTACTATTACTCCACACATCGACCGCTATCCAGCATGCATCTAGTGTATTGAGTTCATAAGAACAGAGTAACACCTTAAGGAATATGACATGATGTAGAGAGATAAACTCAAGCAATATGATATAAACCCCATCTTTTTATCCTCGATGGCAACAATACAATACGTGCCTTGTTTCCCCTACTGTCACTGGGAAAGGACACCGCAAGATTGAACCCAAAGCCAAGCACTTCTCCCATTGCAAGAACTATAGATCTAGTAGGCCAAACCAAACCAATAATTCGAAGAGACTTGCAAGGATATTATAATCATACATAAAGAGTTCAGAAAAGAACCAAATATTTCTCATAGATATTCTTGATCATAAACCCACAATTCATCGGATCTCGACAAACACACCGCAAAAATAGATTACATCGAATAGATCTCCTCGAAGACCGAGGAGAACTTTGTATTGAGATCCAGAGAGAGAGAAGAAGCCATCTAGATACTAGCTATGGACCCGAAGGTCTGTGGTAAACTACTCACAACTCATGGTGAGGCGATGATGATGATGTAGAAGCACTCCGTGGTAGATCCCCCCTCGGGCGGAGCTCCGGAACAGGCCCCAAGATGGGATCTCATGGGAACAGAAGGTTCCGGCGGTGGAACTAGGGTTTTCTCTTCTCTCTTGATGGTTTCGGGTTACGTAGGCTAATATAGGAGGAAGGAGGGCACCGGGGGCCTTACTTGGGACCCACGCTCGTGGGCACCACGTGGACCCTACTCCGTGGTTCTCAAGTCTCCCATGCATGATTTTCGCCAAAAATATCTCTCCCGAAGGTTTCATTCCATTTGGACTCCGTTTGATATCTCTTTTCTGTAAAACCCTGAAACAGGCAAAAAACATCAATCTGGACTGGGCCTTTGGGTTAGTAGGTTAGTCCCAAAAATAATATAAAAGTGTATAACAAAGCCCATTAAACATCCAAAACATCATAAATAATAGCATGGAACAATCAAAAATTATAGATACGTTGGAGACGTATCAAGCATCCCCAAGCTTAATTCCTGCTCGTCCTCGAGTAGGTAAATGATAAAAACAGAATTTTTGATGTGGAATGCTAACCAACATAGTTTTTCAATGTAATTCTCTTAATTGTGGCATGAATGTTCAGATCTGAAAGATTCAAGACAAAAGTCTATATTGACATAAGAAATAATAATACTTCAAGCATACTAACAAAGCAATCATGTCTTCCCAAAATACTATGGCTAAAGAAAGTTATCCCTACAAAATCATATAGTCTGGCTATGCTCCCTCTTCATCACACAAAATATTCATATCATGCACAACCCCAATTTCAGCCAAGCACTTATTTTCATACTCTATTCTTTCAAACCTTTCAACTTTCACGCAATACATGAGCGTGAGCCATGGACATAGCACTATGGGTGGAATAGAGAGGTGGTTGTGGAGAAGACAAAAAGGAGGGAGATAGTCTCACATCGACTAGGCGTATCAACGGGCTATGGAGATGCCCATCAATAGATATCAATGTGAGTGAGTAGGGATTGCCATGCAACGGATGCACTAGAGCTAAATATGTATGAAAGCTCAACAAAAAAAAACTAGTGGGTGTGCATCCAACCTGCTTGCTCACGAAAACCTAGGGCATTAGAGGAAGCCCATCGTTGGAATATACAAGCCAAGTTCTATAATGAAAATTCCCACTAGTATATGAAAGTGACTAAGTATGAGACTCACTATCATGAAGAACATGGTGCTACTTTGAAGCGCAAGTATGGAAAAAGATAGTAGCAATTGTCCCCTTTTTTCCTTTCTTTCTTTTTTTTCTTTTTTTTGGGCCTTTCTTTTTTTTGGCCTTTCTTTTTCTTTTCTTTTTTTTTTGTGGAGGAGCTTTATTGATTTAGCCTTTCCTCACATGGGACAATGCTCTAATAATGATGATCACCACACTTTCATTACAACTCGATACTAGAACAAAGTATGACTCTATATGAATGCCTCCGACGGTGTGCCGGGATGTGCAATGAATCAAGAGTGACATGTATGAAAAATTATGCATGGTGGCTTTGCCACAAATACGATGTCAACTACATGATCATGCATGGCAATATGACAATATGAAGCGTATCATATGAACGGAATGGTGGAAAGTTGCATGGCAATATATCTCGGAATGGCTATGGAAATGCCATGATAGGTAGGTATGGTGGCTGTTTTGAGGAATATATATGGTGGCTATTTTGAGGAAGGATATATAGTGGGTGTATGGTACCGGCGAAAGTTGCGCGATACAAGAGAGGCTAGCAATGGCGGAAGGATGAGAGTGCGTATAATCCATGGACTCAACATTAGTCATAAGAACTCATATACTTATTGCAAAAATCTACGAGTCATCAAAACAAAGCAATCAACGCATGCTCCTAGGGGGGAGGTTGGTAGGAGTTAACCATCGCGCGCCCCCGACCTCCACACAAAGGTTGACACTTTACAAATACCTCATGCTCTAACTTCGTCACATAGCGGTTCACCATATGTGCATGCTACGGGAATCACTAACATTAACACAAGTATTTCTCAATTTCATAATAACTCCACTAGCATGACACTAATATCACTATCCTCATATCTCAAAACAATTATCAAGCATCCAACTTCTCATCATATTCAATGCACTTAGTGTGAAAGTTTTTACTACGTTGATATTGGATGTCTATCATGTGAAGACTAGTTTTATAGCCTAAGCACATTACCATGCTGTTTTAATAGACTCTCAAAAGGATATAAGTGAAGCATGAGAATTCAACAATTTCTCAAAATATCACCACCGTGCTCTAAAAGATATAAGTGAAGTACTAGAGCAAAAACTATTCAACTCAAAAGATATAAGTGAAGCACGTAGAGTGTTCTAACAATTCCTAGGCCATATTTAACTCTCTCAAATAGGTGTGACCAGCAAGGATAATTGTGGCAAACTAACAAGCAAAGACTCAAATTATACAAGACGCTCCAAGCAAAACACATATCATGTGGTGAATAAAAATATAGCTCTGAGTATAGTTACCGATGGATGAAGACGAAAGAGGGGATGCCTTCCCAGGGCATCCCCAAGCTTAGGATTTTGGTTGTCCTTGAATTTTACCTTGGGGTGCCATGGGCATCCCCAATCTTAGGCTCTTGTCACTCTTTGTTCTATAGTCCATCAAAGCAATACTCAAAACTTGAAAACTTCACAACACAAAACTTAGACAAAAATCTCGTGAGCTCCGTTAGTATAGAAAGCAAACCACTACTCAAAGGTACTGCAATGAATTCATTCTTTGTTTATATTGGTGTTAAACATACTGTATTCCAACTTCTCTATGGTTCATACTTCCCAATATTACTCATAGATGCATTGAAATAAGCAAACAACACACGAAAAACAGAATCTGTCAAAAACAGAACAGCCTGTAGTAATCTGCAGGTTTCGCATACTTCTGTAACTCCAAAAAATTCAAACTAAATTGGTAAACGTGAGGAATTTGTATATTAATCATCTGCAAAAAGAATCAACTAAATATCACGCTCCAGTAAAATCTGATGACCATTCTAGCGAGCGCTAACGATTCTGTTTTTCACAGCAAGATCACATAAACTTCACACAAGTCTTCCCAAAGGTTCTACTTGGCACAAACACTAAACAAAAAAAAAACCCACATCTAAACAGAAGATAGATGCAATATTTATTCCCTAACATAAGCAAAAACAAAAAAATATAAAATTGGGTTGCCTCCCAACAAGCGCTGTCGTTTTACGCCCCTAGCTAGGCACGATACATGGATAGATCTAGGGAATGCCATAATGATACGATATGTCGCGAAAGCTCATCTTATACTCCCTACGTTCAGCAGCAAGTTTCTTTGTGGCAAGCAAAAGTAATCAAAAGGTCTAAATTTAATGGGACAAAAGTCCCCCACATCAATCTCAGGAAGAATAGGTTCCTCTTTTGGCCCTTTGTAGTGAACAACCAATTCATCATTATAGGCATTCTTTTGGCAGAAGGTCATAAGCCTTCGCTCAAGGGAGAAGCCTAACCCATTGTGTTTAATAGCAAAATCACCATTCATCTCTGAAATTCTATCAATCAAGACATCGGTAGGAACCTTTTTTCTAAGGTTTTCATTAAAAGCAACATGATCAGGGGATCACAGCCGCATTATGTCTTCTTGATTGAACAAGATAGCCTCTATGGGAGGTCGACCGGCATCTACTCCGTAATGAGCAAAGATTTCTTTGGCCTCTTTCATGATAAATCTAAATTCATGAGCCAAAAAGATAGTAGCTGCACGCTTAACTGAAGAATGCTCAATATTGGAAAACTCCAAAAAGATTCTCTGAATACAGGGATGCATATGGATAAATTGCCTTTCAATTTCTACTATGAGCATAGATACAGCATCCGCAAGGCTACTAATTCCGTGAAGAATAGAGCCACCCATAGTGGGCAAAGCACCAGCACAAGTAAAGAAGTCTTGAAGAACTCATTTTCCAATGATATTACCACTACCAACCCGGAACTTCTTAATATGTAAAATGGTAGCTTCATCCGGGGGGTCAACATAGACG
Organism: Secale cereale; assembly: GCA_902687465.1. Lineage (NCBI taxonomy): Eukaryota > Viridiplantae > Streptophyta > Magnoliopsida > Poales > Poaceae > Secale > Secale cereale. The sequence continues at coordinate 56,104,408 of LR738710.1, read as the reverse complement.
TTGCCCTCGACATTACTACCCTTCTCGATAAAATTGTCCCCCATATCAGACATGAGGGCAAGCAAGCAAGCAACACACACAGGCAAACAAGAGGCAAGCGAACGATAAACACACGGCGGAAGAGGGGCAAATAAAATGGCAAAGGTGAAGTGGGGGAGAGGAAAACGAGAGGTAAAAAATGTAATGCGAAGGATAAGGGTTTGTGATAGGTACTTGGTATATGACTTTTGCGTAAGCCTCCCCGGCAACGGCGCCAGAAATTCTTCTTCCTACTTCTTGAGCTTGCGTTGTATTCCCTCGAAGAGGAAAGGGAGATGCAGCACGGTAGCGTAAGTATTTCCCTCGGTTTTTGAGAACCAAGGTATCAATCCAGTAGGAGACCACGTGCGAGTCCCTCGCACCTGCACAAACAAATAAGAACTTCGCAGACATCGCAATAAGGGGTTGTCAATCCCTTTACGGTCACTTACGAAAGTGAGATCTGATAGAGATGATGGTTTATATTTTTGGTATTTTTGTTTATAAGAACAGAAATTAAAAGAGGAAAAAGCAAAGTAGGTGTAGATTGATATGTTGAGAATAGACCCAGGGGGCATAGTGTTCTCTAGTGGCTTCTCTCATGATAGCGATATTCTACGACGGGTAAACAAATTACTGTCGAGCAATTGATAGAAAAGCGAATAATTATGAGACTATCTTGGCATGATCATTATATAAAGGCATCATGTCCGAGACAAGTAGACCGAAACGATTCTGCATCTACTACTAATACTCCACACATCGACCGCTATCCAGCATGCATCTAGTGTATTGAGTTCATAAGAACAGAGTAACGCCTTAAGCAAGATGACTTGATGTAGAGAGATAAACTCAAGCAATATGTATAAACCCCATCTTTTTATCCTCGATGGCAACAATATAATATGTGCCTTGCTGCCCCTACTGTCACTGGGAAAGGACACCGCAAGATTGAACCCAAAGCCAAGCACTTCTCCCATTGCAAGAACTATAGATCTAGTAGGCCAAACCAAACCAATAATTCGAAGAGACTTGCAAGGATATTATAATCATACATAAAGAGTTCAGAAAAGAACCAAATATTTCTCATAGATAATCTTGATCATAAACCCACAATTCATCGGATCTCGACAAACACATCGCAAAAAGAGATTACATCAAATAGATCTCCTCGAAGACCGAGGAGAACTTTGTATTGAGATCCATAGAGAGAGAAGAAGCCATCTAGATACTAGCTATGGACCCGAAGGTCTATGGTAAACTACTCACAACTCATGGTGAGGCGATGATGATGATGTAGAAGCACTCCATGGTAGATCCCCCCTCCGGCGGAGCTCCGGAACAGGCCCCAAGATGGGATCTCAAGGGAACAGAAGGTTACGGCGGTGGAACTAGGGTTTTCTCTTCTCTCTTGATGGTTTCGGGGTACGTAGGCTTATATAGGAGGAAGGAGGGCACCGGGGGCCTTACGTGGGACCTACGAGGCAGGGGGCGCCCTAGGGGGGCGCCTCCCACCCTCGTGGGCACCATGTGGACCCTACTCCGTGGTTCTCAAGTCTCCCGTGCGTGATTTTCTCCAAAAATATCTCTCCCGAAGGTTTTATTCCGTTTGGACTCCGTTTGATATCCATTTTCTGTAAAAACCCTGAAACAGGCAAAAAACAGCAATCTGGACTAGGCCTTTGGGTTAGTAGGTTAGTCACAAAAATAATATAAAAGTGTATAACAAAGTCCATCAAACATACAAAACATCATAAATAATAGCATGGAATAATCAAAAATTATAGATACGTTGGAGACGTATCATTGCGCCATGGAGCAAAACTAACAAGATGAAATCTATACTTACTATTAAAGGGAGGTGATATTCTAGGTTTTGTCCCGCTTCGTTTGGTCCCGCTTCAATTAATTTCACGTACGCTATTTGGTTTCATTACTTGCCACCCGTTTTGGCCCAACCGAGGAAGCCCACCTGACGGCGCACTGTGGCCCACGTCCGGAGAGCTGGTAAAAAATAAAATAGCCTATGGCAGGGTTCCATCTCATAACCCGCTATCCGTCCATGCATAGTTTGTCCAACTGACCCAGGTAGAGATATGAGAGGATTTTTTTTCTCCCGTTGCAACGCACGGGCCTTTTGCTATTTAAAGAAAAAAGGTGGTACATATAGAGAGCGCTCGTCGCCAAATTATGCATATAGTACTATTAAAAAAGCTAGTACGTGCTTAGATGGGGTGCTAAAATCTATTAAATAAATTAGCGTACGTATTTAATTCTTTGACAACTAAACTCCTTCATGCTTTGGGGAAACTTCTCTCATTTAAGTTTTTTTTAAATTACTTATCTCATTTAAGTGTTTTGCGTATGTGCCATGCTTAGAGCGTGGTTATAGTATAGCCAATACGATGTTGGCCATATCATATATAGTACGTATATAATGTAAATAAACGAGTGGTAGTACTACCAACTACAAGATGAACTGTAAGAAATACTAGTATGTACGTATTGAAGAGTTAAAGTAATGAGAAGGAGCATAACATAGTTCTCCTGGGGGGGGTCAGCACAATACACCCCTCAAATAGAACTAAGCACCCTGAAATTAAACTAAGCAACTAATCTAGTAGACACTGCATTGGAACCACCATGAGCAACGACACTGCCACCTTACTAGGACTCCTTGTCCACGTGCTCTACTTCGGCCTTGTCCCTCTTTCTCCTGGCTGATACTTCTTTGCTTGAACGGCACACTTGGCTCTCGCTCTTCATCCAACCCTTGTAGATATTGAAACAAAGGTAGGCATCCATTGCAGCATACTGGATGTGGTCTCTATCTAGTACATTCCACTGCCATACAAGATGAAACTTGGGCGGAGGTTTCGTTAGTTGACCGTACGAAGGATCAAGCATGGCTCCTGCGAGGGTCAGCTTGAAGGCTGACAGGAGGATACCAGCCCATTCTTCTGGAGGTCAAAGGGCTGGCCTACAACGAGGCCTATTCGATCCATGAATTTTCTGTCGTTCGTAAAGTCTACGGTAACGAATTTGACTCTGCCGCCTGTGAGGAAGTTCTTAAATTCCTCGCACTCAACGTTGGGATGGCATATGTGGTAGACCAAGCACAAGTTATGCACGTAAACCTGGATCACGGCTGGTTTCTGAATGAAATATGCCCTAGAGGCAATAATAAAGTTGTTATTTATATTTCCTTATATCATGATAAATGTCTTTCATTCATGCTAGAATTGTATTAACCGGAAACTTGATACATGTGTGGATACATAGACAAAACACAGTGTCCCTAGTAAGCCTCTACTAGACTAGCTCGTTAAGCAAAGATGGTTGAGTTTCCTAACCATACACATGTCTTTTCATTTGATTAACGGGATCACATCGTTAGGAGAATGATGTGATGGACATGACCCATCCGTTAGCTTAGTGTATTGATCATTCAGTTTTATCGCTTCTGCTTTATTCATGTCAAATACATATTCCTCCGACTATGAGATTATGCAACTCCCGGATACCAGAGGAATGCCTTGTGTGCTATCAAACGTCACAACGTAACTGGGTGATTATAAATATGCTCTACAGGTATCTCCAAAGGTGTTTTGTCGGGTTGGCATAGATCGAGATTAGGATTTGTCACTCCGAGTGTCAGAGAGGTATCTCTGGGCCCTCGGTAATACACATCATAATAAGCCTTGCAAGCAAATGACTAATGAGCTAGTCACGGGATGATGTATTACGGAACGAGTAAAGAGACTTGCCGGTAACGAGATTGAACTAGGTATGAAGATACCGATGATCGAATCTCGGGCAAGTAACATACCGATGACAAAGGGAATAATGTATGTTGTCATTATGGTTTCACAGATAAAGATCTTCGTAGAATATGTGGGAGCCAATATGAGCATCCTGGTTCCTCTATTGGTTATTGACCGGAGAACTGTCTCGTTCATGTCTACATAGTTCTCGAACCCGAAGGGTTCGCACACTTAATGTTCAATCACGATTTGTATTATGAGTTATGAGTTTTTGGTGACCGATGATTGTTCGGAGTCCCGTATGAGATCGCGGACATGATGAGGATCTACTTCACCATCACCGTCAACACATCGTCGTGTTGCCGGAACTCTCCGTCGACCCTCTGCTGGATCAAGAGCTCATGGGACGTCATCGAGCTAAAAGTGTGCTAAACTTGGAGGTATCGAACATTCGGTGCTTGATCGGTTGAATCATGAAGACATTCGACTACATCAACCGCGTTAATCTAACGCTTCCACTTTTGGTCTACAAGGGTATGTAGACACACTCTTCCCGTCTCGTTGATATGCATCTCCTAGATAGATCTTACGTGTGCGTAGGAATTTTTTTGAAATTGCATGCTATGTTCCCTATAGTTGCATCATGAATTGGGTCTATGCATAGATGATATGCACGAGTAGAACACAAAGGAGTTGTGGGCGTGGATATATACATATTGTTTGCCATCACTAGTTGTTTCTTGATTTGGCGGTATTATGAGATGAAGCGGCCTGGACCGACATTACATGACCGTGTTCATGAGACTGGTTTCACCGATTGACATGCACTTGTTGCATAAAGGTGACTGGTGGGTGTCTGCTTCTCTCACTTTTGTTGAATCGTATTCAATGAACAGGGTTCTTTTTTACAATCAAAAATCAGTCACTATACCACGTTGTGATTTTTGTGTCGTAGGTAAGAACGGTTCTTGCTAGAAGCCCGTGGCAGCCATGTAAAACTTATAACAACATAGTAGAGGACGTCTAACTTGTTTTTGCAGGGCATGTTGTGATGTGATATGGTCAAGACATGATGAGTTATATGTTATTGTATGAGATAATCATGTTTTGTAAATTATCGGCAACCGGCAGGAGCCTTATGGTTGTCTGTTTATTGTATGAATTGCGAACGCCATGTAATTGCTTTACTTTATCACTATGAATTAGCGATGGTAGTAGTAGCAATAGTTGGCGAGATGACCATGATGCTACGATGAAGATCAAGGTGTCAAGCTGGTGACGATGGAGATCATGACGATGCTTTGGAGATGGAGATCAAAAGAACAAGATGATAATGGCCATATCATGTCACATATTTTGATTGCATGTGATGTTTATCTTTTTATGCATCTTAATTTTCTTAGTACGGCGGTAGCATTATAAGATGACCCCTTACAAAATTTCAAGGTATAAGTGTTCTCCCTGAGTATGCACCGTTGTGAAAGTTCTTCGTGTTAAGACACCACGTGATGATCGGGTGTGATAGGATCTACGTTCACATACAACGGGTGTAAGACAGTTTTGCACATGTGGAATACTCGGGTTAAACTTGACGAGCCTAGCATGCATAGACATGGCCTCGAAACACTGGAAACCGAAAGGTCGAGAGTGAATCAAATAGTAGATATGATCAACATAAGATGTTCACCATTGAAAACTACTCCATCTCACGTGATGATCGGACATGATTTAGTTGATATGGATCACGTGATCATTTAGATGACTTGAGGGGTGTCTATCTAAGTGGGAGTTCTTAAGTAATATGATTAATTGAACTTTAATTTATCATGAACTTAGTCCTGATAGTTTTTGTACATCTATGTTGTAGATCAATGGTCTGTGCTACAGATGACCCACAAGTGTAGGGGATCTATCGTAGTCCTTTCAATAAGTAAGAGTGTCGAACCCAACGAGGAACAGAAGGAAATGATAGGCAGTTTTCAGCAAGGTATTCTCTACAAGCAAGGAATTATCGGTAATAGATAGTTTTGTGATAAGGTAATTGGTAACAAGTAACAAGTAGTAAAAGTAAATAAGGTGCATCAATATGGCCCAATCCTTTTTGTAGAAAAGGACAAGCCTGAACAAACTCTTATATGAAGGAAAACGCTCCTGAGGACACATGAGAATTATCGTCAAGCTAGTTTTCATCACGTTCATATGATTTGCGTTCGTTACTTTGATAACTTGGTATGTGAGTGGACCGGTGCTTGGGTACTTCCCTTACTTGGACAAGCATCCCACTTATGATTAACCTCTATTGCAAGCATCTGCAACTACAAAAGAAGTATTAAGGTAAACCTAACCATAGCATGAATCATGTGGATCCAAATCAGCCCCTTACGAAGCAACGCATAAACTAGGGTTTAAGCTTCTGTCACTCTAGCAACCCATCATCTACCTATTACTTCCCAATGCCTTCCTCTAGGCCCAAACAATGGTGAAGTGTCATGTAGTCGACGTTCACATGACACCACTAGAGGAAAGACAACATACATCTCATCAAAATATCGAACGAATACCAAATTCACATGACTACTTATAGCAAGACTTCTCCCATGTCCTCAGGAACAAACGTAACTACTCACAAAACATATTCATGTTCATAATCAGAGGGTTATTAATATGCATAATGGATCTGAACATATGATCTTCGACCAAGTAAACCAACTAGCATCAACTACAAGGAGTAATCAACACTACTAGCAACCCACAAGTACCAATCTGAGGTTTTGATACAAAGATGGATACAAGAGATGAACTAGGGTTTGAGAGGAGATGCTGCTAGTGAAGATGTTCATGAAGATAACACTCCCCAAGATGGGAGAGTTGTTGGTGATGACGATGGCGATGATTTCCCCCTCCCGGAGGGAAGTATCCCCGGCAGAACAGCTCCGCCGGAGCCCTCGATTGGTTCCGCCAAGGTTTCGCCTCGAGACGGCGGCGCTTCGTACCGAAAGCCTCCTTGTGATTTTTTTTCTAGGTCAAAACACCTCATATAGCAGAAGATGGCAATCGGGGGGCTGCCAGGTGGCCCACGAGGCAGGGGGCACGCCCAGGGGGTAGTGCGCGCCCCCCACCCTTGTGAACGGTGGGTGGCCCCCCTCCTGTACTTCTTTTGCCACATATTTTTTATATTTTCCAAAACTGACTTTCGTGGAGTTTCAGGGCTTTTTGAGTTGTGCAGAATAGGTCTCCAATGTTTGCTCCTTTTCTAGCCCAGAATTCCAGCTGTCGGCATTCTCCCTCTTCATGTAAACCTTGTAAAATAAGAAACAAAAGGCATAAGTATTGTGATATAATGTTTAATAATAGCCCATAATGCAATAAATATCAATATAAAAGCATGATGCAAATGGACGTATCAACTCCCCCAAGCTTAGACCTCGCTTGTCCTCAAGCGGAAGCCGATATCGAAAAAATATGTCCATATGTTTAGAGATAGAGGTGTCGATAAAATAAAATACGGACATGAGGGCATCATGATCATTCTTATAACAGCAACATATATATATTGTCATATGATTTCTTATGCTAAAGTAACAATCTATTCACAATGTCGAGTATGAATCAAAAACTTCATTGAAAACTAACAAACTATGATCTCGGTCATTGAAGCAATTGCAATTTATCATAACATCGGAAAAAGTCAATATAAGAGCCTTTCAGCAAGTCCACATACTCAACTATCATTTAGTCTTTCACAATTGCTCACACTCACGCAATACTTATGGGTATGGAGTTTTAATTGGACACAGAGAAAGATAGGGGCTTATAGTGTTGCATCCCAACCTTTTACCTCAAGGGTAATGTCAACAATAATAGATCATGATAGCTTACATCCAATTGGGTATATATGTCAGGATCTTTCCAACACAATGTGCTTGCCAAAGGATAAAATGTAAAAAGGAAAGGTGAAGATCACCATGACTCTTATAAGGTAAGAACAGTAGATAGGCCCTTCGCAGAGGGAAGCATAGGTTGTCATGTGCTTTTATGGTTGGATGTACAAAATCTTAGCACAAAAAACATCACTTTATATTGCCACTTGTGATATGGACCTTTATTATGCAGTCTGTCGCTTTTATTGCTTCCATATCACAAGATCGTATAAAGTTTATTTTCTCCACACTAATAGATCATACATATTTAGAGAGTTGCAACAATGACAACTTACTTGAAGGATCTTACTCAATCCATAGGTAGGTATGGTGGACTCTCATGACAAAACTCGGTTTAAGGATGTATGGAAGCACAAGTAGTATCTCTAGTTGGTGCAAGGAGTTTGGCTAGCATGAGGGGGAAAGGCAAGCTCAACATGTTGGATGATCCATGACAATATACTTTTATCTCGGATATAAGAAGACATAACCCATTACGTTATCTTCCTTGTCCAACATCAACTCTTTAGCATGTCATATTTTAATGAGTGCTCACAATCATAAAAGATGTCCAAGATAGTATATTTGTATGTGAAAACCTCTCTTTCCTTATTACTTCCTACTAATTGCAAGGATGACCAAAACTATGTTTGTCAACTCTCAACAACTTTTATTCATCATAATCTTTATATGTGAAGTCATTACTTTCCATAAGATCAATATGATCTCTTTGATTCTTTTATTTCTTTCTTTTATCCTCTCATGATCATAGTGAGATGATCAAGCCCTTGACTCAAAGCTAATCTTTATTATATATAGCTCGCGGACTCGATTACAAAGATAAGGATCATAAGGCAAAGCTCACAACTAGATCATACTAAACTTTATTCTAATAGATCAAGATATTACCAAAAGGATTGAACTAAGAAAACTGTAAAGATAGGAGTGTGATGGTGATACGATACCAGGGCACCTCCCCCAAGCTTGGCAGTTGCCAAGGGGAGTGCCCATACCCATGTGTTTATGTCTCTTTCTTCGGAGGTGGTGATGATGGAGTGTCGTGCATCGAGCATAGGAGATCCTCCAATTTGCGGATAATGCCCTTGAGTGCGGTGATATGCTCCTTCAACACAATATTTTCATGCGTGAGATACTTGTTTTGTATGCGAGCTAATTCAATCATCTTGAAAGCTTCAATCTCAGTTGGGGTAAAAAGGTTTGGAAGAGGTTGAAAGATGTCTTCTTCTTCTGCTGCAGGAGCCTGATCCTCCATAGCCTTCTTGATCCTATCCTCCTTGTTGACCTCCCTAGTTGCTTCTCTCGTTAGTTCTATCTTCATTAGCCAAGCATCGTTGCCCTCATGTTGGAGGAGGAGGACGACATGATGCCTGGCCTTGTCAGCTCTGGCAGAAAACAGCTCAAAATAAAAACAAGGGATATTGGCGTGATACGGTGGTCAAAACCTTCGGGAGATTATATAATGATTTTTTGCCGACCAAAAGAAGTATCATGCAAGAAAACACAGTCCGGAAGGCACATGAGGTGCCCACGAGGCAGGGGGCATGCCCAGGGGGGTAGGGCGCGCCCTCCACCCTCGTGGACGCCTCGTGTCCCGTTCGGACTACTTCTTATTTTCCTTTTTTTTAATATTCCACAACGGAGAAAAATTGCCATTAGAAATGTTTTGGAGTCGGTTTACTTACCGTACCAAATACCTCTTCCTTTTTGGAGTCTGAATCGTTCTGGAAAGTGTCCCTTATGTATTCCTCCGGGGTTACGGTTTCAATGACATTAGTTTCAACATTTATGGGATTACATGAGATATAATGTTTGATTCTTTGGCCGTTCACCACCTTCGGATTTGTGCCTTCGAAGTTGTTGATTTTTATGGCACCGAAACGATAGACCTCCTTGATAATGTAAGGACCTTCCCATTTAGAGAGAAGTTTCCCTGCAAAAAATCTTAAATGAGAGTTGTATAGCAAGACATAATCTCCTACGTTAAACTCACGCTTTTGTATTCTTTTGTCATGCCATCTTTTGACTTTTTCTTTAAATAGTTTGGCATTTTCATAGGCTTGGGTTCTCCATTCATCAAGCGAGCTGATGTCAAAAAGTCTCTTCTCACCGACAAGTCTGAAATCATAATTGAGCTCTTTAGTAGCCCAATATGCCTTATGTTCTAGCTCAAGAGGTAAGTGACATGCTTTTCCATAAACCATTTTATACGGAGACATACCCATAGGATTTTTATATGCAGTTCTATAGGCCCATAATGCATCATCAAGTTTCCTGGACCTATTCTTTCTAGATCTATTAACAGTCTTTTGCAAAATTAATTTCAGCTCTCTTTTACTTAGTTCTACTTGACCACTAGACTGTGGGTGGTGTGGGGATGCAATTCTATGATTAACATCATACCTAGCGCGAATTTTACGAAAAGCACCACAAATGAAATGTGAACCACCATCATTCATTAGGTATCTAGGGACTCCAAACCTCAGGAAAATAACTTCTTTAAGCATCTTAATAGAGGTGTTATGATCAGCACTACTAGTTGGAATAGCTTCTACCCACTTAGTAACATAATCAACAGCAACTAAAATATGTGTATACCCATTAGAGGATGGAAACGGTCCCATATAATCAAAGCCCCAAACATCAAATGGTTCAATAACAAGTGAATAATTCATAGGCATTTCTTGACGTCTACTAATATTAACAATTCTTTGTCATTCATCACAAGACAAGACAAACTTATGGGCATATTTGAAGAGAGTAGGCCAATAAAAACCAGATTGCAGTACCTTATGTGCGGTTCTATCTCCAGCATGGTGTCCTCCATAAGCCTCGAAGTGACATTTGTGTAGGATCTATTCCTGTTCATGCTCAGGTACACAACGTCTAATAATACCATCTACTCCTTTATAAAGGTGTAGGTCATCCCAGAAGTAATGTCTTAAATCATAGAAAACTTTTTCTTTTGCTGGTATGTGAAACTAGGTGGTATAAATTTAGCAACAATGTAATTATCATAATCAGCATACCATGGAGCAGTACGAGAAGCATTTATGACAGCTAATTGTTCATCAGGAAAGCTATCATCAATAGGTAGTTGGTCATCAAGGATATTCTCTAACCTAGATAGATTGTCTGCAACGGGGTTCTCAGCTCCCTTTCTATCTGTAATATGCAAATCAAATTCTTGCAGCAAGAGAACCCATCTAATAAGTCTAGGTTTAGCATCTTTCTTTTCCATAAAATATTTAATAGCAGCATGATCAGTGTGAATAGTTACTTTAGAATCAACAATATAAGGCCTAAACTTATCACAAGCAAATACAACTGCTAAAAATTATTTCTCAGTAGTAGCATGATTTCTCTGGGCACTGTCTAGAGTTTTACTAGCATATTGGATAACATTCAATTTCTTATCAACTCTTTGTCCTAGAACAGCACCTACAGCATAATCACTAGCATCGCACATAATTTCAAAGGGTAAATTCCAGTCAGGAAGCTGGACAATAGGTGTAGAGATCAATGCTTTCCTAAGTATTTCAAATGCTTCTACACAATCATCATCAAAGACAGAAGGAAAATCTTTTTGTAAGAGATTAGTGAGAGGCCTAGAGATTTTTGAGAAGTCCTTAATGAACCTCCTATAAAAACCGGCATGACCAAGGAAACTTCTTATACCTTTGATGTCCTTGGGAAACGGCATCTTCTCAATAGCATCGACTTTAGCTTTATCAACTTCAATACCTCTTTCAGAAATTTTATGCCCCAAGACAATACCTTCATTAACCATAAAGTGGCATTTTTCCCAATTCAAGACAAGATTAGTTTCTTCACATCTCTGCAAAACTCGATCAAGGTTGCTTAAGCAATCATCAAAAGAAGTTTCATACACGGAAAAATCATCCATGAAAACCTCAACAATATTTTCACAGATATCAGAGAATATAGCCATCATGCATCTTTGAAAGGTAGTCGGTGCATTACATAAACAAAAGGCATACGTCTATAAGCAAAGGTACCGTAAGGGCAAGTAAAAGTGGTCTTTTCTTGGTCCTCTTTTGACACAGGTATTTGAGAGAAACCAGAATAGCCATCTAGAAAGCAAAAATGAGTATGTTTGGATAACCTTTCTAGCATTTGATCAATAAAAGGTAGCGGGTAATGATCTTTCTTAGTAGCTTTATTTAATTTACGGAAATCAATTACCATCCTATAACCTGTAACAATTCTTTGTGGGATCAATTCATCTTTATCATTAGGAACAACAGTAATACCTCCCTTATTAGGGACACAATGGACAGGACTTACCCACTGACTATCAGCAACTAGATAAATTATACCTGCCTCTAGAAGCTTTAGTATTTCTTTCCTTACCACCTCTTTCATCTTAGGATTTAACCGACGTTGGTGATCAACAACCGGTTTAGCGTCCTTCTCCAATTTTATTTTGTGTTGGCATAGAGTGGGACTAATGCCCTTAAGATCATAAAGAGTATATCCAATAGCAGCATGATGCTTCTTCAGAGTTTTCAATAATTTCTCTTCTTCCTGCTCTGAAAGGTTAGCACTATAATAATAGGATATATTTTCTTTTCATTGAGATAAGCATACTTAAGGGTGTCACGTAACGGTTTGAGTTCAAACACAGGATCACCCTTGGGTGGAGGAGGATCCCCTAGGATTTCAATAGGAAAGTTGTGTTTCAATAAAGATCCATGTTTAAAGAATATTTCATCTATTTCCCTTCTTTCATTCATATACATATCATTTTCATGGTCTAGCATATATTGTTCTAAAGGATCATTAGGAGGCACGGCAATAGAAGCAAGACCAATAATTTCATCCTTACTAGGCAATTCTTTATCATGGCGTTGTCTATGAAATTTAGCAAAGTTAAAGTCATGAGACATATCCCCTAAACCAACAGTAACAATGTCCTTTTCGTAGTCTATCTTAGCATTAATAGTATTCAAGAAGGGTCTACCAAATATAATGGGGCAAAAATCATCTTGTGGATAACCAAGAACAAGAAAATCAACAGGGTATTTAACTTTCCCACACAAGACTTCAACATCTCTAACAATCCCAACTGGTGAAATAGTGTCTCTATTGGCAAGCTTAATAGTAACATCAATACCTTCTAGCTCAGCAGGTGCAATATCGTGCATAATTTCTTCATATAGGGAATGAGGTATTGCACTATCACTAGCACCCATGTCACATAAGCCATGATAGCAATGATCTCCTATTTTAACAAAAATAACAGGCATGCCTACAACAGGTCGATGTTTATTCTTAGTATCGGGTCTAGCAATTCTAGCAGCTTCATCACAAAGGTAAATAACATGCCCATCAATATCATCGACCAAGAGATCCTTAACCATAGAAATACTAGGTGCAACTTTAATTTGCTCAGAGGGTGTAGGTGTTCTAGTTTTACTCTTACGAACCACGGTTGAAGCTTTGGCATGATCCTTTATCCTAACAGGGAAGGGTGGTTTCTCAATGTAAGCAGTAGGAACGATAGGGTCAACATTATAAGTGATAGTCTTTTCTTCAACTTTAACGTGTTCAACTACTTTTACTTCAATGGGAGGATGATATTTAAACCACTTCTCCTTAGGGAGATCAACATATTCACTGAAAGAAGCTACTATCTCAGAGTCAAGTCCATATTTAGTGCTAAATTCATGGAAGACATCGGTATCCATAAAAGATTTAACACAATCAAACTTAGGTGTTATACCTGACTCCTTACCTAAGTCGAGATCCCAATATTCAGAGTTGCGTTTAATTCTTTCCAATAGATCCCATTTGAATTCAATAGTCTTCATCATAAAAGAACCAGTGCAAGAAGTATCGAGCATGGAGCGATTATTGAGAGAAAGTCGAGCATAAAAATTTTGAATAATAATTTCTATTGAGAGCTCATGATTGGGGCATGAATATAACATTGAATTAAGCCTCCCCCAAGCTTGAGTGATCTCCTTCGTGAGGCCAAAAATTATATATATAATTACGATCACGATGAACCTGATGCATAGGATAGAACTTCTGATGAAATTCTAACTTCATTCAGTTGTAGTTCCATGATCCAATATCATCGCATAGCCTAAACCATGTCAATGCCTCTCCCTTCAAATATAAAGGGAAGACCTTCTTCTTGATCACATCCTCGGGCATACCTGCAAGCTTAAATAATCCACAAACTTCATCCACATAGATTAGGTGCAAATCGGGATGCAAGGTTGCATCTCCTGTGAAGGGATTAGCTAGCAGTTTCTCTATCATACCCAAAGGAAATTCAAAGTAAACATTTTCAGTAGGTTCAGTAGGTCGAGGAGAAACTCTTTTCTCTACTGGTCGGGGTGAAGATACCCCGAACAAGCCCCTCAAAGGATTATGTTCCATAGTAACAAGTGACAGTAAATTTCAGCACACTATATAAATTTTTCCTTACCAAAGGCGCTTCACTCCTCGGCAATGGCGCCAGAAAAGAGTCGACCCACAAGTGTAGGGGATCTATCGTAGTCCTTTCGATAAGTAAGAGTGTCGAACCCAACAAGGAGCAGAAGGAAATGATAGGCAGTTTTCAGTAAGGTATTCTCTGCAAGCACTGAAATTATCGGTAATAGATAGTTTTGTGATAAGGTAATTGGTAACAAGTAACAAGTAGTAAAAGTAAATAAGGTGCAGCAATATGGCCCAATCCTTTTTGTAGCAAAGGAAAAGCCTGAACAAACTCTTGTATGAAGGAAAACGCTCCCAAGGACACATGGGAATTATCGTCAAGCTAGTTTTCATCACGTTCATATGATTTATATTCATTACTTTGATAATTTGGTATGTGAGTGGACCGGTGCTTTGGTACTGCCCTTACTTGGACAAGCATCCCACTTATGATTAACCTCTATTCCAAGCTTCCGCAACTACAAAAGAAGTATTAAGGTAAACCTAACCATAGCATGAAACATGTGGATCCAAATCAGCCCCTTACGATGCAACGCATAAACTAGGGTTTAAGCTTCTGTCACTCTAGCAACCCATCATCTACTTATTACTTCCCAATGCCTTCCTCTAGGCCCAAACAATGGTGAAGTTTCATGTACTCGATGTTCACATGACACCACTAGAGGAAAGACAACATACATCTCATCAAAATATCGAATGAATACCAAATTCACATGACTACTTATAGCAAGACTTCTCCAATGTCCTCAGGAACAAACGTAACTACTCACAAAGCATATTCATGTTCATAATCAGAGGGTTATTAATATGCATAATGGATCTGAACATATGATCTTCCACCAAGTAAACCAACTAGCATCAACTACAAGTAGTAATCAACACTACTAGCAACCCACGGGTACCAATCTGAGGTTTTGATCCAAAGATGGATACAAGCGATGAACTAGGGTTTGAGAGGAGATGGTGTTGGTGAAGATGTTGATGAAGATAACACTCCCCAAGATGGGAGAGTTGTTGGTGATGATGATGGCAATGATTTCCCCCTCCCAAAGGGAAGTATCCCCGGCAGAACAGCTTCGCCAGAGCCCTAGATTGGTTCCGCCAAGGTTCCACCTCGAGACGGCGGCGCTTCGTGCTAAAAGCCTCCTTATGATTTTTTTTTCCAGGTCAAAACAACTCATATAACAGAAGAAGGGCATTGAGGGGCTGCTAGGTGGCCCACGAGGCAGGGGTGCGCCCCCCACCCTCGTGGACGGTGGGTGGCCCCCCTCCTGTACTTCTTTCGCCAGATATTTTTTATATTTTCTAAAACTGAATTTCGTGGAGTTTTAGGGCTTTTTGAGTTGTGCAGAATAGGTCTCCAATGTTTGCTCCTTTTCCAGCCCAGAATTCCAGTTGCCGGCATTCTCCCTCTTCATGTAAACCTTGTAAAATAAGAAAGAAAAGGCGTAAGTATTGTGACATAATGTGTAATAACTGCCCATAATGCAATAAATATCAATATAAAAGCATGATGCAAAATGGACGTATCATCTACCGTTCCCTTGAATTTTAATGCTTTCCTAGAGAAAGCTAAGTTGAAAGATGATGGTAGCAACTACACGAACTGGGTCCGTAACTTGAGGATTATCCTCATTGTTGTGCAGAGGAATTATGTCCTTGATGCACCGCTAGGTGAAAGGCCTACTGCAGATGCAAATGCTGATGTTTTGAACGTCTGGCAAGCTCGATCTGTTGACTACTCGATAGTTCATTGTGACATGCTTTACGACTTAGAAACGGGACTTCAAAGACGTTGTGAATGTCATCGAGCATATGAGATGTTCCAAGAGTTGAAGTTAATATTTCTAGGAAATGCCCGTGTTGAGAGATATGAAGTCTCCAACAAGTTCTATAGCTGCAAGATGGATGAGAACAGTTCAGTCAGTGAACACATACTCAGAATGTCTGGGTATCATAACCACATGACCCAGCTGGGAGTGAATCTTCCAGATGATTGTGTTATTAACAGAATTCTTCAATCACTGCCACCAAGCTATAAAGGCTTCATGATGAACTATAATATGCAAGGGATGCAGAAGAGTATTCCCGAGCTCTTCGCAATGCTCAAATCTAAGGAGGTAGAAATCAAAAAGGAGCATCAAGTGTTGATGGTTAACAAGACCACTAGTTTCAAGACAAAAGTGCAAGGGAAAGAAGGGGAACTTCAATAAGAATAGCAAGCCGGTTTCTACTCCCGGGAAGAAACCCATGTCTGGAACCAAGCCTGAAACTGAGTGCTTCTACTGCAAAGGGACTAGTCATTGGAAGCGAAACTGCCCCAAGTATTTGGCAGATAAGAAGGATGGCAAAGTGAACAAAGGTATATTTGATATACATGTTATTGATGTGTACCTTACTAATGCTCGTAGTAGCGCCTGGGTATTTGATACTGGTTCAGTTGCTCATATTTGTAACTTGAAACAGGGGCTACGGATTAAGTGAAGATTGGCTAAGGACGAGGTGACGATGTGCGTGGGAAATGGTTCCAAAGTCGATGTGATCGCCGTCGGCACGCTACCTCTACATCTACCTTCGGGGTTAGTTTTAGACCTAAATAATTGTTATTTGGTGCCAGCGTTGAGCATGAACATTATATTTTGATCTTGTTTGTTATGAGATGGTTATTCATTTAAATCAGAGATTAATGGTTGTTCCGTTTATATGAGTAATATCTTTTATGGTCATGTGATGGTCCCCAAGTGCAGGGAATCATCGTAGCAATTCCCAATGGTGGAAGTGATAAGTATGGAGTGTCAAACTGACAAGGAGCTAAAGGTAAGATCAATATTCTCTCAAGTCCTATCTGCCACTGATACGACTCTACGTACACCGAACGTTTGCTTCCAACTAGAAACGAGAAATAAAACTACGTTGTGGGTATGAAGAGGATAACTTTGCATGATATCGGAGAGCTAAAATATAAAAGTAGGTGTTGTTATAATAAAGTTAGAATATATTACTAAATATTATAAATAGCGAGTGTGGAATAATGATGGATCGGTGTGCGGAATTGTCCTAGGCAATTGTTAACAAGACCGGTAGTCGTCATTGCAATTTCATATGAGGGAGAGGCATAAGCTAACATATTTTCTCTTCTTGGATCATATGCACTTATGATTGGAACTCTAGCAAGCATCCGCAACTACTAAAGATCATTAAGGTAAAACCCAACCATAGCATTAAAGCATCAAGTCCCCTTTATCACATACGCAACAATCCCCTTACTCGGGTTTATGCTTCTGTCACTCAAACAACCCACTATAAGTGAATCATGAACGTATTGCAACACCCTACAGCGGGAATCCCTCACGCTTGCGCGACACGGGGGCACCATAGGACATCACCAAAATGAAACATACAACTCATACCAATCTAGATCATCAATCAACCCAAAGACAAAGGATATCTACTCAAAACATCATAGATGGCAACACATCATTGGATCATAATATGTGGCATAAAGCACCATGTTCAAGTAGGGATTACAGCGGGGTGCGGGAGAGTGGACAGCGTAAAAGAGATGAGGATGGTGATGATGATGGTAATGTTGATGAAGACGATCACCACGGCGATGATTTCCCTCCCGATGGCACTCCGGCACCACCAATAGAGAGGAGGAGAGGTTCTCCCCCTTGTGCTTCCTCCTCCATGGCCTCCCCCTAGATGGGGAGAGGTTCTCCCTCTGGTCCTTGACCTTCATGGCGATGATGGCCCCTCCGGGATCCTCCCCCATGGCCTCTGGTGATGATGGCCCCCTCCGGCAGGGTGCCAGAGAGGGCCTAGATTGATTTCTCGTGGTTAAAGAGGCTTTCAGCGGCAGAACTTCCAATCTAGGTTATTTTCTGGAGGTTTCTGTATTTATCGGAATTTTTAGTGTCGGTCTCACGTCTAGGGGGTCTCCGAGTTGTCCACGAGATAGGGGCCCATGCCTAGGAGGGTGGGCGCGCCCCCCACCCTCGTGGATAGCCCGGGACTCTTCTGGACCAACTCTTTTACTCCAGGGGCTTCTTGTGGCCCATAAAAAATCATCAAAAATTGGCACGTCAATTGGACTCCGTTTGGTATTCCTTTTCTGTAAAACTCAAAAACAAGGAAAAAACAGAAACTGGCACTAGGCTCTAGGTTAATAGGTTAGTCCCAAAAATCATATAAAATAGCATATAAAAGTATAGAAAACATCTAAGATGGATAATATAATAGCATGAATACTTCATAAATTATAGATATGTTGGAGACGTGTCAGCATCCCCAAGCTTAATTACTGCTCGGCCTCGAGTAGGTAAATGATAAAAGAAATAATTTATGAAGTGTGAATGCTAGCAGGTGCACACGTTTGATCAATGATAATTTCAATCACCTTTTCTAGCATCATTATGTGTCATAACAGTAGCTCATCTCATTAAACTTTTCATGATCAAGTATCAAGCTATTCACATGTTAAAGTATAGATCATAAACTTTCTTGAAAACTAACAAACAGTGCTCTTAGTCATCAAAAAATTGCAATTTATCTTATTTTCGAGAAGGGTCTATGTAAGAGCTTTGATTCAGTAAACTCCACAGACTCAACTATCATTTAATCTTTCACAATTGCTAACACTCATGTGATATTTATGGGTTCAAAGTTTTAATCTGACATGGAGAAAGATAGGGGCTTATAGTTTCGCATCCCAACCTTTTACCTCAAGGGTAATGTCAACAATAATAATTTATGAAAACCTACATCCAAGTGGATATATATATCCAGATCGCTCCAACACAAAGTGCTTGCCAAAGGAAAAGGTGTAAAAAGGAAAGGTGATGATCACCATGACTCTTGTATAAGGGTAGAAGATAAAAGTAAAAGATAGGCCCTTCGCAGAGGGAAGCAGAGGTTGTCATGCGCTTTTATGGTTGGATGCACAAAATCTTAATGCAAAAGAACGTGACTTTATATTGCCGCTTGTGATAAAGACCTTTATTATGCAGTCTGTCGCTTTTATTTCTTCCCTATCAGAAGTTCATATAAAGCTTATTTTCTTCGCACTAATAGATCATACATATTTAGAAAGCAATTTTTATTGCATGCACCAATGACAACTTACTTGAAGGATCTTACTCAATCCTTAGGTAGGTATGATGGAATCTCATGGCAAAACTGGTTTAAGGGATGTTTGGAAGCACAAGTAGTATTTCTACTTGGTGCAAAGAATTTGGCTAGCATGAGAGGGAAAGGCAAGCCCAACATGTTGGATGATCCAAGACAATATAACATTTTGGATATAGGAAAACATAACCCATTAAGTTGTCTTCCTTGTCCAACATCAACCTTTTAGCATGTCATATTTTAATGAGTGCTCACAATTACAAAAGATGTCCAAGATAGTATATTTATATGTGAAATCTCTCTTCCTTCAATATTCTTTCATGAATTATTCAAGTGACCAATTCTGTGTTTGCTAAATTTCAATAAGTTTACTACCTATACTTATTCTGTGTGAAGTCATTACTCCCCATGGTATAAGCATATGAAACATATATAAATTCAGATTTATGATATTCAATTCATTCAACCATTTCCTCATAGGATGTACGTGAAGCACGTGAGTAAATGACAAACTACTCCAGAAGATATAAGTGAAGGACACTGAGTAGTCAAATAATTAACTAGCCATGGGAGGATTCTTCTTCATTCAAGATTTCAGATCCAATGATTTTATTCAAACAGCAAGTAAAATTGAAAATACGCTCCAAGCAAAACACATATCATTTGACGAATAAAAATATAGCTCCGAGTAAGGTATATCGATAGTTTTGAAGACGAAAGAGGGGATGCCTTCCGGGGCATCCCCAAGCTTAGGCGCTTGAGTCTTCCTTGAATATTACCTTGGGGTTCCTAGGGCATACCCAAGCTTAGGGTCTTTCCACTCCTTATTCTCCTCATATCGATATCTCACCCAAAGCTTGAAAACTTCAACCACACAAAACTTAACGTAACTTCGTGAGATAGGTTAGTATGATAAAGAGTAAACCATTCACCTTGGTACTGTCAAAGACAAGGTTCATAATTGTTCTTGCACAATGCCTACTATACCATATCACTTCTACAATTTATATTGAGAAATATAAGCCATAGAAACTAGAAAACAAGCAAACTATGTGCTGAAAACAGAATCTATTAGAAACAGAACAGTCTATAATGATCTGAACAACAACCATACTTCTGCTACTCTAAAAATTATGAAATAAATTGGTGGACGTGAGGAATTTTTCTATTAATCTTCTGCAAAAAGAATCAACTCAAAAGCGCTCTTCTGTAACAAATGGAAGCTAATCCCGTGAGCATAAAGTTTCTGTTTTTTTACAGCAAGATCACATTAACTTTCACCCAAGTCTTCCCAAAGGTCTTATTTGGCACTTTATTGAAACAAAAGTTATAACACATGATTACTACAGTAGCTTAATCATGTAAGCACACAAAAACAGTAAGGGTAAATATTGGGTTGTCTCCCAACAAGCGCTTTTCTTTAATGCCTTTTAGCTAGGCATGATGATTTCAATGATGCTCACATAAAAGATAAGAATTGAAACATAAAGAGAGCATCATGAAGAATATGACTAGCATATTTAAATATAACCCACTTCCTATGCCTAGGGATTTTGTGAGCACATAATTTATAGGAACAAGAATCAACTAGCATAGGAAGGCAAGACAAGTATAACTTCAATACTTTAAGCACATAGAGAGGAAACTTGATATTATTGCAACTTCTACAAGCATGTATTCCTCCATCATAAAAAAATTCAGTAGCATCATGAATGGGTTCAACAATATAGCCATCACATAAAGCATTCTTTTCATGATCTACAAGCATACAAATTTTACTACTCTCCACATAAGTAAAATTCTTCTCATTCGGAATAGTGGGAGCAAACTCGAAATAGTGGAATCATTACTAACTAAAGTTGACACTCTTCCAAATCCACTTTAGATTATAGTATTATTCATACTCCAAAATATATAAGTGAAGTTCATGGAGTATTCTTGGATTAATATCGACTAGCAAATATCCAAGCTCAAAATATATAAGTGAAGCACATGAAGCATTCTATAAAACCGTACTCAAAAGATTTAAGTGAAGCACAAAGATCATTCTATAAGATCATACTCAAAAGATATAAGTGAAGCACGTGAAGAATTCTATAAATCAAGGAAGGGCTATCTCATACTAGCATGGTTCTTAAAGAAAAAAAGACAAACACAAGGGACACAAATCATGTGAACAAAACAAAAACCAAGGTATACCGATAATTGTTGAAGAAGAAAGATGGGATGCCAACCGGGGCATCTCCAAGCTTAGATGCTTGAGTATCCTTGAAATATTTACTTGGGGTGCCTTGGGCATCCCCAATCTTGAACCCTTGCCTCTCTTTATTCTTCTCATATTGATAGCTCCTCGATCTTCGAACACTTCATCCACACAAAACTTTAACAAAAATGTTGTGAGATCCGTTAGTATAATAAAGCAAATCACTACCTTGAGGTACTGTTGCAAACTTATTCCAATTTCATATTAGCACTTTATCTACTTTATTTCAACTTCACCATGGTTCATACCCCCCCGATACTACCCATAGATTCATCAAAATAAGCGATCAACACATAGAAAACAGAATCTGTCAAAAACAGGACAGTCTGTAGAAATCTGGAAGCTTAGTAAACTTCTGAAACTCTAAAAAATTCAAAAAATATATGAAAATTTGAAAATTTTGTACAGAAATAATGTGCAAAAGTTTCAGACCCATTTGACCTTCCAGTAAAAAAATTAAAATCACGCCCTACAGCCAAAGTTTCTGTTTTTTGTTCTGCACATAGAAAACAAGCAATCTAATCATCCTAAAACCAAAGCTTGGCACATTATTTTTATAATAAAATGGATACATACAAGGGGATAATTATTTACAGAGAAACTTCCATGAAAAATTCTACATTGTTTCCGTGATCATGAACACAAGTGCTCAAGGTCGACCCTCACTTCTTCAATGCATAACTTTCCAATCACTTCTCTTTTTGAAAAAACTTTTTAGGCATAAGAGGCAAGTAATTTTTTGTATTTTCATTCTTTTAATTTTTTTGTATGTTTCACCCACAACTAAACAGAAACAAAAAGGAAAAACAAAATCTACTTAGTGAAGAAAGCAAACAAGCACACACGAGAATATCAACCCCACGCTATTGCTCCCCGGCAACGGCGCCAGAAAAGAGCATGATGGTCCCAAAATGCAGGGAATCATCGTAGCAATTCCCAATGGTGGAAGTGGTAAGTATGGAGTGTCGAACCCACAAGGAGCTAAAGGAAGGATCAATATTCTCTCAAGTCCTATCTTCCACTAATACGACTCTACGTACACCGAACGTTTGCTTCCAACTAGAAACGAGAAATAAAACTACGTTGTGGGTATGAAGAGGATAACTTTGCATGATATCGGAGCTCTAAAATATAAAAGTAGGTGTTGTTATCATAAAGTTAGAATATATTACTAAATATTATAAACAGCGAGTGTGGAATAATAATGGATCGGTGTGCGGAATTGTCCTAGGCAATCGTTAACAAGACCGGTAGTCGTCATTGCAATTTCATATGAGGGAGAGGCATAAGCTAACATACTTTCTCTTCTTGGATCATATGCACTTATGATTGGACCTCTAGCAAGCATCCACAACTACTAAAGATCATTTAGGTAAAACCCAACCATAGCATTAAAGCATCAAGTCCCCTTTATCCCATACGCAACAATCCCCTTACTCGGGTTTATGCTTCTGTCACTCAAACAACGCACTATAAGTGCATCATGAACGTATTGCAACACCCTACAGCGGGAATCCCTCACGCTTGCGCGACACGGAGGGCACCATAGGACAGCACCAGAATAAAACATACAACTCGTACCAAGCTAGATCATCAATCAACCCAAAGACAAAGGATATCTACTCAAAACATCATAGGATGGCAACACATCATTGGATCATAATATGTGGCATAAAGCACCATGTTCAAGTAGGGATTACAGCGGGGTGTGGGAGAGTGGACCACGTAAAAGAGATGAGGATGGTGATGATGATGGTAATGTTGATGAAGAAGATCACCGCGGCGATGATTCCCCTCCCGATGGCACTTCGGCGCCACCGAGAGAGAGGAGGAGAGGTTCTCCCCCTTGTGCTTCCTCCTCCATGGCGTCCCTCCTAGATGGAGAGAGGTTCTCCCTCTGGTCCTTGGCCTTCATGGCGATGATGGTCCCTCCGGGATCCTCCTCCATGGCCTCCGGTCATGATGGGCCCCTCCGGCAAGGTGCCAGAGAGGGCCCAGATTGATTTCTCGTGGTTACAGAGGCTTTCGGCGGCAGAACTTTCGATCTAGGTTATTTTCTGGAGGATTCTATATTTATAGGAATTTTTGGCGTCGGTCTCACGTCCAGTGGGTCTCCGAGTCGTCCACGAGATAGGGGCCCATGCCCAGGGGGTGGGCGCGCCCCCCACCCTCGTGGACAGCCCGGGACTCTTCTGGCCCAACTCTTTTACTCCAGGGGCTTCGTTTGGTCCATAAAAAATCATCAAAAATTGGCACGTCAATTGGACTCCGTTTGGTATTTCTTTTCTGTAAAACTCAAAAACAAGGAAAAAACAGAAACTGGCACTGGGCTCTAGGTTAATAGGTTAGTCCCAAAAATCATATAAAATAGCATATAAATGTATACAAAAC
The DNA here is from genome assembly GCA_902687465.1 of Secale cereale. Taxonomy (NCBI): domain Eukaryota; kingdom Viridiplantae; phylum Streptophyta; class Magnoliopsida; order Poales; family Poaceae; genus Secale; species Secale cereale. Next base: position 56,080,436 of record LR738710.1, on the reverse strand, counting down.
ATCTAAGATGGATAATATAATAGCATGAATACTTCATAAATTATAGATACGTTGGAGACATATCAACATGCACCTTTGATGAGTGGTCTATTTTTGTTGAATGTCGATCATAGTGATACACATATTCATAATATTGATGCCAAAAGATACAAAGTTGATAATTATTATGCAACATATTTGTGGCATTGTCGTTTAGGTCATATTGGTGTAAAGCGCATGAAGAAACTCCATGCACATGGACTTTTGGTATCACTTGATTATGAAAGATTTGATACTTGCGAACCATGCCTCATGGGCAAGATGAATAAAACTTTGTTCTCCGAAACAATGGAACGAGCAAGTGTCTTATTGGAAATAATACATACCAATGTATCCGGTCCGATGTTTGTTGAGGCTCGCGGCGGGTATTGTTATTTTCCGACCTTCATAGATGATTTGAGCAGATATGGGTATATCTACTTGATGAAACACAAGTCTGAAACATTTGAAAAGTTCAAAGAATTTCATAGTGAAGTAGAGAATCGTCGTAACAAGAAAATAAAGTTTCTACGGTCTGATCGCGGAGGCGAATATTTGAGTTATGAGTTTGGTCTTGATTTAAAACAATGTGGAATAGTTTCACAACTCACACCGCGTGGAACACCACAGCGTAATGGTGTGTCTGAACGTCGTAACCGTACTTTATTAGATATGGTGCGATATATGATGTCTCTTACCGATTTACCACTATTGTTTTGGGGTTATGCATTAGAGACAGCTGCATTCATGTTAAACAAGGCACGGTCTAAATCCGTTGAGACGACACCATATGAACTATGATTTGGCAAGAAACCAAAGTTGTCATTTCTTAAAGTTTGGGGTTGCGATGCTTATGTGAAAAAGCTTCAGCCCGATAAGCTTGAACCCAAATTGGAGAAGTGCGTCTTCATCGGATACCCAAAAGAAACTGTTGGGTACACCTTCTATCACAGATCTGAAGGCAAGACTTTTGTTGCTAAGAATGGATCCTTCTAGAGAAGAAGTTTCTCTCAAAATAAGTGAGTGGGAGATAAGTAGAACCTGACGACGTAATTGTACCTTCTCTCCAATTGGAAAATAGTTCATCACAGAAAACCGTTCCCGTGATGCCTACACCAATTAGTGAGGAAGTTAATGATGATGATCATGAAACTTCAGATCAAGTTACTACCGAACCTCGTATGTCAACCAGAGTACGTTCCGCACTAGAGTGGTACGGTAATCCTGTTCTGGAAGTCATGTTGCTAGACCATGACAAACCTATGAACTATGAGGAAGCGATGATGAGCCCAGATCCCGCGAAATGGATTGAATCCATGAAATCTGAGATGGGATCCATGTATGAGAACAAAGTGTGGACTTTGGTTGACTTGCCCAATGATCGGCAAGCCATAGAAAATAAATGGATCTTCAAGAAGAAGACTGACGCTCATGGTAATTTTACCGTCTACAAAGCTCGACTTGTTGCGAAAGGTTTTCGACAAGTTCAAGGAGTTGACCATGATGAGACCTTCTAACCCATAGCGATGCTTAAGTCTGTCCGAATCATGTTAGCAATTGCCGCATTTTATGATTATGAAATCTGGCAAATGGATGTCAAAACTGCATTCCTTAATGGATTTTTCAAAGAAGAGTTGTATATGATGCAACCAGATGGTTTTGTCGATCCTAAAGGTGCTAACAAAGTGTGCAAGCTCCAGCAATCCATCTATGGACTGGTGCAAGCATCTCGGAGTTGGAATATACGCTTTGATGAGGTGATTAAAGCATATGGTTTTATACAGACTTTTGGAGAAGCCTATATTTACAAGAAAGTGAGTGGGAGCTCTGTAGCATTTCTTATATTATATGTGAATGACATATTGTTGATTGGAAATGATGTAGAATTTCTGGATAGCATAAAAGGATACTTGAATAAGAATTTTTCAATGAAAGACCTCGGTGAAGCTGCTTATATATTGTGTATCAAGATCTATAGAGATAGATCAAGACACTTAATTGGACTTTCACAAAGCACATACCTTGATAAAGTTTTGAAGAAGTTCAAAATGGATCAGTCAAATAAAGGGTTCTTGCATGTGTTACAAGGTGTGAAGTTGAGTCAGACCCAATGTCCGACCACTACAGAAGATAAAGAGAAAATGAAAGTCATTCCCTATGCTTCAGTCATAGGTTCTATCATGTATGCAATGATGTGTACCAGACCTGATGTGTGCCTTGCTATAGGTCTAGCAAGGAGGTACCAAAGTAATCCAGGAGTGGATCTTTGGACAGCGGTCAAGAACATTCTGAAGTACCTGAAAAGGACCAAGGATATGTTTCTCGTTTATGAAGGTGACAAAGAACAAATCGTAAACGGTTACGTCGATGCTAGCTTTGACACTGATCCGGATGACTCTAAGTCACAAATCAGATACGTATTTTTGTTGAACAGTGGAGCTGTCAATTGGTGCAGTTCCGAGCAGAGCGTCATGGCGGGATCTACATGTGAAACAGAGTACATAGCTGCTTCAAAAGCAGCAAATAAAGGAGTCTGGATGAAGGAGTTCATATCTGATCTAGGTGTAATAACTAGTGTGCATTGGGTCCAATGAAATCTTTTGTGACAACACTGGAGCAATTGCCTTGGCGGAGGAATCCAGGTTTCACAAGAAAACTAAGCACATCAAGAGATGCTTCAACTCTATCCGTGATCAAGTCAAGGAGGGAGACATAGAGATTTGCAAAATACATACAGATCTGAATGTAGCAGACCCGTTGACTAAGCCTCTTCCATGAGCAAAACATGATTAGGACCAAGACTCCATGGGTGTTAGAATCATTACTATGTAATCTAGATTATTGACTCTAGTGCAAGTGGGAGACAGGAGGAAATATGCCCTAGAGGCAATAATAAAGTTGTTGTTTGTATTTCCTTATATCATGATAAATGTCTTTTATTCATGCTAGAATTGTATTAACCGGAAACTTGATACATGTGTGGATACATAGACAAAACACAGTGTCCCTAGTAAGCCTCTACTAGACTAGCTCATTAATCAAAGATGGTTGAGTTTCCTTACCATAGACATGTGTTGTCATTTGATGAACGGGATCACATAATTAGGAGAATGATGTGATGGACAAGACCCACCCGTTAGCTTAGCATTTGATCATACAAGTTTATTGCTACTGCTTTCATATATGTCAAATACATGTTCCTATGACAATGAGATCATGCAACTCCCGGATACCAGAGGAGTGCCTTATGTGCTATCAAACGTCACAACGTAGCTGGGTGATTATAAAATGCTCTACAGGTATGTCTGAAGGTGTCTTGTTGGGTTGGCAGAATCGAGATCAGGATTTGTCACTCCGAGTATCGGAGAGGTATCTCTGGGCCCTCTCGGTAATGCACATCAAAAGAAGCCTTGCAAGAAATGTGACTAATGAGTTAGTTGCGGGATGATGCGTTATGTAATGAGTAAAGAGACTTGCCGGTAATGAGATTGAACTAGGTATGATGTGATGGACATGACCTATCAGTTAGCTTAGCGTATTGGCCGTTCAGTTTTATCGCTACTACTTTCTTCATGTCAAATACACATTCCTCCGATTATGAGATTATCCAACTCCTGGATACCGGAGGAATTCCTTGTGTGCTATCAAATGTCACAACGTAACTGGGTGATTATAAATATGCTCTACAGGTATCTCCGACGGTCTTTTGTTGGGTTGGCATAGATCAAATTTAGGATTGGTCACTCCAAGTGTCGCAGAGGTATCTTTGGGCCCTGTCGGTAATACACATCATAATAAGCCTTGCAAGCAAATCACTAATGAGCCAGTCACAGGATAATGTATTACGGTACGAGTAAAGAGACTTGTCAGTAACGAGATTGAACTAGGTATGAAGATACTGACGATCGAATCTCGGGCAAGTAACATACCGATGACAAAGGGAATAACATATCTTTTCATTATGGTTTGACCGATAAAGATCTTCATAGAATATGTGGGAGCCAATATGAGCATCCAGCTTCCGATATTGGTTATTGACCGGAGAAGTGTCTCGGTCATGTCTACATAGTTCTCGAACCCGTAGGGTCCGCACGCTTAATGTTCGATGATGATTTGTATTATGAGTTATGAGTTTTTGGTGACCGAAGATTGTTCAGAGTCCCGGCTGAGATCGCGGACATGAAGAGGAGTCTCAAAATGGTCGAGGCATAAAGAATGATATATTGGACAATGTTATTCGGACACCGAAAGAGTTCCGAGAGGTACCGGGTAAATATCAGAGTGCCGGAGGGTTACCGGAAC
>LR738710.1:56053442-56076000 GCA_902687465.1 Secale cereale | reverse complement strand
CCCCCCCGCTTTCCTTCTCCTCTTCCCTCTCCCTTCCTTCTCCCCCCTTCCTTGAGAGGGAATCCTACTAGGACTAGGAGTCCAAGTAGGACTCCTCTCCTTGGCGCACCCTAGGGGCCGGCCGGCCTCCTCTACCTCCCTCCTTTATATACGTGGGCAGGGGGCACCCAAGAACACACAAGTTATTCTCTTAGCCGTGTGCGGTTCCCCCCTCCACAGTTTACACCTCGGGTCATATTGTCGTAGTGCTTAGGCGAAGCCCTACGCGGTCTACTTCACCATCACTGTCAACACGCCGTCGTGCTGCCGGAACTCTCCATCGACCCTCTGCTGGATCAAGAGCTCGTGGGACGTCATCGAGATGAACGTGTGCTGAACTCGGAGGTGCCATACGTTCGGTGCTTGATCAGTTGAATCGTGAAGACGTTCGACTACATCAATCGCGTTAGTCTAATGGTTCCGCTTTCGGCCTGCGAGGGTACGTAAACACACTCTTCCTGTGTCATTACTATGCATCTCCTAGGTAGATCTTGCATGTGCGTAGGAATTTTTTTGAAATTGCATGCTATGTTCCCTATAGTTTCTTCTTCTCTTCCTCCTTTAGATTCTTCTCTTTATCCAGGACTGTGGTGTACTCAACATCTAGCCCAGCGACCCACTCACCCTCATTTGACTTTTCGAACATGCGTCTGAAGTGAGCAAGGCATCATTTCACCGTCGCGGAAGAACAGGTGTAGATAATGTCAAACTCACCGCCGGTGATGGTTCTAGCCTTGTACTCACCGCCGATCATGGATATTTGGGATGCCATGGATTTGGGAGGAGGGTTAGGATTAGTGGAACTACTGTAATGTAAAAGAACAGGACGACTAGGAGCGAACTGTCGTAATGTTAAAGGACGACCGGGGACGAGTACACTACTGCAGGATGCTGCTAACGCGACACTACGATCAAAGACCCTTCGACGAAACTGTGTGCGATGCAATAATCACAAACGGTGATGTAAAATACGTCAAAAGGATGCAAAACATTTGCGATGACAAATGCATCAAACACGGTTCAGATTTTAGTTGCGTGTGCGATGAAGGGCATACGGTTCATTTCAATGAACTGTCTGCGATGAGGAAGAAGAACATAAACGGGCAGCTAGATGAAGGTGTATGCGATATACGGCATACGGTTTACTCAGATGGACTGTTTTTGATTAGGCGGAACAAAAGAAACGGTCAACCAGATTAAGGTGTGTGCGATAGAGGGCAAATAGTTCACTCGGATGAACTGTTTGTGTTGAGCCAAGATAACAGAAATGGTTCAATATAACAAGATGTGTGTGATACGAACCAAACAGGTCTGTAATCAGAAATTTTTGCGCAGACCGATAATAACACAAACAATTGCTGCTAATAAGACGTGTGTGTTGTGCGTTGGTATTGCATAGAGAACAACAATGTATATATATAAACACTTATAAGTAAATGGTTGCATAACCAAATTAAACATCCAATTAAATAGGTGGCTACTACACACATGACATTTGCACACACCAAAGTAAACTATTACGTGCATAATTACATAGGTGGCTACTACACACATGACAGTTCCACACACCAAAGTCAACTATATATTACATGCATAATTAACTAGGATAAACGATCATCTGATCATCATCTACTTCTTGTGATGCTTGCCGCTACTGCTCTGCTTGTGGCTCGATCCGGCCTCGTCGATTTCGGTAACGAGGCACTTCCTCATGTCAACGATCCGCCTGTTCATCTCATAGCATGTGTACACGCTCTTGTCCGCGAACCTGAGGTGAGGTTTGATACGTCCATTTTGCATCATGTTTTTATATTGATATTTATTTCATTATGGGTTGTTATTACACATTATATCACAATACTTATGCCTTTTCTCTCTTATTTTGCAAGGTTTACATGAAGAGGGAGAATGCTGGCAGCTGGAATTCTGGACTAGAAAAGGAGCAAATATTAGAGACCTATTATGCACAACTCCAAAAGTCCTGAAACTTCACGGGAGTCAGTTTTGGAATATATAGAAAATATTGGCCGAAGAAAGCTCCAAAGTGGGGCCACCAGCCAACCACAAGGGTGGAAGGCGTGCCCTACCCCCTAGGTGCGCCCCTGTCCTTGTGGGCTCCCTGGCAGGCCTCCGACGGCCATCTTTTTCTATATGGTGTGTTTTGACCTAGAAAAAAATAAGGAGGAGGCTTTCGGGACAAAGCATCGCCGTCTCGAGGTGGAACTTGGGCGGAACCAATCTAGGGCTCCGGCAGGACTGTTCTACCGGGGAAACTTCCCTCCGGGAGGGGGAAACCAAAGTCATCGTCATCACCAACGATCCTCTCATCGAGAGGGGGTCCATCTCCATCAACATCTTGTAACATCCCGATTCTCGGAATGTTTAAGAAAAAGATTTCCAAAAATCAAGGCGAGAAAATTTCATTTGTTTTATTTGTAAACAAAGCTCAAATTGGACTTTTATAATTAGGAAGATTTAATTTGAGCTAATGCCAACCAAAATTAATATTTGAGTTTACTTATGTTTTAGTCGGGCTTTATTTTCTTTGGCATATTAAAATATGCGCCTTCGGTTTTTTTTGGTGGTTCGGATTTTCATTTGGCGTTTATTGAGCGTTAATCATTTTTGGGTTTCCCAAAAAGGGACTCCACTTATTCTCTTTCTATTATACTCCGGACAGAATTTTCAAGCCCCAATCCATCTCTCTCTTTTCTCTGAGTACCTTATTTTCTTTTGACCACCAAATGGCCAATTCCATCTCTCGCTTTTATGCTCATTTTCTATATCTCTTTCTAATGGGTGATGCCCAACTCATCTCTTCTTTTCGTTTATTCCTCCAATCAAATGGACCTAGTCCATATTTTTTTTCTCTTTCTTTCCTAGGCCGCAGCCCAACAAGTCCCTATTTTTTCCTTCTTCCCTTGCTTCCTCACGGGACTGGCCGATCTGCCCATCTCTCCCACGTGCGAACCTCCAACCTCTCTTCTCCTTTCTTAGTACGTTCACAAGTCATAGCAAGAGGAAACGTACAACCATGATGGAAACCCTCCTCTAACTCCCATTTAATTTCTACCGTTTCCTAATCCGAGGATATGTAGACTTGGTTCGTCTCCCGGGGGCAGCCCTGAACACTTCATCTCCCTCCTCCACCCACGCCTTCACGCACACATGTACAAAAACCAAAAGCCAACAGCCATGGTTCTGCCCTTTCTCCAATTTCCTTAACTCTAGACCGTTTCCAATTCCGAAGACATATAGACGTGCGCCCAAGACTCCTCTTCCATTCAAACAGAAGCCCCTACCTTATTCCTTCTCGGTTCTCCCATGATCCTTCCCGAAGTACTGCTGCTCCATGGACGCGAGTGTTCGTTCCGGGTGACTCGGAGTACCTCCATCCAAGCCATGGTGCCAGTAGATTCTCCTCCATGCCATGAACTCATTCAGAGAAGAAAGAACTCGATCCGTTGACCACACGCGAATAATTTTGCATGTACGTCAACACTGTTCGACGAGTTCATCGGACCATGCCTTCAAACTCGGTGAGCCTCTATCAAATTCCTTTTGCACGCGTACTCTTCATCATCTAATGTATCCCGTAGACATCATCGTTCATCCTATCTATACCATTGCTCGCGCCGATGCATGAACGGATGCCATCGACATGTCCGCGTACTTTTTTTTACTTCCTCGGATGACCTTGTGTTCAACATGTGATTTGTTTCTCATGCCCATAGTAACCCCATGGTAGAGTTAGCTCACTAGTTTCGTCAATAGGATTTTAGTATAACTTTTGTTACAGTCGTTCTTGCCCAAGATTGAATAGGGTTTGTTCATCGGTTAAATTTTGTATTAATATGTCATTGTACATATGTTTACGATATGACTAGGAGTGCATCATATTGGTCTCATAATTTTTACATGTGACAAATGACTTGGTAGATTTATTTGTTTACCGGTTACAATTATTTAATAATTGTTCAACATGTTATTTCATGTTGATACTTTCTCTAGTGTGGTATGTAGTTGTATGATATTCCTATGTACAAGTTCATGAATTTTTACAATGTGTACGCTTATTGTAAGGAATTAATTATTTTTGTTTTGTACGCTATCTCATGTTTTTCATATACACCATGTAGTCATGTTGTGCATGCGTACACAATTTCGTGAAGGTTCGCCATGTGTATAATTTCATAGAATAATTCATGTTTTTATTTAATGTAGTTTTGTTTAGCATGGCGATATATTACATATGTTCCATACATCCGTTCTCAATCAAGATGCATGCGTGTTGTATAGTTTTGATGTCATGCCATGTTGTAGGTTATGTTTATCTAAATTATATGTGTTATCTAGTTTCTTCATACTAGTTGTCATTAGCATGATATGTTACATCAGACTTTAGAGTAGAGTGATGTTGTTTCAGAGTTGCTATAAGCTAAACGAAGCCAAGGTTAATCGATGGTTGTTGCATATAGTTACTTGTCGTTTAACCATTACAAATATTTAGAATTATCTAAATATTTTTCATGGTTGATTATCATTTAGTCGTGACATGTCTAGTATAGTTGAGTTGTATCTTCCTCGTATGCTTAGTGTGCATAGTTTGATCTGTTATGTAAGCATGAAGTGGTAATCTTATTGCTGGTGGTTACTTGAGTATTAGTTGGTCTTTAGTAGTAAGACCATATTCTAGTTTAGTATCTTATCATGATCACTCGTATGTGTCATGCTTGTGTAATTTGATTATACATCTAGTGATCTATACTCACATGTATTGTGTGAGATGTGTGTTATTATTAAGTTGTTTAATTAGTTTCTACCTTAATTAGTATTGGTTTGTCTTCTTTTATAGAAATGCTTGCTAATAGTTTTTATGATTTATGTTTAGCCTTTGATTGTTGTTAACCATTATAAGTATTTGGATTCATCCGAATATTTATTCTTGGTTGATTGTTACTCTTAATCATATCATGCCTAGCTGTGCATCCATTTGTTCCATGTGTTGTATAGTTTCTTGTTAATTGTTTGACAAATGAATTGGTTTGATATAATGGAGTTGATCCTATTCCATTTTAATGTTGTTTTAGGGCTAGACCTAGGTTAATTCAATTCATGTTGTTGAATGATGTTTGATTGCTTAACTAGTATGGTTTGTAATATTTGTTTGTCTTATGGAACTATTATCTTTTGAATTATTATATAGTTGATGTATATGTTTGACTACTATTGACCATTATAAATATTTAGATTCTATCTCAATATTTGTTTGTGGTTATCTTTTACCTTATCATGCCATGTTGGGATTGTGTAGTTAAATGCATAGGACAGTTGCATTTCATGTGTGTTGATGCCATTGTGTTTGATACATGGTAGTTTCCTATTAACTAAGATGTGTAGTGGGCACTACTAGTTCATAAGAGAATGTTAGTCTTGATCGCCAAGCGTTCTTTAGCCGTTTCAACCCAACAATGTCCCTTGTTGAATCATATCTCTTACCTCCCTATCATACTACCTCATTTAGGAATCTCCATCTTGATCAATATCTTGTCACCCATCCATTCTTAATTTGTTTTGGATATTATTTAGATTTACTATTGTTTTGGTATTTATTTGTTTTCCATTTTCTATCGTTACGACGAGTAGGGAGTGACGATGTTGGACAAGGACAGAACAGATTACTAAAGAAGGACTCAACAACGAAGGCATGCCTCCTTCTTGATCATACTTATCCTACGGTTTACAAAATTGCATTGAGTTTTACTGTTACTATATGCATGTTATTTCAATTCTCGTAGCTAGCATGTCGATTGACACAATACCTTGATCCGCTTGTCGCCTATTCATTTGACACCTAAGTAGAACTATAGTATTCCGGTAGAGTAGAAATGCTTAGCCGTGCTTATCACCCTATAGGTGCTTTGTTGAATGACCTCTGAGTCATTGACAGTTGAAACTTAACGCTGAGCTAGGCCAGTTGGCCCTTGTTGATCTTCTTTATCCTCTTCTACTCTGGGTGAAACTTACCATCTGAAAATTGGCGTGGGCGCCAGCTGAATCAAGGATTGAAGGAGCGATTGGCCGCCCTTCACGAGTTGAAGAGGGCAATCAGTCGTCCGTGACGCATGAGGCCTAATAAGTTTTGGATTTGAAGATTGTGATAATAGTACAGCCACATGCTATATGGGCACTGGCTTGGTTAATTAGTTAGCTCACTCTTATTGTCGTCATCGCCGTACCGCAGATGGGATAGCTGCCTTGGAAGGAGTGTCCTCGGCACAAAAGGGGGCTCGGACTGTGAACTGCAGTTACTTCCGTGTTGAAACCTAGTGGGCTTGGCACAGTAAGTTTGGTCTAATGAAAGACCTCGTCACAATCCCCCTGTCGGTACACCAAATGGAGTACTATACCAGCGACCACTGGTGGCATTAAGACGAGATTGTGTCGTGTGGGTAAAGTGTACAACCTCTGCAGAGTGTCAAACTATTCGAATAGCCATGTCCACGGTCATGGACGACACATGAATCTTTTTTGACATACGGGACCTGTCTTTCTTATTCCCTCTTTTCCCCTATTTTTGGAACCTATGAAGAGTGTGAGTTGATCGAGGATCATCACTTTGATGAAAGTTATTCTGGAGACAAAACATGTTTTCATCTAAAACTGCTATTATCCAACTGCTATATGTTTTTCAAACAAAATTAGCTTTTATGCAAATGAGTCATACAGCCATCCTTTGAAGCCACATGTAGCTATTAGGTCCTTCCCTGTGGGAGGCATGTTGAGTACGTCATGTACTCATGGCAATAATTTTGTTGACAACAGAGTTCCATGAAGAAGAAGGTGATGACTATGACAACCATGTCGATTTGTAGGAGTGAGGTCACGTGGACTACATCGATTGTCTGTGGTTGAGATGGAGTCGCTACGCATTATACTTTCCACTGTTTTCTGATTATGACAAATGTCATGAGACATTTCTATAGGTATGCCTTGTGGCGAGATGTATTAAACTTGTAATACTTTTACGCGTTATGCAATGATATCATTTCACTGTGTTGTCAACAATGATCCTGGGGTTGACAAATATACACACGAGGGTCTGAAGTTAATTCTGGGTTCTCACACATCTTCACGAGCACCATCTCCTCTCAAACCCTAGTTCATCTCGTGTATTCGATCTTTGTCTCAAAACCTCAGATTGGTACCTCTGGGTTGCTAGTAGTGCTGATTACTCCTTGTAGTTGATGCTAGTTAGTTTATTCGGTGGAAGATCATATGTTCAAATCCTTAAACCTATTAAATAATCCTCTGATTATGAACATGAATATGATTTGTGAGTAGTTACATTTGTTCCTGAGGACATGGGAGAAGTCTTGTTATAAGTAATCATGTGAATTTGGTATTCGTTCGATATTTTGATGAGATGTATGTTGTCTTTCCTCTAGTGGTGTTATGTGAACGTCGACTACATGACACTTCACCATTATTTGAGCCTAGGGGAAGACATTGGGAAGTAATAAGTAGATGATGAGTTGCTAGAGTGACAGAAGCTTAAACCCTAGTTTATGCGTTGCTTCGTAAGGGGCTATTTTGGATCCATATGTTTCATGCTATGGTTAGAGTTAACTTAATTCTTCTTTCATAGTTGCGGATGCTTGCGAGAGAGGTTAATCATAAGTGGGAGGCTTGACCAAGGAAGGTCAGCACCCAAGCACCGGTCCACCCACATATCAAATTATCAAAGTAACGAACGCGAATCATATGAGCATGATGAAAACTAACTTGACAACAATTCCCATGTGTCCTCGGGAGCACTTTGCTTTATATAAGAGTACGTCCAGGCTTGTCCTTTGCTACAAAAAGGATTGGGCCACCTTGCTGCACCTTAGGTACTATTGTTACTTGTTACTCATTACGAATTATCTTATCATACAACTATTTGTTACCGATAATTTCAGTGCTTGCAGACAATACCTTGCTGAAAACCACTTGTCATTTCCTTCTGCTCCTCGTTGGGTTCTACACTCTTACTTATCGAAAGGACTATGATAAATCCCCTATACTTGTGGGTCATCAAGGTTCATCTAGTTGCCGCATCGAGGCCCCGTGCCAGGATACGGGACATGTTCTGTTGGCATCCTACTTCATCTTTTTGTAGTATGGGTCGATGATGGACGAGGCGAGGTCAACCAGGGAGTCCTTCGTGCTGCCCCAGACCCTTAGTGCTCACTGATTTCGACAAGGTTCTTGCAGGCCAAGCCGTAACACTAAGCGCTTTTACATCGTCGGTGGTTTCCACCGTAGCGAACTTGTAGTCGGTGCTGTTGACAAACCTGGCGAAACGGTCGCAAGGCTCTGTGGCCATGCAGTAGTGGTAGATGAGAACATGATGGCGCACACACAACTGGGTGATAACAACCTTCTGATCTATGTTGGGACGACCGCCGGTGTACTGGAGTTCGATGCTGACCACCTTGTACTTGTCTCGAGCAAGCAACTGCTCAACGGTGTTGATGTAGTCTTCCACCACGGCCAGGTCGATGGTGTACACCACCGAGAGATCTGTCTCCCTCACGTGGGTCTCCACTTTATGCTCGCCGAACTCCATTGGAGCGCCGCTAGACACTTGTGTCGTCGTGGGTGTGTTTGTTGTGTTGTCGGGCGCGATCGAAAGGTTGAACAGACTAAGGTTGTTATAATGCTCGCGGGAATTAAAGGGGAAGCTAGACAACGTGGAATATCGGCGCGCCCGGATGGCAGTTCTAATTTGCAGCGCGTAACTCCATCGTACCGCACGTATGCATCGTGAGGCAACGCGCACGGCGCAACCGCATGCATATAGGGCCCCCGACATGATCGTGCGCAGGCCCAACCGCTGGCAGAGCGTGCGCGAAGGGACGCGAGCAGAGCGCTATGCGGTCGCCTCAACGGCAAGCAACCATATATATGCATATAGCAGTTGAACACGCAAGGAAAAGTTGTCCACAAGCCAAGCACGTGGAGGTACGCGAGCAAAGCGTGCCGAAGGACGCGAGGACAGCGCGCCGTGGCGCCTAACGGCCAGCACAACGTGTCGAGGGACGCGAGCAAAGGCCGGCACAGTGATACATGGCAAATAAGACAAACTGTGCGAGCGATGGCGGAGACATAAAGCACGAATCAGATTAGAGTTGCGTGTGCGATATGTGGCATACAGTTGTTCCATCCGAGCTGTTTGTGATGGAATAAGTCATGTGTGTTGTGGACAAATGCTTGTTGGCATACAAACGTCTACGATTGATGAGTTCATGACCGACGTGTTCCCTAGTGTGGTCCGTGTGCGATGTGATATGCTCTGTCTACGGAACATCAACATATATGCTTATAAGAACATCATTGCATGACCAAATTAAGCATACAATTACATAAGTGACTACACACATAACATTTGCACACACCAAAGTAAGCAATTACATGCATACTAAACTAGGAGAAACGAGCATCTAATCATCTACATCTTGTTGCGATGACGTTTGCCATTGCTCTGCTTCCGACTGGATCCCTGGTCGTGAATGGTTAATAAAATCTAAGTCTATTGCATATTAAGGTCAAAATAGTACTACCAATCCACGAGTCTCATACGATGTCATTTCAACGATTCTACCACAAAAGCCCGAAAAATTGTAAGGTTCAAATTCTAGAGTTACATGGCTCAAATTCAAAGATTACAAGGTTCAAATGGATATTAGAAATGAAATTCAGCTCATTCAACTGCAAACGCCCGTGCTGATCAGTTGAACATGGATATAAGAGAGGTTCAAACTAAAAATTAAAATAGTAAGGCCGCTTTCCAAACTTCGTCATTTCTGCAAAGGGATCAGCTGCTGACAAGTCATGTATGGGTTTGACACAATGACTTCCAATTATTGTGTCATATGCTCTTCCAATACGAAGTTTAGCTTTTTTGGAGCCTCCTCCATCTTGTAGTAGCTGTCGGCTCTGATCAACAAACCATTCATCTTTCCTAATTAAATGCATGTTCAGCCTCAGTACCTTCAGCACCCTTGCTCTGGCAAGAAAGAACCGGGCGAATGTAATCTCTAGTAAGGTCCCTCGGTAGGAGTTCAAACTAATATTTGAGAGATGCACATCCAGTCATTCGATGTGATTGTCGTTATAAACATTATCCACCTCCGTGCCTATTATTATTTGCAAAAGAAGGGAACTGTTAGTGCCTACATGCAGTTTTGAACACTACTACGCGCCTATTTGGTTTGCAGGATTTGTAAAATGCACCAACGTGCCATCTTCGATCTGACATGATTAACATGGGCATTTGATTACAATCTAGAAAAATGTAGCCTTCTTCACAAGAGGTTAGATTGGATGAAAAATTCCCTAAGAAAACTAGTACAGATGAATCCATAGGAGAAATGCTTATGGATTGTAACCATATGAATCAAGCAACCAATATGGGGTGTGGGGTCACTGGTACAGCGAGCTGCTATACAAATGATTTTGAACTCCTTTTGAAGGAAATATGTCCTAGAGGCAATAATAAAGTTGTTATTTGTATTTCCTTATATCATGATAAATGTTTATTATTCATGCTAGAATTGTATTAACCGGAAACTTAGTACTGAAGGAAATATTCCCTAGAGGAAATAATAAAGTTATCATTTATTTCCTTATATCATGATAAATGTTTATTATTCATGCTAGAATTGTATTAACCGGAAACTTAGTACATGTGTGAATACATACACAAAACAGAGTGTCCCTAGTATGCCTCTACTTGACTAGCTCGTTGATCAAAGATGGTTATGTTTCCTAACCATAGACATGTGTTGTCATTTAATGAACGGGATCACATCATTAGAGAATGATGTGATGGACAAGACCCATCCGTTAGCTTAGCACTATGATCGTTTAGTTTTACTAGTATTGCTTCCTTCGTGACTTATACATGTTCCTATGACTACGAGATTATGCAACTCCCAAATATCGGAGGAACACCTTGTGTGCTATCAAACGTCACAACGTAACTGGGTGATTATAAAGATGCTCTACAGGTGTCTCCAAAGGTGTTTGTGGTGTTGGCATAGATCAAGAATAGGATTTGTCACTTCGAGTGTCGGAAAGGTATCTTTGGGCCCTCTCGGTAATACACATCATAATAAGCCATGCAAGCAAATGACTAATGAGTTAGTCACGAGATGATGTATTATGGAACGAGTAAAGAGACTTGCCGGTAACGAGATTGAACTGGGTATTGAGATACCAACGATCGAATCTCGGGCAAGTAACATACCGATGACAAAGGGAACAACGTATGTTGTTATGCGGTTTGGTCGATACAGATCTTCGTAGAATATGTAGGAGCCAATATGAGCATCCAGGTTCCGCTATTGGTTATTGACCGGAGATGAGTCTCAGTCATGTTTACATAGTTCTCGAACCCATAGGGTCCGCACGCTTAACGTTCGATGATGATCGGTATTATGAGTTTATGAGTTTTGATGTACCGAAGGTAGTTCAGAGTCCCGGATGAGATCGCGGACATGACGAGGAGTCTCGGAATGTCCGAGACATAAAGATTGATATATTGGACAACTATATTCGGACACCGGAAGTGTTATGGGTGTTATCGTGTAAAACCGGAGTGTCGGAGGGGGTTACCGGAACCCCCCGAGGGAGTATGGGCCATAGTGGGCCTTGAGGGAATAGAGAGAGGTAGCCCATAGGGATGGCCCCACCCTCCCCCTAGGAATCCTAGTTGGACTAGGAAAGGGGGGAGGCGCCCCTCTTCTTCCTTCTCCTCTCCTCCTTCCTTTCCTACTCCTAGTAGGAATAGGAAGGGGGATTCCTATTCCTACTAGGAGTAGGATTCCTACTCCTGGCGCGCCATACTTGGCCAGCCGCACCTCCCCCCTTGCTCCTTTATATACGGGGGCAGGGGGCACCCAAAGACACACAAGCAACATCGTTTTAGCCGTGTGCAGTGCCCCCCTCCACAGAAAGACACCTCGGTCATACCGTTGCAGTGCTTAGGCGAAGCCCTGCGCCGGTAGCTTCATCATCTCCGTCACCACGCTGTCGTGTTGACAAAACTCTCCCGTGAAGCTCAACTGGATCAAGAGCTCGTCGGACATCATCGAGCTGAACGTGTGCTGAACATGGATGTGCCATACGTTCGGTGTTTGGATCGGTTGGATCGCGAAGACGTTCGACTACATCAACCGCGTCACTAGACGCTTCCGCTTTCGGTCTACGAGGGTACGTAGACACACTCTTCCCTCTCGTTTCTATGCTTCTAGTAGATAGATCTTGCGTGATCGTAGGAATTTTTTTTGAAATACTACATTACCCAACAGTGGCATCATGAGCCAGGTCTATGCGTAGATGATATGCACGAGTAGAACACGATGAGTTGTGGGCGATAATAGTCATACTGCTTACCAGCATGTCATACTTTGATTCAGCGGTATTGTGAGATGAAGCGGCTCGGACCGACATTACGCGTATGCTTACGCGAGACTGGTTTCACCGTTACGAGCACTTGTTTCTTAAAGGTGACCGGCAGGTGTCTGTCTCTCTCACTTTAGCTGAATCGAGTGTGAATACGCCCGGTCCTTGTGAAGGTTAAAATAGCACATACTTGACGAAAAATCGTTGTGGTTTTTGTATGCGTAGGTAAGAACGGTTCTTGCTAAGCCCGTAGCAGCCACGTAAAACTTGCAACAACAAAGTAGAGGACGTCTAACTTGTTTTTGCATGGCATGTTGTGATATGATATGGTCAAGACGTGATGAGTTATACGTTATTGTATGAGATGATCATGTTTTGTAAAGTTATCGGCAACCGGCGGGAGCCTTATGGTTGTCTCTTTATTGTATGAATTGCGAAGGCCATGTAATTGCTTTACTTTATCACTATGAGTTAGCGATAGTAGTAGAAGCAATAGTTGGCGAGACGACCACGACGCTACGATGAAGATCATGGTGTCAAGCCGGTGACGATGGAGATCATGTCGATGCTTTGGAGATGGAGATCAAAAGCACAAGATGATGATGGCCATATCATGTCACATATTTTGATTGCATGTGATGTTTATCTTATTATGCTTCTTAGTTTGCTTAGAACGGCGGTAGCATTATAAGATGATCCCTTACAAAATTTCAAGGTACAAGAGTTCTCCCTGAGTATGCACCGTTGCGAAAGTTCGTCGTGCCGAGACACCACGTGATGATTGGGTGTGATAAGCTCTACGTTCAAATAAAACGGGTGTAAGACAGTTTTGCACACGCAGAATACTCGGGTTAAACTTGACGAGCCTAGCATGTACAGACATGGCCTCGGAACACTGGAGACCGAAAGGTCGAGCATGAATTATATAGTAGATATGATCAACATAAGATGTTCACCATTGAAAACTACTCCATCTCACGTGATGATCGGACATGGTTTAGTTGATTTCGATCACGTGGTCATTTAGATGACTAGAGGGGTGTCTATCTAAGTGGGAGTTCTTAAGTAATATGATTAATTGAACTTTAATTTATCAAGAACTTAGTCCTGATAGTATTTGCAAATTATGTTGTAGATCAATAGCTCGCGTTATAGCTCCCCTATGTTTTTGATATGTTCCTAGAGAAAAACTAAGTTGAAAGATGTTAGTAGCAATGATGCGGACTAGGTCCGTGATCTGAGGATTATCCTCATTGTTGCACAGAAGTATTATGTCCTGGATGCACCGCTAGGTGATAGATCTATTGTAGGAGCAGATGCAAACGTTATGAATGTTTGGCAAAGCTCAATATGATGTCTACTTAATAGTTTAGCGCGCCATGCTTTACGGCTTATAACCGGGACTTCAAAAACGTTTGGAATGCCACAGAGCATATGAGATGTTCCAAGAGTTGAAAATAGTATTTCAGACTCATGCCCGTGTCAAGAGGTATGAGACTTCTGACAAGTACTTTGCCTACAAGATGGTGGAGAATAGCTCAACCAATGAGCATGTGCTCAGAATGTCTGAGTAATACAATCGCTTGAATCAAGTGGGAGTTAATCTTCCAGACAAAATAGTGATTGACAGAGTTCTCTAGTCACTATCACCAAGTTACTAGAACTTCGTGGTGAACTATAATATGCAAGGGATGACGAAAACGAATCCCGAGCTCTTCGTGATGCTGAAATCAACGAAGGTAGAAATCAAGAAAGAGCATCAATTGTTGATGGTTAATAAGACCACTAGTTTCAAGAAAAGGGCAAGGGGAAGAAAGAGAACTTCAAGAAGAATGGCAAGCAAGTTGTCAATCCCGCTAAGAAACCCAAGTCTGGAGCCAAGCAACTGAGTGCTTCTACTGCAATGGGACTGGACACTGGAAGCGGAACTGCCCCAAGTATTTGGCAGATAAGAAGGATGGCAAAGTGAACAAAGGTATATTTGATATACATATTGATAATGTGTACCTCACTAGTTTTTATAGAAACCCCTCGGTATTTGATATTGGTTCAATTGCTAAGAGTAGTAACTCAAAACGGGAGTTGCAGGATGAACAGAGACTAGTTAAGGGTGAAGTGACGATGTGTGCTGGAAGTGGTTCCAAGATTGATATGATCATCATCGCACACTCCCTATACTTTCAGGATTAGTGTTGAACCTAAATAAATGTTGTTTGGTGTTTGCGTTGAGCATGAATATGATTTGATCATGTTTATTGCAATACATTTATTCATTTAAAGTCAGAGAATAATTGTTGTTCTGTTTACATGAATAAAACCTTCGATGGTCATACACCCAATAAAAATAGTTTGTTGGATCTCGATCGTAGTGATACACATATTCATAATATTGAAGCCAAAAGATGCAAAGTTAATAATGATAGTGCAACTTATTTGTGGCACTGCCGTTTAGGTCATATTGGTGTAAAGCGCATGAAGAAACTTCATGCTGATGGGCTTTTGGAATCACTTGATTATGAATCATTTGATGCTTGCGAACCATGCCTCATGGGCAAGATGACTAAGACTCCGTTCTCAGGAACAATGGAGCGAGCAACTGGCTTATTGGAAATAATACATACTGATGTATGCGGTCCGATGAGTGTTGTGGCTCGCGACGGGTATCGTTATTTTCTGACCTTCACAGATGATTTGAGCAGATATGGGTATATCTACTTGATGAAACATAAGTCTGAAACATTTGAAAAGTTCAAAGAATTTCAGAGTGAAGTGGGAAATCATTGTAACAAGAAAATAAAAGTTTCTACGATTAGATCACGGAGGCGAATATTTGAAGTTACGAGTTTGGCCTTCATTTAAAACAATGTGAAATAGTTTCTCAACTCACACCACCTGGAACACCACAGCGTAATGGTGTGTCCGAACAACGTAAACCGCACTTTATTAGATATGGTGCGATCTATGATGTCTCTTACCGATTTACCATTATCGTTTTGGGGTTATGCATTACAGACAGCTGCATTCACGTTAAATAGGGCACCATCTAAATCCGTTGAGACGACACCGTATGAACCGTGGTTTGGCAAGAAACCTAAGCTGTCGTTTCTTAAATTTTGGGGCAGCGATGCTTATGAGAAAAAAGTTTTAACCTGATAAGCTCGAACCCAAATCGGAGAAATGTGTCTTCATAGGATACCCAAAGGAAACGGTTGGGTACACCTTCTATCACAGATCCAAAGGCAAGATATTCGTTGCTATAAATGGATACTCTCTAAAGAAGGAGTTTCTCACAAAAGAAGTGAGTGGGAGGAAAGTCGAACTTAATGAGGTAATTGTACATTCTCCTGAATTGGAAAGTAGTATATCACAGAAACTAGTTCTAGTGATTCCTACACCAATCAGTGAGGAAGCTAATGATGATGATCATGAAACTTCAGATCAAGTTACTACTGAACCTCGTAGGTCAACCAGAGTGCATTCCGCGCCATAGTGCTACGGTAACCCGGTTCTGGAAGTCATTTTACTAGACCATGATGAACCTACGAACTATGAGGAAGCAATGATGAGCCCAGATTCCGCAAAATGGCTTGAGGCCATGAAATCTGAGATGGGATCCATGTATGAGAACAATGTGTGGACTTTGGTTGACTTGCCCGATGATCAGCAAGCCATTGAAAATAAATGGATCTTTAAGAGGAAGACTGACGCCGATGGTAATGTTACTGTCTACAAATCTCGACTTGTTGCGAAAGGTTTTCGACAAGTTCAAGGTGTTGACTACGATGAGATTTTCTCACTCGTAGCGATGCTTAAGTCTGTCCGAATCATGTTAGCAATTGCCGTATTTTATGAAATCTGGCAAATGGATAACAAAACTGCATTCTTTAATGGATTTATTAAAGAAGAGTTGTATATGATGCAACCAGAAGGTTTTGTCAATCCTAAAGGTGCTAACAATATGTGCAAGCTCCATCGATCCATCTATGGACTGGTGCAAGCATCTCGGAGTTGGAATATACGCTTTGATAAGTTGATCAAAGCATATAGTTTTATACAGACTTGCGGTGAAGCCTGTATTTACAAGAAAGTGAGTGGGAGCACTACAGCCTTTCTGATAAGTATATGTGAATGACATATTGTCGATCAGAAATGATGTAGAATTTTCTGGAAAGCATAAAGGAGTGTTTGAAAGGAGTTTTTCAAAGAAAGACCTCGGTGAAGCTGCTTACATATCGAGGATCAAGATCTATAGAGATAGATCAAGACGCTTGATAAGTTTTTTCAATGAGTACATACCTTGACAAGTTTTTGAAGTAGTTCAAAATGGATCAGTCAAAGAAAGAGTTCTTGCCTGTGTTGCAAGGTGTGAAGTTGAGTAGGACTCAAAGCCCGACCACAACAAAAGATAGAGAGAGAATGAAAGTCATTCCCTATGCCTCAGCCATAGGTTCTATAAAGTATGTCATGCTGTATACCAGACCTATTACATGCCCTGCCCTGAGTTTGGCAAGGGAGTACAATTTTGATCTAGGAGTAGATCACTGGACAGCGGTCAAAATTATCCTTAGAGGACTAAGGAAATATTTCTCGGTTATGGAGGTGATAAAGAGTTCATCGTAAAGAGTTACGTCAATGCAAGCTTTGACACCGATCTGGATGACTCTGAGTCTCAATTTGGATACATATTGAAAGTGGGAGCATTTAGCTAGAGTAGCTCCGTGCAGAGCATTGTAGACATGGAAATTTGCAAAATACATACGGATCTGAATGTGGCAGACCCATTGACTAAACCACTCTCACAAGCAAAACATAATCACACCTTAGTACTCTTTGGGTGTTAATCACATGGCGATGTGAACTAGATTATTGACTCTAGTAAACCTTTTGGGTATTGGTCACATGGCGATGTGAACTATAAAGTGTTAAATCACATGAGGATGTGAACTATTGGTGTTAAATCACATGGTGATGTGAACTAGATTATTGACTCTAGTGGAAGTGGGAGACTGAAGGAAATATGCCCTAGAGGCAATAATAAAGTCGTTATTTGTATTTCCTTATATCATGATAAATGTTTATTATTCATGCTAGAATTGTATTAACCGGAAACTTAGTACATGTTTGAATACATAGACAAACAGAGTGTCACTGGTATGCATCTACTTGACTAGCTCGTTAATCAAAGATGGTTAAAGTTTCCTAGCCATAGACATGAGTTGTCATTTGATGAACGGGATCACATCATTAGAGAATGATGTGATTGACTTGACCCATTTCGTTAGCTTAGCACTTGATCGTTTAGTATGTTGCTATTGCTTTCTACATGTTCCTATGACTATGAGATTATGCAACTCCCGAATACGGGAGGAACACTTTGTGTGCTATCAAACATCACAACGTAACTGGGTAATTATAAATATGCTCTACAGGTCTCTCCGATGGTGTTTGTTGAGTTGGCATAGATCGAGATTAGGATTTGTCACTCCGATTGTCGGAGAGGTATCTCTGGGCCCTCTCTGTAATACACCTCATAATAAGCCTTGCAAGAAAATGACTAATGAGTTAGTCATGAGATGATGTATTACGGAACAAGTAAAGAGACTTGCCGGTAACGAGATTGAACTAGGTATGATGATACCGACGATCGAATCTCGGGCAAGTAACATACCAATGACAAAGGGAACAACGTCTGTTGTTATGCGATTTGACCGATAAAGATCTTCGTAGAATATGTAGGAGCCAATATGAGCATCCAGGTTCCGCTATTGGTTATTGACCGGAGATGTGTCTCTGTCATGTCTACATAGTTCTCGAACCCGTAGGGTCCGCACGCTTAACGTTCGATGACGATTTGTATTATGAGTTATGTGATTTGATGACCGACGTTTGTTCGGAGTCCCGTATGAGATCAAGGACATGACGAAAGGTCTCGAAATGGTCAAGATGTAAAGATCTATATATTGGAAGGCTATATTCGGACATCGGAAAGGTTCCGAGTGATTCGGGTATTTTCTGGAGTACCGGAGAGTTACGGGAATTCGTATTGGGCCTTAATGGGCCATACGGGAAAGGAGAGAAAGGCCTCAAGGGTGGCCGCGCCCCTTCCCCATGGACTGGTCCGAATTGGACTAGGGAAAGGGGGCGCCCCCTTCCTTCCGTCTCCTTCTCCCTTCCCCTTTTCCTATTCCATGTGGGAGGTGGAATCCTACTAGGACTAGGGAGTCCTAGTAGGACTCCACACTTTGACGCGCCCTATGAGGGCCGGCCTCCTCCTCCCTCCATTCTTTATATACATGGTCAGGGGGCACCCCATGGACACACAAGTTGATTTTACCCGTGTGCGGTGCCCCTCCCCACAGATACACACCTCGGTCATATCGTTGCCGTGCTCAGGCGAAGCCCTGCGCCGGTAGCTTCATCATCACCGTCACCATGCCGTCGTGCTGACGAAACTCTCCCATGACGCTCAACTGGATCAAGAGCTCGTGGAACGTCATCGAGTTGAACGTATGTTGAACGCGGAGGTGCCGTACGTTTGGTGCTTGGATCGCGAAGACGTTCGACTACATCAACCGCGTCACTAGACGCTTCCGCTTTCCGTCTACTAGGATACGTAGACACACTCTTCCCGCTCGTTGCTATGTCTCCTAGATAGATCTTGCGTGATCGTAGGAAATTTTTTGAAATACTACGTTCCCCAACACCTTTCCGCGACGGCGTTCTGAACTGTCGCCTAGTGAGTTACTACGATATGGGGGTCCTTCCCACATGACCCATAAACCATCGGGATATGCCCTCCTAGCACACACACTCGGCAAAATGAGGTCGTGTGCGACCGGCGATCGATCAAATACAGTTATACGTATAGTAGTGCTAAAAAATACAATTATACACGCGAAATCATTTCCGGTCGTAAGTACATTCCACACTCAGTCCCCGCTAAACGTTTCCGTTCGTATGTACATTCCACACAGTCATTCCAAGGAATACGATTCCGTTAGTATGTACACCCCCACACAGTTAATCCAGGAAGTACGTTTCCGTTCGTATATACATCCCACACAGTCACTCCAAGGAAAACATTTCCGTTCGCAGGTATATCACACACAATTTTCCCCATTAAATCGTTTGTGATAGCATTGCCATTGCACATGATATTAACAATTTTATCATTTGCATTATTGAATGCATCACACACGGTGCGTAGAAGAAACTGTGTGGCAAAGGATGTCCATCACACACACTTTTTATGTGGTAATCGTCTCCACAAGGTGGCCTAAAGAAAACAGTTTTCAAGAGAATATCGTGTGTGATTGTTCATTGATCCAACACGGTTTATTCCTAGAAACTTTGTGCCTTGCCTGAGCTCATCACCCACGGTGTTTTCTCAATAACCGTTTGCAATAGAAAAAACCCCAATTAGCAGGCTAATTGGCCTATTATTAATAATCCATTTTTTAATCTAATTGACATTTCATATTAAGCACACAATATATTTCATTTTCATATTAAGGAACCAAGATTTCATATTTGAAATACATCAGAGTACAACATCATATAGCTTCAGCACTCAGCTACCCCATTACACAACTGCACCAGCAACAAGTTTCACATGCAACATCTACAACCTTTCAAAATTAGC
The DNA here is from genome assembly GCA_902687465.1 of Secale cereale. Taxonomy (NCBI): domain Eukaryota; kingdom Viridiplantae; phylum Streptophyta; class Magnoliopsida; order Poales; family Poaceae; genus Secale; species Secale cereale. The sequence continues at coordinate 56,055,869 of LR738710.1, read as the reverse complement.
ATTATAGACGGAACATAGACAAATGAATCTCATCTGGAAAACTACTGAAGCGGAAGGCGCATATTGAGCCTTCATTGATGTTAAAGGTCTTTGCAATTTTAGGCCAGTGCATGTGGATGATTGACCATCCATCTTTCATCCTTTTCAGGAACACTTCAATATTGAACTGTGGGTGTTGTATGAAAACATTCTCGCCTCCTGAACATACAGGGTCAAACAGTGGGTCAAAACATCTGACAACAGGACCTACATATGCAATACTAAATTGTTAAAAACCAAATATTTAAAAATAAGAAGTGTAAAGGTGTGTTATTAACTGCAACAGGCCTAATATTTAAAAACAAGCAAACATAGTCATTCAAACTTGTATTGTGCAGGTCTAAGTACACTAGTTATTGGCCATATTTGGATCCATGGGTTAGAGTTAGTTTGAGCTAAGTATGGTCTGAAATGGCCCTAAAGTATCCAAACATGAGGGCTAGTTTGAGCTAGTTGCGTGAAACCCACCCAAAATAACTATCCCACCCAAGAGGTGCTGATTGGGGCTAGTTCTCCTAGTGCATTTATTGTCAATCTAACACTGTCATCCAAACACCTCTTTGGCTAGAGTTAGTTCACGGTTAGTCATTGTTGAGTATCATTGTTATTTAGGAAACGTAGGATAGCGTAGGATTTATTCTACCTTGACTTGTACTCCAAGATGACCATGTACTCCTATATATATGCCAACGAGGCTCAAGCAATACAATAAACTATTTCACCAATCTCTCTTTCCCTTCTAATTGTCATGAGCTAGAAACTAACTCTAACCTCTAGCTAAGTTAGAGTATCCAAACAGTGCCATTGTTAAATCAAATGGAAAGGCGTGTTCAATACTCCCTACAGTCCTTTTTACTCCGCATATAAGAATTATTTGAAGTCAAACATCATAAAGTTTGACCTTATTTATATGAAATAATATCAACATCTAGCATGCTAAACTTATAAAATATGAAAATTTTAAGTCATGACACATGTACTGATATTTATTTCATATTATGAATGGTGGTATTTTATTCTATAAAGTTGGTCAAACTTTAAGATGCCTGACTTTAGACAAATCTTATATGCGAACTAAAAAGATTCGGAGGGAGTACAACATGCTTAACAGCAACTAAATATAGTCATTCATAGAGATATTGTTAAATTTGGTATTGATGAAATTGAACTACACAGTTCATACTAGCACATATAGAACATCACACTGTTAATAGCTGAAATAAACAAGGCATACTACGAACAACCAAAGATGACAATTGAAATTGGACATATGCTAACTACAAACAACCGAACAACCATAAACCGTAGAAATAAGCAAGGCGTAATGCAAATAACCTAATATAGCAATAAATGCTGGAGAGGTTCTCAGTACAAAAGGGGTTCGAGAAAACAAATCATGGGTTTCCTCATTGTCACAGATTGGCGGCTGCGGCGGCGACCTAGCAAGGTTTGGAGCGAGGGAGGGGTGGTGTGTATGTGTGTGAGCGGGGGATTTGGTGTGTGTGTGGAGGGGGTCCAAGGTGGTGTTTGAGGAAATGTCGCGGTTACTGGAAATTTTACTAGGCGGGAGTAAAATGGCGGGGCTACCAAAAATTTGGATCAAGGGATTGAAGCAGAGCGAGGGGGGAGTAACAAACGTGACATACAGTTAAAACATAATGATCATGTGCTATCAATTAGAAAAACACTCCAGCCGAGCAGATATTTTTGAGATTGCGAGGGATGGAGGCGGGAGTAAAATGCCGAGGCTACTAAAAATTTGGATCTACTGATTGAAGCAGAGAGGGTGTAACAGACAACGCACACGGTCCAGACATACTAATCGTGTGCTATCAAACATGAAAACCATCTATGCGGACACGGGTAGATATTTTCGAGATTGCGAGGGAGTTGATATTTTCGAGAGGGTGAGGGAAACCTCGTGGAGCCCAATCTACTGTGATCATGCAGGTGGCAGGGGAAGGGGCGTGACACACGTGTAGTACTAGGGAACCATGTCTGTTTCGTATCCGATCGCAGACGGTTGATGCGTGCGACTAGTCTGATGTTTATAAATTTGGCCAAAAAACACGAGAAAGGGTCAGAACACGAACACACTTGCATTTGGACCAAATATATATATGAAAAGGGTGGTTTGATGTTCAAACACCCAATGCACAACTTTGATGTGGCACCTGTCGTACAAAGCACACGTTATTATTGCTAGCCTCCCTCCCCAAACACGCACACACAAACACACTTCGTGTTGCCGGAAGGGGAATCCTAGCTATGAACGCATGCCCCCAAATAGCTAGGTCTGACATCTCACCGTACTGTAACACAAATTAACCGGGCATCCCCGACCCCACTGAGGTTCATTTAGTACGCAGTAGTACTGTGTCCCCCCCC
>LR738710.1:56041098-56053390 GCA_902687465.1 Secale cereale | reverse complement strand
ACACACTTTGAGTCGGAGGGAGGGGCATCTCACCAAGGCTAATCTGTTTCGCATAACAGAATATTATTATGTTATCCTACTTGAACCGATGAATTCGAGCTGTTAAACTGATAGTTTCATTTTCCGTTGAAAATCGTCTTCTTTAGATCAATTTTTTCCAAAAAAAAAATATTGAAACGGGGCGTGTAATATACCGTTGGAAAGCTCATGACATCTACATTACAATCATCTAATTTGTTTTTTCAAAATCATCATGGTTTAAGAGCAGTTTTGAAAAAAAACATTTTTTTAAAACGAAAACGCGAATCGTATTTTGGACTTAATTTTCAAACGGTATGTAGAAATTGAGCAAATAAGATGGCGTTGGAAAGCTTGTGAAAATCCGCATCTTCCATATATCTATTGTTTTTTCAAATTCTATACAATTTAAAAGTAATTTGAAAAATGGTGAAATTCTGCGCGAAACGTATTTTCGCAATTTTTTTTTTGCAAACGGTTTGTCAGATTGACGCAAATGATACGGCGTTGAAAAGCTATGGAAAATGTGCAACTGTTTCGTATTGAAATGTTTTTTCTAATTCCTTACAGTTTAAAAACAAATTCGAATGCGGTTGAATTTATTTCGAACGCGATTGTTTTTGAAAGTTTGTCGAAATGAGGCAAATAATATACCGTTGGAAGATATGAAAAATGCGAAACTTAGTCATGTTGAACGTTTTCTCAAATTCTTAACCGTTGAAGAGTAATTTTGAATATGGTGAGACGAATCCTGCTGTTTTCCCATCTGAAAAACAGAGTACTCGTACTGATCTATGTGTGTGTTTGTACTAAGTATTTTTCATAAAATAATTTTGAATGGTCCAAAAAATTTATTTGAACGGATGTTCGTATGGCTTAGTATTGAACGTGTTTTCATAGACTAGACACTAGACTTCACATGTTTTTCCAGTATGGTTTTCCTCGTAACTTCTGAAAGGTTTACGGTATCGATGTCCTCGAACTTGCATGGTTTATATCGTTGAACTGAATAATAATTTTTACAAAAAGAAAATGTTGTGCGTTTCATTTTCTTTTGAACTCGCCTTTGTTTTTTTTTCTTTTGAACTCGCCTTTGTTTTGCGACGATGGTCCTGACTTCTCTTATTTTACCACTTGAACTTAACCTTTTTGAATCTCTGTAGAATTTTTTAGCATTTATCCAAAGCCTATGTAGGACCTCGTGTTCAACTTTTTTTTTTACTTAAATGCCAGTAATAATAAAACATTTCTGATACAAATTTTTGTCCATTTGTAGACATCAACCAAAATAAGCAGGAGAGAGCACTATCGAACTGATCATTGTTTTTGACCGAACTATGTATGTGTTCTTCTTTTTCAAGAACTGATCCTGTAATACATAGTGAATGGCCACACATGTATGATATAATGAACTATAGGGCCTTAAAAGTGTAATGACAGTACATCTATAAAGCTCCACAAGATCACATGAAGCCTCTGCCAAATGAAATATACAAAATACTGACAAAAATTCACACTTTTGCACAAAGGGCATACTTCTGAACATGCTCGACCACACCCAGTGAACTTGCACAATTGACTGGTGGGAACAAGCAGCAACTTTGAAGTATGCAAAGGCATCTTGTTTTTCCAGAAAAAAAGCAGGAGCACATCTACATAAGTATTCATCTCCATGTCAATAATACTTGGCCACCAAATAAACGACAATTTTTTTCCTGAAAACACAACACAATTTTGGAATGCATCAGTACACGCTGACATTTTTCGTTTTCATAAGCAATCAAACTTGCTACTCCCTCCGTCCCATAATGTAAGACATTTTTTGACACTACACTAGTGTCAAAAAACGTCTTACATTATGGGACGGAGGGAGTAATTAGTACTCGGTGTACTTACTGGGACCACACATATCCTAAAATATTAGTCATGTACTTACAGGTATGGATCAAATTTGCCACTTGGGAAATTATGCTCTCCAAAACATACTAAATTTTCGGTGTAGCTACTGGCCAGCCACCATAAAAACTAAAAAAGGCATTTGGTTTAACTTTGTGCTAGTACAAACATTCAAGCATTCAAACTGAGATTTTCATAGATTTTTCAGAACTTTTTGAGCCACCATTTTATTTGCTGAACTGTTGCATGGCACTTCTGCTTCAGGACTATTTTGTTGAACTAAAAACTAATGCTTTCGGCTGCTCCCCGCTCCATCCATTTTTTTCCAAAATTACTCAATTTCATTTTTTTGCGAACTGCTAAATCCGAGGGATCTGCAAAAACAAAAAGAACATGAGCTAGTAAATACTTTTCTCTAACACAGTGCAATGTTTCTCTATGAACTGATGGTAGAATACTCATCCATCATCAACTAAAAACTTAAGTGCTCGTTGAGTATTACTTGCAGTACGAACCTCATCCATCATCAACAAAAAACTTATTTCATCTTTTTAATCTTAAGTTTACAATAGATGTAATAGATCAGACTTTCACCATAAGGAGTTGAACATCTTCTAGTAGCACAACCCAAAATTTTCTAGAATTCATTCATACTAACACTTTGGAGGGTGTCCCTCATGAGTTCATAATCTGGCCATGCTCATGGGCTACTCCCGGTGGCCTAAACTGAACTGAAATAAGAAACTAGTCTGGAACTACAAAGAATCGAATTGAACTAAATTTTAGAAATTTAACTTAACTAAAAAAAGAAATTGAACTGGACCGACAAAAGAAACTTCACATTTTGCATCAACCCCTAGTTTGCAGCAAAAGAACCACTTGCAGAACAATACAAAAACAAAGCTCATCTAAAATACAAAATTTCTGAAAATCAGAGATGGGCCTGTACCTAGTACCACTGCCTGTGACTAGTTAGTAAATCATCAGCGACAGGAAACTAAAACCAATAACAAGCCCATGCCCTTCGCAGTGTCACCCACCTCAACCAATTGGTCATCGTCCCTGAACTTGGTCGTCCACGACAACGTACCTGAACTCGGTGTAGACTGATAGTTGAACTTGCTACACATCCACACCAGCACCAGGAGCACAAGTAGCAGTGGTTACAAGGGGAAGTGGTCTAGTGCTTGACATGTAACATGTACTGAAAAGACACAGAAATGTGAACTGAAAAGAACTAGCAGCAGCAGCTAAGACCATCCTTTTTTGTATATGATGCACCTCACCTGCGGTTCAGATAGAGACTGTGGCCGCACGTGGTGGCGGACTGTTGCGGCGGCGCGCATGGGACATTGGGAAGGCAGGAGGTCCAGCAACTGGTGGGTCGGAGGCCGTGGAACCGGGCAAATGCGGAATCCGATGAGCGGGAGGTAATAGAATCCCCACTGCTCCAAAATTAGCACGCCTCTAAATCAATTAAATAGATACTCCCTAACTGTACATAACAAACTAAACCCAAGCTCAATCCTAAAAAAATACTACAATCATTCAGGTTGTGGTAATTACATCGTCCTTTACATACTGATGTACTACTAGTAGTCTACTAAATTGTACTTACGTGCATCCACTTTTGGAATTCAGAATAAGAAGTATTGGCTGAAACAAAAGAGTACTCATTTCAAGTAGGGAGTCATGTTCTTGCGCCTACATATTACAATCTTGATTTCTTACTCTAGAGTCTAGAGTTATGTAATGCCCAGGATGGGACTATACCTCCTACGTGTCGAGGCACGACTTAAAGGTATAAGCCCATCCTAGAATGATCTCAAGTTTGGTATCTTTGCACGACTCATGTAAAAGAGGGATTAAAATGCAAAAGGAGATAGTTGGCTTACACTCGCCACTTCACACAATACAATACATAAGCAATACATCATTCAGAACATCACAACCCGACTACGGGTGAAGATCCAAAAGAAAGATACCAAAACAACATAAAGCCACAGGTCAGGAACGAATCCTAGTAGAAACCACTACTGATCGTCGAAAACATCACAAGCAAACGGCCACTCTCTTCATCGAGCTCCTGGTGAAGAACTTGAACCAGCTCCTGCTTCATACTCGGCTGAACCTGCATCTGGTGTTGTAGTAACTGTGAGCCACGAGGACTCAGCAATCCCATAACCATGGGTAACAAGACTAGCAAAGCTTTAAGGGTAGGAAGAGGATAGTGGTGAGGTTGCAGCAGCAGCTAAGCAATATATGGTGGCTAACTTACGAGTACCAGAATAAGATGAGAAGCTACGCAAACGGTCGCAAAAGAGGTGATCGCTAAAGATCCTAACTACATACGGTCAAACATAACCCCACCGTGTTCTCTTCTCGAAGTGAAAAGAGACAGTCACGGTTACTCACACAGTTGTGTGTTTTACTTCGGATCCTCTGTCAAGTTTTCTACAACCGGACATTAACAAATTCCAATCTGCCACATAACCGCGGGCACGGCTTTCGAAAGATCATAACCCTACAGGGGTGTTCCAACTTAGCCCATCACAAGCTCTCACGATTAGCTGAAGTGATAAATATAATATCATCACTCCTTATCTTAGGGAAAATCCGATCAGGCTCGACATCCCGGTAGCACAAGTCATTTCGACAATGGTAAAACAAGTCCAGCAAGACCTCCCGGTGTGTCGACACCCTGATAGTAGCCGCGCGTATCTAAGTCTCAGGACACGACCGGATGAGACATCCTACGGGAGCCAAACCTCGAGTTTCCCCGTGGTGGCCCCGCAGTCCGCTCGTTTGGGACCAACACCATCAGCACTGGCCCCCCCTGCTATGTAGAATTAAGAATCCTCGGGTAGCGCTAACTCCCTATGCAATTTAATTATTTAATTAAGTTGTTATTATGAGCAAATTAAAACCAAAGTTGGGCCTTGCTGGAGGAGTTTTATTCAAAGTCGAACTGTCAAGGGGTCCCCATTACACCCATCGTGTTAGGAACGCAAAATCAAGGAACATAATGCCGGTTTATCGGCGCCTAAGGTGGCATGAGTGGAACAAAACACCGAGCAAAAGGCCAAGCCTTCCACCCATGCCCAGTATATAAGGTGTGTTAATAATAATTATAGATATTGTGATATATCCAACAACAAGTTCCCTCCTGGAACGATCTTCATCTTCACCTGCAACTAACAACGCTATAAGAAGGACTGAGCAAGCGAGGCTGAGCAAGCGGGTAACATAGCCAAACAGTGGTTTTGCTAGGAAGGTGTCAAGGTTAGAGGTTCCATGGCAACAAGGAGAGGCTGACATAAAAGATGGGTATCGCGACATGTAACGATAGCATCGAGACAACTAAGCATGGCAATGGTAGTAAAGGTATCCAAGGGTATGATCATCTTGCCTGGGAATTCCACAAGGAAGAAGAACAAGTCCATGAAGTAGACGGAGCAACAGTCGAGCGAATCCTCACAACTCCGGAACGAAACCGAAGCTAACAAGAGAAGCAACCGGAAAGAAGAAAAACAACTCGGTAAACACACAAGCATAAACATGGCATACGATGCACAAACAAGTATGATGCATGCCCGGTTTAATTATGCATGACATGGCAAAGTGCACAAACAAGTACTACAAGTTAAGTGGAGCTCAATATGCAACGAGTTGCATATTGACGAAACACCACATTAATTATTTAATTGACTCTCGTTTATTTACAAGACAAGGTTAAATGTTGGTTAACATGGCAAGAGGTGAAGCAAAAACAAACTACCTATCTAGGCAATTTAAATGAGGCCGGAAATAACAACAAAGATTCCGGAAACTCCTCATGCACATATATATGAATTTGGTACTGTTCTGCCTATAACCACATTTTAAAGTTGTTAAACAGCAAAACAAAGTGCAACATGTTGTTCTACACATTTTTCTACCCCATTTACATATAAAGTTTATTAAAAACCGAGCTACGGTTATTTAGTTATGAAATAAATCATTTTAGCAAGTTAATTACACAAATTAATGAAAACAGCAAGTTAAACATTTTTAACTGGGGTGAAAGTGGCATATTATGAAATTACACAAAATTCTGAGCATTTTTCATATATAAAGTTTTTACATGTGATGCATGGTTGTGAAGTTATTAAATGCATGAACTAGAGGGACTAATCTGCAAAACTGCTGTCTCTGGAATAAATAGCAAAACGCAAGACTGGAAAAAAAACATAAGGGGCCGAACTGGCTGCCGGCCCAACAGAAAAAAAAAATACAACGGCGGGGCAACGGAGGCTCACCCAATGGGCCTGGCCCAGTTCGGTGGTAAGGCTCGGTGGGGAGAGGCTGGTGGGGAGAGGCTGGGCCTGGCGCGGCGTTGGCCCAGGCGCGGGCGGATCTGGCGATGCTGGGCCTCCCAGGCCGGCCCGATCGAGCAAGCAGGGGCGACCGAGGCAGGGGGTCGATGCGGTAACGGGCGCGCTAACGGGCGCGGGCGAGTGGGGACTCGGCGCTGCCGTCGCACTCGTTCCTGAGCAGAGGTCGATGGCGAGGGACGAGAATGGCACGGAATCCGGGCGGGAAGGCGCTGCAGAAGGCCGGGAACGGCGGGCGGCGGAGGAGGCGAGCAGATCCTGGCGGCGGCGTGGCGACAGAGGCCGCTGGAGGAGGGTCCGACCGCAGCTTGTGGCAGCGAGGCAGGGAAACGGCAGCTTGCGAGGGACTTGGCGCGGGACTTGGCAGGGATTGAGCGGACGTGCGGATCCAGACCGCGGCGACTCCACGCGACGCGGGGCTCGGGATGGAGCATCCATGGCGGGGCACTCGGTGCTCGAAGCTGGGACTAGGAAGAACAAGGCAAAGGGGCCCTGGTCCTGCGGGTCGTCGAGATGCACCAGACGGCGACGAGGTAGGGCCCATGGGTAGGGGATCGAGGAGAGGCTGCCTGTTGTTGGTGGGGAGCTCCGGTGATGAAGGGCAGCAAGGAGGCCGGCCTTGGTGCGCTGGTGCGACGAATTTGAGGGAGGTGGATGGAGGCTGCTGGTTGGTCCGGGAGGAATCCCGAGGAGGACTTGGTGGAGTGGCGGCGGCTAGAGGATCCCTAGAAATTAGGGATTGGTCAGGGATTGGTCTATATATAGGGACAAAGAGGAGAGGTTGGATCATCTGATTGAAATCGAACGGTTGAGATAAAATAGGCTTCGGAAGTCCAAATAACAAAACTGAGATATTTTAGGGATGTTTGGGGATGATCCGGACCCAACGGTAACGAGAACCCCGGGTCGGTTCGGGGCAGTTTCGGACAAGTAGTGAGGAGATGAAAAGTGGCCTGTGTAGAATGTGTAGGCTGAGAAGAGAGAGAGAGAGGGGGAGGCCCGCGGGTTTTCGGAGACCGAAAACGTCCGACGTTTAGACCGGCTATAATGCCGCTATAGATTTAACGGTTGGGCTAACAAACAGACTCCGAATGCGATGAAATTTGACAGGTGGTCTACCTATGCTATAAAAAGACCACACGTCAAGTTTCATCCCATTCCGAGCACATTTTTCGGCCACTTATAAAATAAATATTCGGAGGTGCCGCGGGCGCGTGCGAGTGTGTCTGGGCTCAGAACAGACAACGGAGAGGACAGGGCAACTACGGACGGAGGCAAGTTTTGAAAACATGCTGATGAAATGCACATGATGACATGATGCAATGCAAAATAAATAAATAACACAAGCAAAAGAAACACACGGGCAACCCGGAACATCTGAAATCTTCGAGAAACTTCTGGAATCTTCTGGGACGTCGGTCTCGGGCGTCACAACTCTCCCACACTAACAGAGGATCTCGACCCGAGATCCTAGAGATATCACCGGGTAGAAATGGAAGAGGAAGAGGTAAAACAAAGTTGCTTCTTTGACAGACGAGTGAAACCAAAGAACCTTGAGAGGTTGAACAAACTTGAAAGAAAGAATGCAACGGAGATGAACGAAGTTAAGAGCACTCCGGTAAGCAGGAGGAACAAGGGACATTATAAGAACCTTGTAGGTTGAAAGATATGACACAAGAGCTCACGAACCAAAAGAATATGAAACTGCAATGGTACAACCAAGGAATAAGAATGACAGAATTCGGGTAGCACTCCGTCTGAAAATGGAAGGAATTAACAAGAACTTGAGGAGATGGAATGATACTTGATGATTTCAACAGCATACTGCCTCCGAAACAATTGAAAGAATGGTACAAGGGTAAGAAAGATTCAGACAGCACTCCGGTTAAAAAGATAGGCAAAACTTGATAAGATGACGGAACTCGAACGAAGAATACAACACTCCGGTTAAAAGACAAGCAAGGGAGAACAATATCTCGATAAAACGATATGATGGTTTGGAGAGAGCAACATTACAAGGCCTCCGAAACGAAAGAATAGATGCTAGATCGTTGGAAAGAAAAGATCGAAGAAGAAGATGACAACTTCTCCCACGAATGAATTAGAAAATCCTCCTTACGGAGAAGGGTTGAACAGAGTTGATGGAGAATCAACACGAAATGAATAAGCTTGATGTGGGCTTATGGAAAACATCTCAAAATTATGAGGTGACAACCAGCCACTAATGGAAAGCAATTTGATTGGATTGATATCAACAAGGAGACGATAAACTTATTCACCGGAATGATAAATGAAGAACTTGGGTCATTTATAAGCACCACAATAGCAAAATCCTTAGGGAAAAGCTTATAGGTGTAATACAACCCAAGATAACTCCAATGAATAAAAAAAATGAGGGTGGAAAGATCTCCTGAACAAAGAAAATGATGGTTTTAAATATCTCATTCTTGATAACTCGTGAATCATGAACATGAAGGAATTGTCAAGAATGACATAACACCATCTGAAAAGATAAGGTAGAAAGAATTGCAATTGGAAGCATGATGAAGAATGCTTGAGCTCCAACAAGTATCTTGATGAAGACTGAGGATGAATTAAATGATGATGAACCACCATGAGAACTCCGGTAATGAAAACATGAGAAGTGAAAGATGAAAGAATAAGATTCAAGGCCGCGATGAATTAGATGTAGCTTTGAAATGATATAATAGAAATAACTTGGAACTCCGGAAAACAAGATGAACAACTTAGAACCAAGGATATGATATGATGAACAAGCTCCAGACAAAAGAATTAAGTCACCTTGAAGGAATAAGAATAAGAATTATGTCATGCATCTCCTTCACCAATTTAATTGATGACAACCAAAGGATTTGGCATACTACTTATTCTCGTTGGAAAGGATTAAAGAGGGATCTAGCACAAGCTCAGATAATTATTCAACAAAGCACCGGTAGAATTGTGAAAAGAACAAATGAATTGATATGATAACAACGGAAGAGGAATCTTGAAAGAACCACCGTAAGAATTAGGAGACGAACGAAGAGACATCAATGAAGAATATTGGGAGGGCGAAGTTGAAAACTGAGAACGAAGAAATATTCTGAAATGATGGCCTTCGGAGGAACACAAGGAAAAGAATTCATGAATGCTTCGGATGGGTATGAAAAAGAATTCCTCACAATCGGAACAATTATGAGGATGGCAAGAAGCTAGAATCACGAATCTTCAAGAGAACGGGCCAAGATTTTAGAGAAACACTTCTCCGGTCTTCAATTGTTGAGAATGAAGACGAGAAATGCCATGAAGAATTGTTGAGCACTCCGGAATGAAGAATTAAAAGGTTGAACCAATGAAGAAAAGAATTGAACGCGATCTTGGAGAAGGCATGTGACTGATGGGATTCATTCTTACGTCACACTTCGAAAAGAATTTGAGTATTACTCCAGAAAGAAGAGTCAGGTAAGATCCTGGGAAAAGACCTGTGGGTTAGGGCCCACTCAAAAGAAATCACCGTTGGAAAAAGATTGCTTAAGATATATTGCACCGGTTGAATTAAATGGCTTGAATAAGAAGACAATGCTCAAAATAATTTGAACGGATTAAGAATGGAATTATGAATCTTGAGCACTCCGGATATGAATAACAAGAGGAGAATGATTAGTTGGAGCACCGGAATAAGAAAGCATTATGAAATGAGGAAAAAGGATAAGATCAACACCGAAATCTTGAATTACATTCACCGGAAGAATTAGAGAACAAAAGAATGATGAACTTGAAGCTCTTGAGCATCTTCACGATAAATCACCGGATAAGAACATTGAAGGAAAAGAATGAAGAAATATCACATGAATAAAATGGATACTTCAATTGAGAATTGCTGGCTCCAAGAAGAAGAAGGGTGGGAGGGTGGGGAAAAACAAAGACAACTTGGGATGAATGAAACAGACAAATCGTCAGATTTCTCAACGACGTCCGTATGGAATAACTTGAAGAGAAGGCACACCGGTTGGAAAGGATTAACATGACCATCTTGATGATCAAGAAGAATTAGGACTCCCATAGAAATATGAGAACACCGATTAGGAAAGGTATTGGATCAACATTTATCATCGAAGCAACTCGAATACCAGAATCAAAACAAGAACAAAGGGGTAGATATGCAGCATGATCTTCACAATATCATCCGAGCAAAGAATTGAACGAATGAATTCCGTAGGTACATCACTTGTCGAGAAGCCACTTGGAGAACAAAAAGTAAATAAAAAGGAACAAGGATCAGATAGAACAAATACAAGATAGAAGCTTCGTTCGACATCTTTGTGCTGTAAGATTATGGAACGTGTTACAAAAGGGTTTTGTCATCCCCGGATCAGCATAGCCAAGGACCCTTTAAGATGCAACTCCCGATCAGAACAAGTCCATAAAACCACTTCACTCAATGTAGAACCCCGAACTTCATATCGAGCATCCGTTGGAAGAATGCCTAGAACTACTAGATGAACCCACCTATAGATTTCCGAAAGTTTCCAGTTATGCAATCAGGTGTTGGGGATACACGGGAAGCACCGCGCAATCAACTCTAAACCTACATCCAGGTGTATCCATCCTTCAACACATAACCAGTCTTTCTCGGAAACTGTTTACCTCGGACCTTCGAAAAGCATCCACTATAACAAGCTATGGCAATACTCTCGAACTACCTCCCCAGTACTGGGTGATGTCGGGGTTATCTTGCCACTGGCCGTATAGGAGAGATTTTCGATGTCGGCCGTCTTAAGTATTTAGTACTGCCGCGATATGCTTGTGTCAATGATACCCCGAAGCTCAACTCCTCGGTAACAGGAGGCATCGAGAACAATATCCTTGTCACAAGAACATCGAAACAATCCCAGAATACTCGTGGGATCCTAAAAAAAAAATTGTGCAATTTTGAAAGTAGAAGAGAAAAGAGTAATCGTCAGGAGTCCTCACCAGAGAGAAAAGGGATGAGAAGCAAAGAAATCCTACTCTCCGATATAATATAGGACTCAAAAAGTTTTCAAGTGTGTGCCTAGACTCAACCGTCAACGATTCGATCAAACAGTGGGGGCTTCTAGGTCGGAGAAGACTCTGATACCAACTTGTAATGCCCAGGATGGGACTATACCTCCTACGTGTCGAGGCACGACTTAAAGGTATAAGCCCATCCTAGAATGATCTCAAGTTTGGTATCTTTGCACGACTCATGTAAAAGAGGGATTAAAATGCAAAAGGAGATAGTTGGCTTACACTCGCCACTTCACACAATACAATACATAAGCAATACATCATTCAGAACATCACAACCCGACTACGGGTGAAGATCCAAAAGAAAGATACCAAAACAACATAAAGCCACAGGTCAGGAACGAATCCTAGTAGAAACCACTACTGATCGTCGAAAACATCACAAGCAAACGGCCACTCTCTTCATCGAGCTCCTGGTGAAGAACTTGAACCAGCTCCTGCTTCATACTCGGCTGAACCTGCATCTGGTGTTGTAGTAACTGTGAGCCACGAGGACTCAGCAATCCCATAACCATGGGTAACAAGACTAGCAAAGCTTTAAGGGTAGGAAGAGGATAGTGGTGAGGTTGCAGCAGCAGCTAAGCAATATATGGTGGCTAACTTACGAGTACCAGAATAAGATGAGAAGCTACGCAAACGGTCGCAAAAGAGGTGATCGCTAAAGATCCTAACTACATACGGTCAAACATAACCCCACCGTGTTCTCTTCTCGAAGTGAAAAGAGACAGTCACGGTTACTCACACAGTTGTGTGTTTTACTTCGGATCCTCTGTCAAGTTTTCTACAACCGGACATTAACAAATTCCAATCTGCCACATAACCGCGGGCACGGCTTTCGAAAGATCATAACCCTACAGGGGTGTTCCAACTTAGCCCATCACAAGCTCTCACGATTAGCTGAAGTGATAAATATAATATCATCACTCCTTATCTTAGGGAAAATCCGATCAGGCTCG
>LR738710.1:55999149-56037282 GCA_902687465.1 Secale cereale | reverse complement strand
ATATCTGGATCTTGTTTATTGCGAGACGGTTACTCATTTAAGTCAGAGAATAATGGTTGTTCTATTTATATGAGTAATATCTTTTATGGTCATGCACCCGAAGTTAGGGGTTTATTCTTATTGAATCTCGATAGTGATGATACACATGTTCATAACATTGATGCCAAAAGATGTAGAGTAGATAATGATAATACCACTTTCTTGTGGCACTGCCGTCTCGGTCATATCGGCGTGAAACGCATGAGGAAGCTCCATGCTGATGGACTTTTGGAGTCTCTTGATTTTGAATCACTTGACACGTGCGAGCCGTGCCTCATGGGCAAGATGACAAGGACCCCGTTTTCAGGGACAATGGAACGGGCAAGTGAATTATTGGAAATCATACATACTGATGTGTGCGGTCCGATGAGTGTAACGGCGCGCGGTGGATATCGTTATTTTCTCACCTTCACTGACGACTTAAGTAGATATGGATATATTTACTTGATGAAGCATAAGTCTGAAACTTTTGAAAAGTTCAAGCAATTTCAGAGTGAAGTTGAAAATCATCGTAACAAGAAGATCAAGTTCCTACGGTCTGATCGAGGGGGAGAATATCTGAGTTATGAGTTTGGTGATCACTTAAGAAAATGTGGAATTGTTTCACAGTTGACACCACCTGGAACACCACAGCGTAATGGTGTGTCCGAACGTCGTAATCGAACCCTATTAGATATGGTACGTTCTATGATGTCTCTTGCCGACTTGCCACTATCGTTTTGGGGATATGCGTTAGAGACAGCTGCATTCACTTTAAATAGGGCTCCATCTAAGTCCGTTGAGACAACACCGTATGAACTGTGGTTTGGTAAGAAACCTAAGTTGTCTTTTCTCAAGGTTTGGGGTTGCGATGCTTATGTCAAAAGGCTTCAGCCAGAAAAGCTCGAACCCAAAGCGGACAAATGTGTCTTCATAGGATACCCAAAAGAAACAGTTGGGTACACCTTCTATCTCAGATCCGAGGGCAAAGTGTTTGTCGCTAAGAACGGGTCCTTTCTCGAGAAAGAGTTTCTCTCGAAAGAATTGAGTGGGAGGAAGGTAGAACTTGATGAGGTTATTGAACCTCTGCTTCAACCAGAAAGTAGCGCAGCACAGAAAGATGTTTTTGTGGAGCCTGCAGAGGTTGAAGAGGAAGCCAATGATGATCAAGAAGCTTCCGATCAAGTTACTACCGAACCTCGTAGGTCGACAAGGGTACGCACTGCACCTGAGTGGTATGGTAACCCTGTCTTGGAGGTCATGTTGTTAGACAACGGTGAACCTACGAGCTATGGAGAAGCGATGGTGGGCCCAGATTCCGACAAATGGTTAGAGGCCATGAAATCCGAGATGGGATCCATGTATGAAAACAAAGTATGGACTTTGGAAGTATTGCCTGAAGGGCGGAAGGCCATTCAGAATAAATGGATTTTTAAGAGGAAGACGGACGCTGACGGTAATGTCACCGTGTATAAAGCTCGACTTGTGGCAAAGGGTTTTTCACAAGTTCAAGGGATTGACTACGATGAGACTTTCTCACCCGTAGCGATGCTTAAATCCGTCCGAATCATGTTAGCAATAGCTGCATTTTTCGATTATGAAATTTGGCAGATGGATGTCAAAACAGCGTTCCTTAACGGTTTTCTTAAGGAAGAGTTGTATATGATACAACCAGAAGGTTTTGTCGATCCAGAGAATGCTGACAAAGTATGCAAGCTCCAGCGTTCCATTTATGGGCTGGTGCAAGCATCTCGGAGTTGGAATCTTCGCTTTGATGAGGTGATCAAAGCATTTGGGTTTATACAAGTTTACAATGAAGCTTGTATTTACAAGAAAGTGAGTGGGAGCTCTATAACGTTTCTAATATTATATGTGGATGACATATTGCTGATTGGAAACAATATAGAATTTTTGGATAGCGTGAAGGGGTATTTGAACAAGAGTTTTTCGATGAAAGATCTCGGTGAAGCTGCTTTCATATTGGGCATCAAGATCTATAGAGATAGATCAAGACGCTTGATAGGACTTTCACAAAGCACGTACCTTGATAAAGTTTTGAAGAAGTTCAAAATGGATCAATCCAAGAAGGGGTTCTTGCCGGTATTACAAGGTACAAAGTTGAGTAAGACTCAATGCCCAGTGACTGCGGATGATAGAGAAAAGATGAGTGTCGTCCCCTATGCTTCAGCCATAGGCTCTATCATGTATGCAATGCTGTGCACAAGACCAGATGTCAGCCTTGCCATAAGTATGGCCGGAAGGTTTCAAAGTAATCCTGGTATGGATCACTGGACAGCGGTCAAGAATATCCTAAAGTACCTGAAAAGGACTAAGGATATGTTTCTCGTTTATGGAGGTGATCAAGAGCTAGTCGTAAAGGGTTACGTCGATGCAAGCTTTGACACTGATCCGGATGACTCCAAGTCTCAAACCGGATACGTATATATTCTCAACGGGGGAGCAGTAAGCTGGTGCAGTTCCAAGCAGAGCGTGGTAGCTGATTCTACATGTGAAGCGGAGTATATAGCTGCCTCGGAGGCGGCTAAGGAAGGTGTCTGGATGAAGGAGTTCATGACAGATCTTGGAGTTGTGCCTAGTGCACTGAACCCAATGACTCTGTTCTGTGACAACACTGGTGCCATTGCTCTAGCCAAGGAACCAAGGTTTCACAAGAGGACCAGACACATAAAGCGACGCTTCAATTCCATCCGCGATTCGGTCAAGGAGGAGGACATAAACATTTGCAAAGTACACACGGATTTGAATGTTGCAGATCCGTTGACTAAGCCTCTTCCACGGGCTAAGCATGATCAACACCAAGACTCTATGGGTGTTAGATTCATTACCTTGTAATGCTAGATTATTGACTCTAGTGCAAGTGGGAGACTGTTGGAAATATGCCCTAGAGGCAATAATAAAAGAGTTATTATTATATTTCCTTGTTCATGATAATCGTTTATTATCCATGCTATAATTGTATTGATTGGAAACTCAAATACACGTATGGATGAATAGACAGACTTTGTGTCCCTAGTGAGCCTCTACAGGACTAGCTCGTTGATCAAAGATGACCGCGGTTTCCAGGTCATAGACATGAGTTGTCATTTGATAACGGGATCACATCATTAGGAGAATGATGTGATGGACGAGACCCAAACGTTAACATAGCTTTTGATCGTGACAGTTATCGCTATAGTTTTCTGCATGTCAAGTATAAGTTCCTATGACCATGAGATCATGTAACTCACTGACACCGTAGGAGTGCTTTGTGTGTACCAAACGTCACAACGTAACTGGGTGACTATAAAGGTACTCTACAGGTATCTCCGAGGGTGTCTGTTGAGTTGACATGGATCAAGACTGGGATTTGTCACTCCGTGTGACGGAGAGGTATCTCCGGGCCCACTCGGTAATACGTCATCTCAATGAGCTCAAAAGTGACTAAGTAGTTGGTCACGGGATTATGTATTACGGTAACGAGTAAAGAGACTTGCCGGTAACGAGATTGAACTAGGTATAGAGATACCGACGATCGAATCTCGGGCAAGTAACATACCGACGAGACAAAGGGAACTGTATACGGGATTGCCTGAATCCTTGACATCGTGGTTCATCCGATGAGATCATCGAGAAACATGTAGGGACCAATATGGGTATCCAGATCCCGCTATTGGTTATTGACCTGGGAGTGTCTCGGTCATGTCTACATGGTTTCCGAACCCGCAGGGTCTACACACTTAACGTTCGGTGACGCTAGGGTTGTTAGTGAGAAGAGTGCATGGTTACCGAAGGTTGTTCGGAGTCCCGGATGAGATCCCGGACATGACGAGGGTCTCCGGAATGGTCCGGAGACGAAGATTGATATATAGGATGAAAGGTTTCGGAGTACCGGAAGTGTTCCGGGGAGCATCGGGAAATCGGCGGAGTACCGGGAAGGTTTTCGGGGGGTCCGGAAGGTGTTCTGGGCCTATTGGGCCACAAGGGGGGACACCACAGCCCTCAGGGGGCTGTGCGCCCCCCCTGGGCCCTCTCCCCATGCGGCTAAGGGGGTGGGACCCCCTAGGGCTGGCCGCCCCCCTTGGGACTTGGGGGGCAAGGCACCTAGGGGGGAAACCCTAGGGCCTGGGCGCCTCCCCCTGCCCTGGCCGCCGCCCCCCTCCCCTTGCCCTGGCCGCCGGCCCCTAGGGGGAAACCCTAGGGCGCCCTAGCCTCTCCACCCCCCCTATATATAGTGGGGCAAAGGGAGGGCAGCCAACACAGTTCGTGCCTCGGTGCTGCCCTCCCTCTCCCGTCATATCTTCTTCTCCCGCGGTGCTTAGGCGAAGCCCTGCTGGAGTTCTTCTCCACCATCACCACCACGCCGTCGTGCTGCCGGTTCTCCATCAACCTCTCCTCCACCCCTTGCTGGATCAAGAAGGAGGAGACGTCCCCGAGCCGTACGTGTGAAGAACGCGGAGGCACCGTTGCTTCGGTGCTAGGTCTTCGGCGATCTGAATCGCGACGAGTACGACTCCATCATCCGCGTTCATAACGCTTCCGCTTAGCGATCTACAAGGGTACGTAGATCACACTCCTTCCTCGTAGTTGCATCTACTAGATTGATCTTGGTGAACGGTAGGAAAAATTTTTGTTTCCCATGCAACGTTCCCCAACAGTGGAAATATGCCCTAGAGGCAATAATAAAAGAGTTATTATTATATTTCCTTGTTCATGATAATCGTTTATTATCCATGCTATAACTGTATTGATTGGAAACTCAGATACACGTGTGGATGAATAGACAGACTTTGTGTCCCTAGTGTGCCTCTACAGGACTAGCTCGTTGATCAAAGATGACCGCGGTTTCCAGGTCATAGACATGAGTTGTCATTTGATAACGGGATCACATCATTAGGAGAATGATGTGATGGACGAGACCCAAACGTTAACATAGCTTTTGATCGTGTCAGTTATCGCTATAGTTTTCTGCATGTCAAGTATAAGTTCCTATGACCATGAGATCATGTAACTCACTGACACCGTAGGAGTGCTTTGTGTGTGCCAAACGTCGCAACGTAACTGGGTGACTATAAAGGTACTCTACAGGTATCTCCGAGGGTGTCTGTTGAGTTGACATGGATCGAGACTGGGATTTGTCACTCCGTGTGACGGAGAGGTATCTCCGGGCCCACTCGGTAATACGTCATCTCAATGAGCTCAAAGTGACTAAATAGTTGGTCACGGGATTATGTATTACGGTAACGAGTAAAGAGACTTGCCGGTAACGAGATTGAACTAGGTATAGAGATACCGACGATCGAATCTCGGGCAAGTAACATACCGACGAGACAAAGGGAACTGTATACGGGATTGCCTGAATCCTTGACATCGTGGTTCATCCGATGAGATCATCGAGAAACATGTAGGAGCCAATATGGGTATCCAGATCCCGCTATTGGTTATTGACCTGGGAGTGTCTCGGTCATGTCTACATGGTTTCCGAACCCGCAGGGTCTACACACTTAACGTTCGGTGACGCTAGGGTTGTTAGTGAGAAGAGTGCATGGTTACCGAAGGTTGTTCGGAGTCCCGGATGAGATCCCGGACATGACGAGGGTCTCCGGAATGGTCCGGAGACGAAGATTGATATATAGGATGAAAGGTTTCGGAGTACCGGAAGTGTTCCGGGGAGCATCGGGAAATCGGCGGAATACCGGGAAGGTTTTCGGGGGTCCGGAAGGTGTTCTGGGCCTATTGGGCCACAAGGGGGGACACCACAGCCCTCAGGGGGCTGTGCGCCCCCCCTGGGCCCTCTCCCCATGCGGCTAAGGGGGTGGGACCCCCTAGGGCTGGCCGCACCCCTTGGGACTTGGGGGGCAAGGCACCTAGGGGGGAAACCCTAGGGCCTGGGCGCCTCCCCCTGCCCTGGCCGCCGCCCCCCTCCCCTTGCCCTGGCCGCCGGCCCCTAGGGGGAAACCCTAGGGCGCCCTAGCCTCTCCTCCCCCCCTATATATAGTGGGGCAAAGGGAGGGCAGACAACACAGTTCGTGCCTCGGTGCTGCCCTCCCTCTCCCGTCATATCTTCTTCTCCCGCGGTGCTTAGGCGAAGCCCTGCTGGAGTTCTTCTCCACCATCACCACCACGCCGTCGTGCTGCCGGTTCTCCATCAACCTCTCCTCCACCCCTTGCTGGATCAAGAAGGAGGAGACGTCCCCGAGCCGTACGTGTGAAGAACGCGGAGGCACCGTTGCTTCGGTGCTAGGTCTTCGGCGATCTGAATCGCGACGAGTACGACTCCATCATCCGCGTTCATAACGCTTCCGCTTAGCGATCTACAAGGGTACGTAGATCACACTCCTTCCTCGTAGTTGCATCTACTAGATTGATCTTGGTGAACGGTAGGAAAAATTTTTGTTTCCCATGCAACGTTCCCCAACAGGGAGCTCCGGTGATGAAGGGCAGCAAGGAGGCCGGCCTTGGTGCGCTGGTGCGACGAATTTGAGGGAGGTGGATGGAGGCTGCTGGTTGGTCCGGGAGGAATCCCGAGGAGGACTTGGTGGAGTGGCGGCGGCTAGAGGATCCCTAGAAATTAGGGATTGGTCAGGGATTGGTCTATATATAGGGACAAAGAGGAGAGGTTGGATCATCTGATTGAAATCGAACGGTTGAGATAAAATAGGCTTCGGAAGTCCAAATAACAAAACTGAGATATTTTAGGGATGTTTGGGGATGATCCGGACCCAACGGTAACGAGAACCCCGGGTCGATTCGGGGCAGTTTCGGACAAGTAGTGAGGAGATGAAAAGTGGCCTGTGTAGAATGTGTAGGCTGAGAAGAGAGAGAGAGAGGGGGAGGCCCGCGGGTTTTCGGAGACCGAAAACGTCCGACGTTTAGACCGGCTATAATGCCGCTATAGATTTAACGGTTGGGCTAACAAACAGACTCCGAATGCGATGAAATTTGACAGGTGGTCTACCTATGCTATAAAAAGACCACACGTCAAGTTTCATCCCATTCCGAGCACATTTTTCGGCCACTTATAAAATAAATATTCGGAGGTGCCGCGGGCGCGTGCGAGTGTGTCTGGGCTCAGAACAGACAACGGAGAGGACAGGGCAACTACGGACGGAGGCAAGTTTTGAAAACATGCTGATGAAATGCACATGATGACATGATGCAATGCAAAATAAATAAATAACACAAGCAAAAGAAACACACGGGCAACCCGGAACATCTGAAATCTTCGAGAAACTTCTGGAATCTTCTGGGACGTCGGTCTCGGGCGTCACAAGTTACTTCTCTCTGAAAGCAAACAAGTGATTGTATCAGAATCCAATGATGAACAAGGCTTTTATATACTACAGTGCACTTCAGACATCTTTGAAGTTTTATTCAGAATGGCCTAGGTCAAGGCTCTGGCAAATCTGTAGTTTCATACTGAGATTATATATATATATATATATATATATATATATATATATATATATATATATATATATATATATATATATATATATAAAGGTATGAAAGGCATAGTATGAAGACGAGAAGAATGGGGAGAAACCTGCATGTGACAAACATAACAAAATGTTCAGAACTAGTATCCCAGCATAATAATATTGGAGTACAATTGTGCAGCACAACAACGCAATTATACAAGTGATACCAGGACACAAGTTATCAACATTCCTTTGATTACACTACTCTGACTATAATTTAGTAACTAACACTAAACTCCTATCAAGATAACCTGGTTCGGTCCAGCTCCAAAACAATTCACTTTATTAAGATTAGAAGGAATAGGAAACTCAAGCGTACTATCAGTTCAGAGAAGTGCAAGCATTTGGTACAACCAGACGCAACCTAATTTGAGCATCTTCCTACCCAACAAGTTCATACCAAGATGTATCAAGGTTCAAGATAAAGAACAAGGAAAGTAAGCACCCATCTCGTACTTGATCTCTCTAAACAATGCACAGAGATGTAAAAGAAAAATCTACAATATATATCGCTAACTGAAACTTTGACTACACGGCGCAAACCGCTCGGTAACACGATGCCGACTTAGGACATTAGTACTACAGCGATACAATTCATTGTTTAAATTTAAAACTATTCCTCATAATGGACATGTATATCCAATAGTTGGTTTTATGATGCTAGCTAGCTTTACAGGGAAAAAATCATCCACCTGCATACTTACAGGGTACATGCCACAACATGGCTTTTAAAACAACCAAAACCACAAATCCCTATCGTTTGCAAATGTTCCATAGAATATCTTTATCATGAACGGACCAGCATATGTGTGGTGAACTTACACATGATTTGTTTGCAGCAAACTCCCCAGTAGTTCGGATTTTGAATTTCTCAAGTTCTATTGTTTTGAACATGCCCGACATCTAAATAAGAACTACACCATACACAAATTTTCCATCATGCACATCTTATCCAGAACATAAATGAAATGAGATAGGGGAAAGAGAATTTACAAAGAACACACACTAATGTTTCTGCCTTCTCCACGGGCCTGAATAAAGAGCAGCATCAGTTCAGTTCGAAATAAATTGGAAGTTTGAACATGAGGCTGGAGATTTTCACCGTCAGGAGCTGGGAAGGGGAGAATCGAGCAGGGAGTAGGGCCGCATATTCCTGGCCGCGGTCGCTGGAGAGACGCCGTGCGCGGGTGGCGCCAGTGAACGGCCTGGGATGGCGGGATTGTACTGAGGTACGTAGCCAAGGCCGATGAGGATTGCACGACGGCAAAGCTACAGGTAGGAGAAGGGGCGGCGAGCGGGGTAGCGGGTGGTAGGCGACGCGGGCGAGTTCAGTCGGGCGGCGGTGCGCGGATCCGTGGACGGCCGGCGGCGGGCGCAGATCCGTGGATGTCCGGCGGCGCACGGATCGAGGGACGGCCGGCGGCGCGCGGATCCGGGGAGTGCCGGCGGCGCGCGGATCCGGTGATGGCCGGCGGCGCGTGGAACCAGGGGCGGGTGGCGGCCGCGCTATGGGGAGGCAGCGGCGTCGCGTTGGGAGGATGCGGGATGCGGGAGGTGGGACTTCTTTTTCATTTTTGTTTCGGGCTAGGGAGGTTTAACTGGGCCGGTTAGTTACTGATTCGTTGATAGCCTATATAGAAGCGATAGTAACAGAATAATACTTCCTTCGTCCGGAAATACTTGTCATCAAAATGAATAAAATGGGATGTATCTAGATGTATTGTAGTTTTAGATACACCCCTTTTTGTCCATTTTGATGACAAGTATTTTCGGACGGAGGGAGTATTCGAAGAATAGTTTGCAGCTCAAAAAAAACAGAATAGTATATATATATATATAGGTAAAATATAAATGGGGCACCTAGGTGCCTGGGTACCAAGGTCGTTATGAAAACTGTAATATATTTAATTTCTTTCCTAACTTTTCTTCAGGTAAGATTTTTCATGCATACATTTTATTTTTGCTTCTAATTATTAGGCATGCATGACATGTCATATAATAAAATGTATCGATTTTGTTTGAATTGTTGCAGATATTTAATACGAGTACTTTTGTTTCTTGACTATCTAATACTATTACCTACCAACAAAATTATATACATATACGTGTACGTATATATTCATTAATTTATTTTTGAAACTATTTAATTATATAAAATCTTGTAATACGTACCCATACAAAAATATTGTAATATACCCGGTCGATGTATATAACCGGCTGTATGAAAAATGGTAAGAAAAATATTGTACCTACCTGGTCGACGTATATACCCGGTTATGTCCAAAAAAGTAGAAAAATATTATACATCTGATAATATACCTCAAGTGAAAATATCCAAGGTGTCTGCACATTTGTATACCAGACTGCGCGAAAAAAAATCTTAGAAAATATTGTACATAACCTGTCAACGTATATACCTAAATTAAAATATGACTACGTATATACCTGCCTACGCGATGTACGGGTGTCTAATATATACTCAACATATTTCGACTACAAAACCATACTTAAGATACTCGATGAAAAATAATGAAGAACGCATAAAAAATACGGCCTCCATTATACGCAAAAAAATACCCGGCTACATGACGTATGAGACATGCATGAGCTTAATTTGGGTGGGTATTAAGTGTCCATATCAAGCAATAATTAGCATTAATTCTTTTCTAATTAAAATCTAATAAATTTATCAATTAATGCTAATACTAATTACACGAGCACATATCTTAAAGTCATGCAACGGTTCCTAGCCTAGATGCCTAGACACCTAGGTTTCCCATACTGACGTCCTATCATAGCTTGCCACAGAACTAGGTAAGACTTTCTAAAAGTTTAACAACTTAAAAGTTATTAAAAATATGAAATAAATAGGGAGGCTCACTCTAATATAATAAGATGATAGAACGGTGTGATTGTGACAATATGGATTTATATGTCCTCGGTGAAAAAAATAAGCATTTCAGCTCACTGCAGGACCAATATATTCTTTACCTAATAATAATAAAGAAAATTGGGTTTCTGATTGTCCGTCGTCGTTAGCGATTTTGCATAAAAGCCTCTCTATTTCTGGTAAATCAACCAGCGGTCCCTGTTTAAGTGGTAACAGAAAAACGTTTCATTTTTGCAGAAAAGCCCCTGCATTAGTTCGAATTCAGCCCGCAGTACGTAATCCTTATTTTATACTGTCTCTTATCCATTCCTTGGCTCCACCGCCGGGCACGCGCCGCCGTCCACGGCACAGACACCAAGGAAGGCGCCGCCGCTTGCCGCCGGCGTTCACGCCGCAAAAGCCAAGGAATCGAGCGAGGGCCTCAGTGGAACGACGACGGGGCTCCTATGGCCGCCGGCGTGAGGAGAAAGGAGGGTGGCGGCGCTCCTGGGCGATGACAGCAAGCGGAGGCGAGGAGGTGGCGGGGTTCTTGGTGGTCGCCGGCGCGGGCGCGGTCAGAGCAGAGGAACGTGGCACCACCGCCGCTTATCCACCGCTTATCCACCTCCGGGCGTGCGTCGCCGCTTGCCGCCAGCGTCCACGCCGCAGGAGCCAAGGAAGGGGTGATGCTTCGCGGCTGGCGTCTGCACCGCTCCGGCGTGCTCGCTTGTGGCGCCGGACGCCCGGACCAAGTACGGTAGCACTGGCGGCGCCGTCGTGGGGCTCAAGATGGGTGCGCTGCTCTGGCGGCACAGTGGCAGCAGGGCCCCCTCACGCACCACGCGCTGGCAGTGACGCTCTTCGGGCGCCGCCGGCATTCGGGCGGGCGCGCTGCACAGGGAAATGGCCACGGCGACCGTGAAGCTGGCGCTGGAGAGCGACATCCACAAGCGCCATTATTGTGTGGTGGAGCTGCTGCTTCCTATTCGAGAGGAAAGAGAGAGGGTGAGGAGAGGTAGTAGACCGGTGGTAGAAGGGGAGAGACGAGGTGACTCACCGGCGGGGGGTCCTGCAGCTGCTACTACAATATGCAGATCGCCGGCGGGATGCTGTGACGGGTTTGAGCTCCTGCGAGAGGGTGCAACCACGAGGAGGAGGCGCTCAGGTGGTGAGATGGGATCTGGGGAGGCTCGGGGTGCTCTGCTTGGAAAAGTCCCTCGATGGGGTGAGTGCCTGTAGACAGCCACGCGTCAGCGCTAGATACACGCGTCCACGCACCGCTACCACATCTCCGTTCAACCTTATCTCTTCTGGGCATCAGTGTTTGTGAGAATATATAGTCAATTAGTATGTATTTGACACGTAGTAATCTGTAATCCAGTGACTTGTGTGTTGGTCATTTTACAACAACAACTTTGCCTGTTTGAATCCCTCCTTTGCTTTGTTTTTTATTTTGCGTAATTATATGCATATATTCAACAGAAGTTAAAAAAGACAAGCAGGTGGCCAAAACTAACGGTGGAGTTGAGGATCGAGCCACTGCGCCATGTCTTTGTGAATATTTCAAGATCTGTAGCTATTTGACTTGTTCCGAACATTGGAATTCAAATTTTGTTTAAAATTTCAAATGGTATTTGGTTGGGATTTCGCGGTAACCATGGTAACCGTGTTTTCCGCCCAAATCAGTTTTTTTTCCAGGATTGATATCCAAAACCGTGTGGTGCTCACATAATTCTCATTAAATCTGAGTACATGTCATTTTTTTCTATCGTTGCAACCACGATCTATTTGCTACCATTGCATTGTATTTTTTATCAATCCTCTCAAATAATACCTCTATTCAGAATTAAAAGGCCCATGTGCCAATTCTCTAGAACCAAGGCATGATGCAACTTTGAATATAAACTTTTTCCGTTGCAACGCACGGGCCATTTTCCTAGTAATAATAAAGCAAATTAGGTTTCTTCTCGTCCGTCATGGCATTTTTCAGAAAAGTCCCTCAATTTCAGAGAATTCAATCCGCAGTCCTATTTTAAGGTAAAACGAATCCTTTTTTTCGTATTTTACATAAAAGTCCCTGTATTTTCTTGAAATCAACCCGCAGCCCGGATTTAAGTCATACCGAACCGTTATTTTACATTTTTTGAAAACCCCCCTGATGTTTTAGGTAATTCATCCGCGGATCATATTTAAGTCAAATAAATGTTTTTTAAATCATCCATATCTTTTAAACCGTAACTTCAATTTGAACATGTTATATATGAAATTTGATTAGAAAAATATGTAGAATATAAATATGAGATTATTTTTACCTGTTAAGTATTTTTAAATATTATTTTTGAATATATTTAAGTCAAATAAATGATTTTCTAAATTATACGTATCTTTTAAACCGTAACTTCGATTATGAAATTTTATTAAAAAAATGTGTAGAATCCAAATATGATGTTAATTTTACCTGTTAAATATTTTTTAAATATAGTTTTGGAAGCAAACTTATAATTTATAGCGCGAGATCCGTTTTTCTTTCGTACTGGTGGCGATCCGAATTGCAAATAAACACCCCACTATAACCATATAGGGAAAAAAACATCGATAACTACACATGCATACCTCTGAAAAATGTCGCGGAAAAAAACAGATTTCTCATCGCGAGAGTGAGAGAAAGCGAGAGAGAGAGAGAGAGACGCCTTAGGATTAACCGTATTTAAACATATTTTTTGCTTTGTTTTGTGTGAACACTGAGGTCATCACCGGCGAGGGTGAGAAGGAGGATAAGCGGCAACACAAATATGATGTGTCGCAAAAATAAATGAGATGGACATATTGTGATCTTGAGTGATGGTCGTTGGGTTAAGAGCATGTGTTATAGTTTCTCTCCCGTTGCAACGCACGGGCTATTTTGCTAATATATATATTCTGTTTCGCGTAAATATGTTATGATCTATTCTGTTTCGCGTAACAGAATAATATTCTATTACTCTTGTTGTACTAACCGTTTATCTGTAGTTGAACTGTATATTTATCCCGCTTCGACCTTAGGCTGGCCATAGTGGGAGTAACATAGCTAGTAACATCACACATCCCAACACAGTTTTGCTTATGTGACATGTAATTAATGAGGAGAGAAGTGCTTGTGGTAACTAGCTATGTTACTGTAACATCACACATACCAATGCAAATTGAGTCTATAGACTAATAAATGAACTCTTGCATGACACCACATCTATGTTTCTACCCACTATGGAGGTAGTAATATAATCTAGTAATACGTGTATGTTACTAGTGTAAGTTACTCCCCACTGTGACTAGTCTTATGAATTCTTCTTTACGTAAGTGTTCGTTCAGGTGCCGAGGGCGCACTCGTCGTGGTTCTCCGGCGTGCTCCCATAGGTCCAGAGGACGCAACGGTAATCTACACCAGATTCCGCAGGTCTGGCTATACAGCTGTCGAGCGGCGAAGGATCGAGGCCTGCCTTGTTCTGGTCGTCGTCGGGTGCGCCGCCGTGCTCACATGGCCGCCTGTGGAGTTGGTCTTGGTTGACGACAGCAGCAGGACGATCTTGAGGGTCGTCCTCGGGAATCATAGGCTGCCTAATTTGACCGGGGTAATAGTGGCTTTAAAGTTTGCTCTCGTCATCTGGAGTTCGCCGAAGCTCATCTCCGCTGCCCATGGCCGTGTTGTCCATATTTTTATATGGAGCATCGTTTTCAAATTAGTTGGGCACAACTTTGATTGAGTGTGTGAGGAAGCTTCCGGGATTATTTTTATTGGTGTCGACGTAGCCAGAGGTTGAGTTAATTGCACGGAAGTAACACAATTGAGGCACCACATGCAGATTGGTACCACGATTCTTAATCTTTGCGTGTCAGTACCAATATCGGTCCGGATTTTTGCAAATAGGGCTAAAACGCTGTTTTATACGTATTGACGCTGTATCCGACAGCTCGGACCCACCGGTCAGGTGACACGGTGGCGAATAGGCGCGTGCCCGCGCGCTGACTAGGACGAGCCGAACTCAACTACCGGTCCGGTCGCACCGGTTCGCCCCACCGCACCATTCCCCTCCCTCCTCCTCCTCGACTCGAACCTTCCGTCCCGACCGCCGGCCG
This sequence comes from Secale cereale, assembly GCA_902687465.1. Lineage (NCBI taxonomy): Eukaryota > Viridiplantae > Streptophyta > Magnoliopsida > Poales > Poaceae > Secale > Secale cereale. The sequence goes on along the minus strand of LR738710.1, from coordinate 56,022,804 downwards.
CCGCCCGACCGCCGGCCGCCGCACCGACCGCCGACGCCATGGTTTTGGAGGACGAAAGCAGCGACGACCAGTCTAGCCTCCCGTACATGCAGTCTTCCTCCTCCACCGACGGGCTCAATCAGGTCAGTACAGTGAGTTTAGGGTTAGGGTTTCAGATTTGGGATTTCTTGATTTGGTTGATTTATGTAGGATTTGGCTTGGCCATTGTCTTTGTGCGAGCTTCTGCAGGTCCCTTTCAGCCTTGAAGATCCATATTACAAGGGGCTTGAGCTGGATGTCATGTCCCCATGTGAGAAGCACGGCATGGCATCTGAGAGGCTTGTTGCCTTTGAAGGAACAGACACAGGCAGGAGGTTTTTAGCCTGTGCACAGCCGGTATGGATTGTAGGCATAGTGAAATTTGTTCTTAGGTTGTCAGTGCCAGTTGCATAGTCATTTTGGTTCATATTGTTACTAGAGTAGCTTATTTAGCTTATTATAGTTTTGGTTCATAGTGGTACTATAGTATTTCATATTAGTAGATGCTGAAAATACTGAAATGGATACTAGAGTAACTACCAATAGAATAACTAACCTAGTCAGTTAGGTACTCTGTTGGTGTAGTTAAATGTAGTGGTTTGATTATAAATTTAGATATTCTTGTTGGCAATTACAGTGATCTTGTGTGATTACAATATGTATGAACTCTGTTGGTGTTGTTGTTTTTGCAGGAAGGTATCAATTGTGGTTTTGTTGAATGGGTTGACCACCAGTGGCCCCCAACAATGCAGAATGCATTGTTGAAGCTATGGGCAATGGTTGAAGATGCCAAAAGTGCTAGGGTGAATGACAATCTTGAAAGTTCTTTCACTATCCACCATCTGACAGAAGAGAAGAACAAGCTAGAGGCCAGCTATGACAAGCTTGTCCAGGATGTCCATGAGCTTATGAATTTCCAGGAGGATAGGGTCATTGATTTCAGATATCTGCAGTCTAACCTTACATATCAGCAGGAGGTAAGAAAGGAACTGATTGATGATATGAAGGCAAAGATGGCAACTTAGATGGCAAAGAAAGATGCAGAGACCCAGAAACTTACTCAGAAGTATGATCTGCTGGTCAACCTGACAAGAGCTCAAGCAACAGTCATTCAGAACCTGAAGTTGAACAAAATGAAAGAGAAGCAAGTGCTTACTGAAGCTAGGATGAATTTGGAGATGAAGAATGCAGAGCTAACAAAGTGTCAGGAGAAGCTCACCCAAGAGAAGTTAGAGTTGAAGCTTCAGGTTGCTGATCTGCTTAAGGGAAAGGAAAAGCATATTGAAGAGATGTGTCATTTACAGTTTCAGAATGCTGAGCTCATGATGGGAATTGAAAAGCTGAAGGAGAAGTTAAAGGGGATTCAGGCCATCTTGGAGAACTGAAGAAGATGAAAATGAGATTAGAGGCATTGCTCACCTTTTGGGAATGATGGTTGTGTAATGACCTAGCATGTAGGAACTAAGGTTGTGTACTGTATGCTTGTACTAATTGTGAACTATGGTTGTGTATGTATGTAGTAGTTATGCTATTCATCCTTTTGTGAAAAAAGGATGAACTATGCATTTGAAGTTAAACTCCTCTATCTATTGTGAACACTGGTTATGTATGGCTATAATCAGTTGAACTCCAGAAACAAATGTGCCAGGGATCAGTTTCTTATTGTGTAGTGCCATGTAGAAGTATATGTTTATGGATATGCTTATTATGTAGAAGGAAATGCTGTTGATGATACATTATGACAATGTTGCAGCAAACCACTCATGTCACACAAAAAAATAGGATCAAGACTCACTCAATCTCATTGCATCAGAAGATAACATCACTGATCCATTACATATTAAGCAACATCATACAAAAGACAACTTGGCTTAAACTAGAGCAACTAAACCAGACAGTACTAAACTAGAGCAACTTGGCTTAAACTATACCAACTAACTAACTTAAGATCTTGCCTGCAACTAAGCCAAGCACAAAGATAATGAACAGAAACAGCACATTTTGAAATTTGGTCCTAATCCTTGCAATCTCTGAATTCTTCTCTCCAAGTTGAGTTTGCAGAGACAGAAGCAAGGCCTCCCTTGTGCCATCATCTTCACTGGCAGTTAGCACTGGAAATTAATCTTCAGATCTAGGAACAGTAGCACCTTTAAGCCTCCAGACTTCATCACGCAGATCACCAATGAGCTCACTCCAAAAATTGGGCAATGGATCATCATGCCATAGCACAAATCCACATCCACCGTGCTATTAAGATGTAGAAACAAATTTCCAAATAGATATCATAATATTGCACAAAAAAAAGGAACAAAAATATGCAAATAAGCACTCACCAGAGCATCCACGCAGCTGTAGTACCTCCTGCCAGGGTTCTGCCTGCTCCAGGAGATCCATCTTGGCGCCTTCCTCGGAGGTGAGCACAAGCACATCACTGGAGGCTCGTATGCCATCGAGTTCTCGCGGTAGTGCACCGGCGAGCGCGACTCCTCCCCCCTCCTTCCTGCAGCCCGACGGAATCCGGGAGCAGACCCGGCGCTGGATGACCACGACATCGCTGAGATCTCTCTTAGGCTGTGTTCGAACTGGACGAACCCTAGTTTCGTTCCCCACTCGCTTTTATGGAGCATGAGAGGTATCGGTCCCATCTGTCAGAATCCTCAAATGTGGTACTGCAGGTTATAATATGCCACAATATTGGTACTGAGTTGCAACTGTTAACCGCAGTATTGGTACTGACTTGCAACAAGTAACCGCAGTATTGGTACTGACTTGCAACAAGTAACTGCAAAAGTTAATGATTCATACACTGCCAACCGAGGTGTTGATGATTCAGACACTGGCAACACTTAATTAATCATCAAAAGCAACACCAACATCAGCATCAAATTATAGTACTTCACCTCAACACTTACTTAAACAACAAAAGCAACACATTCAGTAGCAACATCAACACTACAGTACTGCACCTCACTCAGTTCAACATTACATTAACTAGTGGCAACAGCACATCAACATCAGCATCAGCATCAAATTACATGGCTCCTCTTCCTCTGCTAGTAGTGAAATAGGACATCCATCCAGTGTGTGTACCATCAGTAGGAATGTTAGCATATTGCCTGGGGGCACTGAATGGCCTTGGAGAACCTCTTCCAGCTACTCCTCTTGCAGCTCGAGTGCCAGATCCTCTTCCTCTGCCAGCTCCTCTTCCAGATGGTGGTGGTGTAGTATAAGTAGCAGCAGCTCTTCCTCTTCCACTGGCAGCTCCTCTTCTTCCAGATGATGCTGGTGTAGGAGCAGAAGCAGCAGTTCTTGCCTGTCTTGCTGTTGGTGTAGGAGAAGGACCAGCTGCTCTTGGCTGTGAGTTGCTTGGAGTAGACTTGAAAAGAAAAATAAAACAGTTAATATTACTAGCAGCAGTAAAGTACAAGAAAGGAAAAATTAATATATTTCAAGGTGACAAATTATTACCACATGTTTATTCTTCCTCAAAGCTAGCTCAGGCTTCAACTGTTTAAGACAGTTTGTGTACCTATGCCCTTGGAGACCACAGTTGCCACATGTTATGGTCCCCATTCTTGAACTTTCTTTTGGCTTTGGTACTTCAAATTTGCCCTTGATCCTTTTTTCTTTCCTTCTTCCTCTCTTGATTTTGAATGCAGGTGGTTCTATGTCTGGACCAGGTGTCCTTGTCCAATCATGCTCACCGGGCACAGGAAAGATCATTGGTTCATAAGCTGCAACATAAAATTCTTTTTTGAAGAATTTGCTAACATAATCCTCTGGTTTCCTTTTAGCCTTGTTTATTGCAGAGATGGCATGGTTGCAAGGTATGCCACTAAGGTCCCACTTCCTGCATCCACAAGTCTGAAGTTCCAGGTTGACAGCATGTGTTTGCTGCCCACTTGTAACTTGCCATAAGTTGACACCTGCCTGTATTGGCTTGCAGTATCTGGCCCTCTCCTTCTCAATCTCTAGTTTCTCACTGTAATGAGGTGTTATCTCCCATCTTGCTGCCTTTCCACTCTCTCTGTTCCTGTGCCACCTCACCATCTGCTTATCTTTTATCCCATCACACATTGTCCTTATAGGTTTTCTCCTAACATCTAGAATGTACTTGTTAAACACCTCAAACAAGTTGTTCACTACCAAGTCAGTCTTGCAGTTTGTGTCAAATGCATGCCTAGCCCAAGTTTTTTTGGTATTGCAGTAAGCCACTCCCAAGCTTCCTCACTTTCAGCTCTAAGATGAGTCATTGCAATATCAAATTTGTGTTCATTGTAGGCATAACTAGCATTATCCATGCACTTCTTAAGATCTTCACCCCTAAACCCAGCAGTTTGGAAATTTGCATACAAATGTCTAAGGCAGAATCTTTGGTTGCAATTTGGAAACACAGCATTTACTGCATTCAGTAAGCCCTGACACAAACAATTCAACAAGTCTAAGCTACAAGCTACAAAAATATGCACCAATGAAACAAGCTACAAAAATATGCACCAATTAAAAATATGCAGAAATATGCAAACACATACCTTTTGTCTGTCTGACATTATAGTATAAGGTCCAAACTTGCCCACTTCTCCTCCTAGGCAAATTTTTAGTTGGTGTAGAAACCAACACCAACTAGGTGTGTCCTCTTGTCCAACTATGCCAAATGCCAGTGGATAAATGTTGTTGTTGCCATCTCTGCCTGTGGCAGCAAGGAGTTGAGCACCTGTAGTGAGCTTAATGAAGCATCCATCAACACCTACATAATCAAGATTTCCATACATTAAATACATTCAAGAGAGATACAATATGGAGTACTGTACAATATGTAATTGGTGCACAAGGTTCTTGAACTCACCAATGAATGGCCTACAACCATTGAGAAACCCCTCCCTTGCTCCATTCAAGCAAAAGAACATGGCATGGAATCTTGGGCCTGGGTGTGGTATTTTTGCAGTTGGTACTGGAGTAACAGTAGTGACTATTACTCTACTCCCAGGGTTTGTGTCCATGACAGTCTGAGCATAGTCTTTAAGCCTAGGATATTGCTTTTTGTGATCTCCTAACACAGCTTCAATAGCTATGTTCTTTGCCCTATATGCCATGCACTTGGGCACATCTACACCATATTTTTCCATGCATGCATCAATTATAGTCTGAATACCAGTAGTTATATCAGATCTGAAGAGATGCTCATATTTCTGTGCTAGCCATTTAGCACTAACCCTGGTGGTCTCAGTAGTACTAGGGTAAGTGTGCTCTAGTCTCATCTTCTTAATTACAAAGGTTTTCTCCCCTTTTATAACTGCTGCCACCATAAAGAACTGGCATTGTTTATCTGTACACTCAACAATTATCCTCTGATCTGAATTCCTGTGATATTTGAAATTCCTGGCCTGAGTGATGTGCAAATTCAGCAAAGCATCTCTAAATTGATGTTGATCCCTAAAACACAACTTTAGACATAGTTGTTCATGTGGTTGCTCCATTTTCTCATTGTACCACTTCCTAGCAGGCCTTTTCTTTGCCCTACTCTTCCTTTTCTTTGATAGGACAAAAGATATAGGCTGAAAACCATCATCATCACTCTCCCTCAACAACCCCTTCTCTTCTTCATCTGATGATGGTCTGAAATCAGGTTCAACATCTGGTAGCTTACTGGAATGTGACCTAGTGGTTGGTCCTCTTCTAACTGCCAGTTTCTGCTTCTTTGCAGGTACAACTATATTTTGTTCATCTTCTTCATAAGTCCTCTCTTCCTCTACCTCAAATGGGTCCTCAATTTCAGTGTCACCCTCATAATGCAGCACTGGTTCCTCATCTGATTGATCATCATCTGATTCTTCCTCCTGTACTTCCAACTCTCTCTGTCTCTTCCCCTCTTCCACCTCTACATCTTCATCATCACACATATAATTAGGGTCACTTCCAAGTTGACCATCCTCATCAGAGCCAGAAGCATCACTGTCCTCATAAACCTCATATCCTTGATATCCCTCTTCTTCTTCTTCCAAAACAGCTTTCAACTTGGCATCTGGATTCCTGCTTTCTTGTGTGCAACCACCAGGAGCATGGGGTGTGCTAGAGCTGCTACATTGACTCTCAAAAACTACTCCTTGCTGATCAACAGCTAAAATAGGAGCCTCACTCAGATCATAAACAACAGGCTCTTCGTAAATAACAGTGGACAAATCTGGCCTTTCACATATCTGCAACTCAAAATCTCTATCAGGGGGTGGACAAGCCCTAACTAGCAAATTAAGCTCCAATTTTTCCTTCATATTCCTCTTTATCATCTGTAATTCTGCATCACTGTCTACCAAACCCAGCCCTTTGTGACGACCCCGGCCCGATCGTGCACTAATCATACACGCAATGCACACGATCAAGCCCAAGGACTCACTTGAAGGAATCACAGCACAACTCTAAAACATAAATAAATACATACAAGTCATATATTACAAGCCAGGGGCCTCGAGGGCTCGAATACATAACATGATGTCACACACATAGTCAGCGGAAGCGTTAGGTATCTGGGTACAGATACAACACAGAAGAAGATAGGCCTGTTACACAGGCGGGGCAAAAGAAAAAGCTACGATCGAAAAGGCGCAGGCCTCCTGCCTGGGACCTCCGATCCTACTCCTGGTCGTCGTCCGCCGGCTCCTCGTAGAAGTACTCGCCGGCCGGGTAGTAGTAGTAGCCAGCCTCGGGCTGGTAGTAGTAGTCGTCAACGGGGGCTGCAGGCACCACGGCTCCGTCGTCTGGTTTATCAAGCGGGTAGGACAAAAGAGGAAGCAAAGCAACCGTGAGTACTCATCCAAAGTACTCAGCAAGACTTACATCAGATCTATACTAGCAATGCATCATTTTCAAAGGAGGCTTTATGTGGGTGGACTAGACTGCAGAAAGCCAGAGTAGAGAGGGGAAAAGCCTAGTCCTGACGAAGACTAGCATCTTCAGGGTCTTGCAGCAATAAGGGGGGGGGGGTTGCAGATTAGTTCATCATAATGTAATAGTGTTCATAGCAATATCATCCTCATATCTCAAGTCACCAGTTCTAGTTGTACCGAAGTGGATACAACTCCGAGTGTCCGTTACCGTAGGACAGGCTATCGATAGATTGTTTCTTCCCTGCAGGGGTGCACCAAGTTACCCACCACGCTCGCTTAACTCCGGCCGGACACACCATCAGGTCATGCCCGCCCTCGGCTAAACAATACGACGCAACCCGACCGGAAACCGCCAGAGAGGATCGAGCACGCCGGACTAATCCTATGCTCCCCGGGGGTCTGAGCCATCGCCCCGAGCGCTCCGCACGTTGCGAGGCCGTTCGGTAGCAGACCTAGCAACCCCTTATACAAGCACGCAGTTGCATCCTAAGTCCAATCCGAACGGACCGCTCAATCGCTGACGTCGTGACGACTCCGGCTGATGTATACGACGCAGAGCACCCACTCACACCCACGTGGTGGTTAGTGCTATCGGACCCGGAGGCCCCTCGGATCAAATATCCAAATCGCTTAGTGTATTGGGAGCGCGCGGTAACGAGCAGAGCCTACGATACTGTTGGCCCCGTCGTCCCGTCTCGAGGACTTGTGACAAGGACTGGAAATGACCGGCCACGCCTCGTAGTTATCTCGCGGGTACCCTCACTGGTCACCCGACTCCACAGCTCACGCCTCAAAGGCACTCGCGGGTACCCCTCTGGGTCAACCCGCCTCCATCCAACAGGAGTAGCAGTAACTTCAAAGTGTCATCAGACGCACGATACCTCTGGCCGCACGCCTTTGTTCCTGGCGACGTCCGGCCTCGGGGATCGATACGTCTTTAAACACGGTACGGTAATCCAGGGCATCCGTGTGGTTTTCATGCCGTTGAGGAATCCGAGGAATCACCCTCGTTGGACTCCTAAACGACAAGTCCCGATAAGGTGGTACCGGAGGAATCACCCTCGGCGGTAATCACCATAGCGGATGCACGACAAAGCTAAGTCGGAAGTGGGAAGAGGAATCACCCTCGGTAACCCACAACGAACTAGCTATACCACAGGGACAACATCGGAAGTGAGTTCGGAGGTATCACCCTCGTCACCTGATGTTAACTCTGCGGAGTCGAGCATATTAGGGGATGTGTGGTGCTGTGAAGAAGGTCAGGGGAAGGGGGCTCGATCGCTTGATCGAGGCAAGGGTACTATGCGAGGCAACTACGAGAAAGCGGGGCCACAGCAGTGCTACCCAACCTATACTAAGCAGTTTATGAATAATGACAGGTATCAACAATTTAGCAAAAACAGGCTATGCAACAGTAATAGGAGCAGTAGCAGTAGCAGCAATTCTAATGCAAGAATAAGAGAGAATAGACATAGGCGATATCGGAAATGCTCAAGGGGGGGTTGCTTGCCTGGTTGCTCGGTGGCAAAAGCAAGATCGTCGGAGGGGGAACCAATCACCGGGACAGCGTCGGTCTCGGGATCTGCGTCAGCGTCGGGCTCTACCGAGAGAGAAGAGGGGGAAGAAACAGATAAATACACAAGCATATGCAACACAGAGCGTGCTAAGCTAACGTGCAGTGCAGGGTTGCCTAAAAACATGTCTAGGGTATATTAGTTATTTTTAGGAATTTGTTTGGATTTATTTTATTAAAGTTGAGCACTATTCATTTATCGAAAACAGGCCAAAAGTTCCATGTTCATCTAGCTAGGGGCATCTGATGGGAATACGGAGGGCGTATCTAGATTCGTATCGAAATTCTGAGCAATTTTCATATATAAATTATTTTCATCGGAGTTACGGATTAAAAGATATGATTTTTCAAAGTTTAACTGAATTTCTGGAATTATTTTAATAACAGAAAAGGTTTACTGCGTCATGCTGACGTCAGCACTGCATCAGCAGTCAACAGCCGCACTGGTCAGGTCAAACCTGACCAGTGGGTCCCACCTGTCAGCCTCTGTTATAAAACAGAGTTTGTTTTAATTTAAACTAATTCTATTTAGCTACTGGACCCCACCTGTCATAGACTATTAACCTTAATTAACTTATTTTATTTGTAAAACGTGTTAGTTAATTAGCAGGGCGGTGGGGCCCGCGTGTCAGTGGCACAGTGGTGCCCAGTCAGCACGTTGACTGGTCAACGTGGTCAACGGGCCCGCGGGGGCCACTGGCAGCGACCCTGGGGGGGTGACCCCAGGTCAGCCACGGTGGCCGGCCGGCGTTTAAACGCCGGCGGGCGCCTAAACGCGGCGGAGCTCTTCGGAAGCTCGCCGGAAAACGGCCACGGGCCACCAAATGGGACGGGGCCGGGCGCGTTCGAACGGGGAGACGACGCCGCGTCGAGTGGAGCCACCGGCCGGACCAGGGGACGGTCGGAATATCGCCGGCGACGATAGATGGCGGAGGCGAGGTTCGGGTGATGACGAAAACGACGTTGCAGCGCGCTAGCGAGCACGGCGAGGAGCTAGTCGAAGCCTACGCAGCGCGGCGAGCACGTTGGACAACATGGCTTGACCCAAAGGTCGCCGGAGCCCTACCGGCGACGAGCTAAGCGGCGACGGGCTCGGGCGCGAACGGCGCCGCGTCTATGGTCCTATAACGACGAGGAGAAGGAGCAGGGAAGGAAGAGGAGGCTCACAGCGAGGGGAGCCGACGTGCGCCTGCTCGGAGCAGGCTTGGGGACGTCGCAGTTCACCGGAGCTCGCCGGAGCCCGAGGGGAAGGGGGCGGCGGCTTGCGGTCGCTGCAGGGCTCGTCGGCTTCGGCTCGTGGTCGGGGTCGAAGTAAACGGGGACGGCGGAGGTGATGGACGAGACGGCGAGGAGAGGCGAGGCCAGTGGCCGCGGTGGCGACGAGCTCGCGGCGGCGGTGGCGCTCGGGTGCGCCGGATCTGGGAGGGGGAAAGAGGCGGAGCGGCCAGGCGAGGAGGGGGAGAATGGATGGGGATGGAGGGGGAGGGCGCCGGGGCTCGGCCTTATCCCCTCCGGCGCCCTGAAGCGGCAGGTGGCGGCCGGAGCGGCGACGAGCGCGCGGCGGCCAGTACGCGGTCGACACGGCGACGGGGCAGGTAGAAGAGAGGATGGGCTGGGCCGGCTGGGCCTCGCCCAGGCGCCAGGTAGGCTTCTCTCCTTTCTCTGTTTCTTTTTATTTAAATCACAGAGAGGAAGAATAAAATGAATAGGCCACAAGAGGATTTTTGTAAAAAGTAGAGGTTGGTCCAAATGATAGGTTACAATATTACCCATCACCAAAAATTGGTTTGAGCATATTTGGATCATTTTTGAATTTTACAAAAATGAAAAGGCATATTAAAGTGCTGTATTGGCACTGTTTAAATGCCCTAGCCCATACTAGGAGTTGTTGGAGATGTTGTTTTCACCAGAGAAATGGTTTTGGAATATTTGCAGCAAGGTGAACATTTTTCCATATTTTTTGGAGCAACTTCATTTTGTACTTGAGTTTGAATTTGAATTTCCAGGGGCTACTTGAGTTGCTTAGATTAACCACTGTGATTACCTTTGTAAATGAACATGACATGGCATGATTAGCAGTTGATCACAGTGATCATTACAAGGGGGGTGTTACAAATTCTCCTCCTCTAAAAGAAATTCTCGTCCCGAGAATTCAGGAGGTAGAAGAAAAGAGGTCGGGGTATTCCGCCCAAAGATTTTCCTCGCGTTCCCAAGTGGCTTCATCTTCAGTATGATTTGACCACTGCACTTTCAGGAACTTGGTTGTCTTCTGACGGGTCCGACGTTCAGTTTGATCCAGGATGCGGATCGGATGCTCCTTATAAGACAGATCATCTTGAAGCTCGAGCATCTCGTGATCCACAGCACGATGCGGGGATTCCTTGAAGGATCTGCGAAGTTGCGACACATGGAACACATCGTGGATATGCGAGAATTGCGGTGGCAATTGCAATTTGTAAGCCACGGATCCACGTCTAGCAACCACGGGAAAGGGACCAATGTAGCGCGGAGCTAACTTGCCCTTGACGCCGAAACGGTGTGTGCCCTTCATAGGGGTGACACGAAGATAAACTTGATCACCTGGTTGATAAGTCAGACCCCATCGCTTGCGATCATAGTTGCTCTTCTGGCGGTCTTGAGCCGCCTTGAGATTCTCACGCACGATACGGACTTGCTCTTCGGCGTGTTGAATAATGTCCGGACCAATAACTTGTCGTTCCCCAGTTTCTGACCAGTTCAGAGGGGTTCGACACTTACGTCCGTACAGAACTTCAAAGGGAGCCATCTTCAAACTTGCTTGATAGCTGTTGTTATACGAGAACTCGGCATATGGAAGGGATTCTTCCCATTTCTTACCGAATGATATAACACAAGCTCGCAGCATATCTTCAAGCACTTGATTGACTCGTTCAACTTGACCTTGGGACTGGGGGTGATAAGCTGAACTCCAGTGAATATGAGTTCCCAAAGCTTCTTGAAAACTTTCCCAGAACTTGGAAGTGAACAGGGTGCCACGGTCCGAACTGATCTCCTTCGGAATTCCGTGGAGTGAAACGATTCTGGAGATATACAATTCTGCTAACTGGCTAGCAGTGATAGTCTCCTTGACTGGCAGGAAGTGTGCAACCTTTGAGAGTTGGTCGACAACGACAAGAATGGAATCGTTACCCTTCTGGGACTTAGGAAAACCAGTAATGAAATCCATCTGCACCTTATCCCACTTCCACAGCGGAATAGGAAGAGGTTGCAGAAGTCCAACAGGCTTCTGATGTTCTGCCTTTACGCGACGACAGACGTCGCATTCAGCAACATATCGGGCAATATCCCGCTTCATATTAGGCCACCAGTACCTTTGGCGGAGATCACGATACATCTTAGTACTACCAGGATGAATAGACAGCGGTGTATCATGTGCCTCCTTCATGACCTTGTCAGTCATTAGGTCGAAACGAGTTACCACAATGCGTTCTCGGAAATACAAGGTTCCATCTTCGGATATTGAGAAATCCCTGTATTTCGGAAGATGAAGTTCCTGTTTTATAACATCAACGAAAGCATCTTTGGTTTGCGCCACCTTGACAGCCTTCTCAAGATCCGGCTGTATCACAAGGTCATTAAGCGAACCGTGTGGAACGATAAGCAGATTCAGCTTGCGTAATTCCTCATAGAGACGAGGTTGAGCTCGCTTAACCTTGAGGTTGGTGCTGTATGACTTGCGACTCAAGGCATCGGCCATCACATTAGCCTTGCCAGGGGTATAAGAAATACCGCAGTCGTATTCGGAAATGGTTTCCAACCATCGCTGTTGGCGGAGGTTAAGATCCGGTTGAGTGAATAAATACTTCAAACTTTGGTGATCAGTATAAATCTCACACCGGTTACCGAGAAGGTAATGTCGCCATAGCTTCAATGCAAAGATCACTGCAGCAAGTTCAAGATCATGCACTGGATAATTCTCTTCATGCGGACGTAGTTGACGCGATGCATAAGCAACTACTCTTCGTTCTTGCATTAGGACACAGCCTAATCCTTGACGAGAGGCGTCACAATATATCACGAAGTCCTTGCGAGAATCTGGAGGAGCAAGCACTGGAGCAGAAACGAGCTTGTCCTTAAGAGCTTGAAAGCTTTCCTGGCATTTATCTGTCCACTCAAACTTAACGCCTTTGTGAAGCAGATTAGTCAGGGGCTTGGCAATCTTGGAAAAGTTCTCGACGAAGCGACGACAATAGCTTGCAAGGCCGAGAAAACTTCTCACTTGTTTGACATTCTTCGGAGGAGTCCAGTCAAGAATAGCCTGAACCCGTTCCGGATTAACGGCAATACCATCCTTGGAAATCACATGTCCAAGGTAGGTTACTTCAGAAAGCCAGAACTCGCATTTGGAGAACTTAGCATAAAGCTGATGCTCTCGCAGCTTCTCCAGAACAAGGCGAAGATGTTCGGCGTGTTCTTCCTTGTTCTTCGAGAATACCAGAATATCATCCAGATATACCACGACGAACTTGTCGAGGTAATCCATGAATATATAATTCATCAGGCGGGAGAAGGTAGCTGGAGCATTAGTCAGTCCAAAAGACATGACAGTGTACTCATACGAGCCATAGCGAGTAACAAATGCAGTCTTTGGAATATCCTCTTCGCGAACACGGATCTGGTGATAACCCAACCTCAAGTCGAGTTTGGAAAACACTGATGATCCAGCCAGTTGATCATATAAGTCATTGATCCGAGGAAGTGGATATTTGTTCTGGATGGTTGCCTGGTTGATATGTCGGTAATCTTGTACCAGCCTATTCGTACCATCTTTCTTCTTGACGAAAAGAGACGGTGCTCCCCAGGCAGAGGAACTAGGACGGATGAAGCCCTTCTTGAGTGACTTATCGATTTCCTCCTTAAGCTCGAGGAGCTCATGCGGTGGCATCTTGTAAGGACGCTTCGCAATAGGAGTAGTACCCGGCTTCAAGTCAATAACAAATTCGACGGCTCGAGCAGGGGGTATTCCTGGAAGTTCTTCTGGGAAGACATCCGGGAAATCACGTACAACTGGTATGCTTTCGAGCCCTTCAAGTGGTGAAGCATTCAATGCATTTAAGGCATAGATTTGAGCCTCGGCATCACGAGATATACGAGCGCGGCAACTCACGAGTTGATTGGAGGGGTGCCGAAGACGTACAGTCTTGGTGGCACAATCAATTTGGGCCTCGTGAGCCTCCAACCAATCCATCCCTAGGATAAGGTCGATGCCGCAGGATTTCAGGACAATGGGGTGTGCCTGAAACTTCCTTTTTTTTATCTCCACTACCACTTCCGGACAGAATAAGGTAGATGTGCACTGACCCGCGGAGGTTTGTACGGACACCGGGTGATATAATTCATCTTGTTTAAAGCCATGTTTAATTGCAAATGGTTCTGATATGAAAGAATCAGATGCACCAGTATCAAACAAAACATTAGCAATTACTGAGTTGACAAGAAGTGTACCCATCACTGTGGCTGGCTGCTCTGGGTCTCCACTCAGATTGACGTGGTGAAGCTGACCACCACGGGCATTCGAAGGCCTGACATTATTGTTGCGCTGCGGAGGAACTCCACGTCCACTGCCACGGCCAGCAGATGGAAGAGCCAGCTGACCCTGAGCCTGTGGACAGTCTCTGGCACGGTGACCCGGACGGCCACACTTGAAGCAGAGTCCACTCTCTGGACGAATCGCAGGTGCTCGAGGTGCTGGGATAGCAGGCCTGTACTGCATTGGCGGTGGAGGAGGCAGACGAGGTGCAGCATAAGAAGGCCTGTATACAGGAGCGTTTGGACGATACATGCTCTGAGGAATCCATATGCGGCGCTTCTGAGAAGACGAGCCCGAAGATGAGCCCGACTCGCGAGAGCGCTTAAGAGCGTCCTTGTGTAACTTGAGTCCAGTTTCAACCTGAATGGCCTTGTTCACTAAAGTGGCGAAGTCCGGAAAATCCAGCGCCACTAGAGCAAGCAGAATATCATGATGAAGTCCGCGCCTGAACTTCTCTTGGCGTCTTGCGTCAGTAGCGATATCCTCCTCAGCATAGCGGGACAATTCAAGGAACTCCCGCTGATAAGCATCAACTGACTTGTTGCCCTGAATCAGGTTACGGAACTCCGTACGCTTGCGGTCGATAACACCCTCAGGGATGTACCGAGCGCGGAAAGCAGTCTTGAAGTCTGCCCAGGTGATGACAGTTCCAGCAGGCACTGTGTTCCGATGAGTGTCCCACCACTGGGCCGCCGGACCCTTCAGGAAATACGTCGCGAATTTGACATAGTTGTCAGGGGACACGGCGGCAGAATCCAGTTCAAAGAAGATGTCTCGCAGCCAATCATCGGCATCCAAGGGGTTGGCGGCACTGCGAAATATCGTTGGATTGAGCCGCAGAAATTCTTGCAGAGTGATAGCGGCTGGCTGATGCTGAGCATTGGCGTTGATCTGAGGTATCTGGTTGAGCATACCCTGCAGCACCTGACGCTGCATGTCCATGGTCTGCATTACGGCAGCCATATAGTCTGGCGGCGGAGGCGGAGGCGGAGGTGGAGGTGGATCATTGTTACCAGCCATCCTGATAATTCCAACAGGGGTGGTTTAGCGACAAGGATACACGTTGCATGAATTCCACAATGATGTAAATATGCACGTCATAAGGGAAGTGCCATAAATACAACATCATACACATCATGACATACGGGTTCGTACATAGCGTCGGTTACAAACGGGCAGCACAACGGCGCAAAATCAAAAGCTAGACATAGTAGGCGGCGCGCAGACCGCGGTAAGGAAGTACACAACGAGACGTAGCAAAGGCTACATCAACGTCGGAGAAAGGAACTGAAACGGGGTAGCTGCAAGTGCGGACGGCGGATCTCGATTGCAGAAGGATCCTGAGCTCCATGTGCACTCTGATGCAGAACCCGGCCTCGGACGGGAATCAGAGGTCCACGAACTGGCGTGTGACCTCCAACCGCAGGCCACTCGACACCTGGAGGTATGTTGATCCTGCGCGGGCAAAGGATAGACTGTGGGAGTGTCCCTGCTTGGACAGCCGGTACTAACTGTGTCAACGTCTGGTAGAGAACTGTCCGAGTGATGGACAACTCAACCGCCAGGGCCCGAGCAGTTCGATCCACCGCCTGAGTGTGCTGAATCAGAACCTGCGGGTCATAACGTCGACTCTCGTACGGGGCACAGATAGCTGAGTAGTATCCAGTCTCATCTCCAGCAGGTGCATACGGAATGTACCGAAACTCAGAGGCATCCAAGCTATCTCTGTGCTCTCCTCGGAGGCGTGCAACAGCAGCGTAGGCAGCATCATGGACTGCCATCGCAACCGTCACGCCGCTACCGTGGAAGCGGTACAGCTCAGTGTCTGAGTCATCCTGCCGGTCGTAGATACGAACAACAGCATAATACTGCTCCTGGTTGAACTCGCGAAACTCCTCGTAGACCATATACTCGGGGTACCAGCGGTAGCCCAGCCTGGTCATGAGAGCGACTAGAATGGCCGGAAACCCAGGGGCATCTCGAGCCCAGGTGCGAAGCACAAGCTGAGTCTCCGGGCGAGGTGGAAACAGAGGATTCATCTGAAAGAAGAAGAATCAGACTTGTCAAGTTGTGTTTAATTATCATCAGGACTTGGTAAGAAAGGTTAAACAAACAAATGGAAAGGAATGATTATCAGACTAATCAGATCAATGATAAGAAATCGCACTGATATCCAGCCCTCCGGGTAGATGGGAAATCGAGAACCTAATGGAGTTAGTAAAACTTAACCCGAATAGACGAGAGATAAGAGTCCCAGAGTATAGACGAGGAATAAAAGAAGCTACACCACCCAATTGGCGACGTGGGGCCATAAGCCACACAGCCAAGTTAGTAAAACATTTTTGGACCTCTAGACTCGACTTCGGCCAAGGAGTTGGAAAGGGGGTTCCTACAGGCAGTCGGCTCTGATACCAACCTGTGACGACCCCGGCCCGATCGTGCACTAATCATACACGCAATGCACACGATCAAGCCCAAGGACTCACTTGAAGGAATCACAGCACAACTCTAAAACATAAATAAATACATACAAGTCATATATTACAAGCCAGGGGCCTCGAGGGCTCGAATACATAACATGATGTCACACACATAGTCAGCGGAAGCGTTAGGTATCTGGGTACAGATACAACACAGAAGAAGATAGGCCTGTTACACAGGCGGGGCAAAAGAAAAAGCTACGATCGAAAAGGCGCAGGCCTCCTGCCTGGGACCTCCGATCCTACTCCTGGTCGTCGTCCGCCGGCTCCTCGTAGAAGTACTCGCCGGCCGGGTAGTAGTAGTAGCCAGCCTCGGGCTGGTAGTAGTAGTCGTCAACGGGGGCTGCAGGCACCACGGCTCCGTCGTCTGGTTTATCAAGCGGGTAGGACAAAAGAGGAAGCAAAGCAACCGTGAGTACTCATCCAAAGTACTCAGCAAGACTTACATCAGATCTATACTAGCAATGCATCATTTTCAAAGGAGGCTTTATGTGGGTGGACTAGACTGCAGAAAGCCAGAGTAGAGAGGGGAAAAGCCTAGTCCTGACGAAGACTAGCATCTTCAGGGTCTTGCAGCAATAAGGGGGGGGGGTTGCAGATTAGTTCATCATAATGTAATAGTGTTCATAGCAATATCATCCTCATATCTCAATGTTGGAAATATGCCCTAGAGGCAATAATAAAAGAGTTATTATTATATTTCCTTGTTCATGATAATCGTTTATTATCCATGCTATAACTGTATTGATTGGAAACTCAAATACACGTGTGGATGAATAGACAGACTTTGTGTCCCTAGTGAGCCTCTGCAGGACTAGCTCGTTGATCAAAGATGACCGCGGTTTCCAGGTCATAGACATGAGTTGTCATTTGATAACGGGATCACATCATTAGGAGAATGATGTGATGGACGAGACCCAAACGTTAAACATAGCTTTTGATCGTTTCAGTTATCGCTATAGTTTTCTGCATGTCAAGTATAAGTTCCTATGACCATGAGATCATGTAACTCACTGACACCGTAGGAGTGCTTTGTGTGTGCCAAACGTCGCAACGTAACTGGGTGACTATAAAGGTACTCTACAGGTATCTCCGAAGGTGTCTGTTGAGTTGACATGGATCGAGACTGGGATTTGTCACTCCGTATGACGGAGAGGTATCTCCGGGCCCACTCGGTAATACGTCATCTCAATGAGCTCAAAGTGACTAAGTGGTTAGTCACGGGATTATGTATTACGGTAACGAGTAAAGAGACTTGCCGGTAACGAGATTGAACTAGGTATAGAGATACCGACGATCGAATCTCGGGCAAGTAACATACCGACGAGACAAAGGGAACTGTGTACGGGATTGCCTGAATCCTTGACATCGTGGTTCATCCGATGAGATCATCGAGAAACATGTGGGAACCAATATGGGTATCCAGATCCCGCTATTGGTTATTGACCTGGGAGTGTCTCGGTCATGTCTACATGGTTTCCGAACCCGCAGGGTCTACACACTTAACGTTCGGTGACGCTAGGGTTGTTAGTGAGAAAAGTGTATGGTTACCGAAGGTTGTTCGGAGTCCCGGATGAGATCCCGGACATGACGAGGGTCTCCGGAATGGTCCGGAGACGAAGATTGATATATAGGATGATAGGGTTCGGAGTCCGGAAGTGTTCCGGGGAGCATCGGGAAATCGGCGGAGTACCGGAAAGGGTTTCGGGGGGTCCGGAAGAAGTTCTGGGCCTAATGGGCCACAAGGGGGAACACCACAGCCCTCAGGGGGCTGTGCGCCCCCCCCCCTGGGCCCTCTCCACATGCGGCTAAGGGGGTGGGACACCCTAGGGCAGCCGCACCCCTTTGGAGTGGGGGGCAAGGCACCTAGGGGGGGAAACCCTAGGGCCTGGCCCTGGCCGCCGCCCCCTCCCCTTGCCCTGGCCGCCGGCCCCTAGGGGGAAACCCTAGGGCGCCCTCACCTCTCCACCCCCCCTATATATAGTGAGGCAAAGGGAGGGCAGCATATACAAGTTCTTGCCTCGGTGCTGCCCTCCCTCTCCCGTAATATCTTCTTCCTCCGCGGAGCTTAGGCGAAGCCCTGCTGGAGTTCTTCTCCACCATCACCACCACGCCGTCGTGCTCCCGGTTCTCCATCAACCTCTCCTCCACCCCTTGCTGGATCAAGAAGGAGGAGACGTCCCCGAGCCGTACGTGTGAAGAACGCGGAGGCACCGTTGCTTCGGTGTTTGGATCTTCGGCGATCTGAATCGCGGCGAGAACGACTCCATCATCCGCGTTCATAACGCTTCCGCTTAGCGATCTACAAGGGTATGTGGATCCTACTCTCCCCTCGTAGTTGCATCTACTAGATTGATCTTGGTGAACGTAGAGAAAAATTTTTGTTTTCCATGCAACGTTCCCCAACAGTGGCATCATGAGCTAGGATCTTGCGTAGATGCTTTCTCGAGTAGAACACAAAAGGGTTTGTGGCGTTGATGTTTAAATTGCTGCCCTCCTTAGTCTTTCTTGATTCAGCGGTATTATGGGATGAAGCGGCCCGGACCAACTTTACATGTCCACGTACATGAGACCGGTTCCATCGACAGACATGTGACTTTTGTTGCATAAGATGGCTGGCGGGTGTCTGTCTCTCCTATCTTAGTTGAATCGGAATAGAACAAGGCGGTCCTTATAGAAGGTTAAATAGCAACTTGAATATCACCGTTGTGGTTTTGCGTAGGTAAGAAGCGTTCTTGCTAGATACCCATAGCAGCCACGTAAAACATGCAACAACAAATTAGAGGACGTCTAACTTGTTTTTGCAGGGTATGTATGTGATATGATATGGCCAATGACATGATGAGATATATTTGATGTATGAGATGATCATGTTGTAATAGTTAATATCGACTTGCATGTCGATGCATACGGCAACCGGCAGGAGCCATAGGGTTGTCTTTAATTTTTGTATGACCTGCGTGTCAATCATTAAGCGCTTTGTAATGCTTTACTTTATCGCTAAACGGTAGCAATAGTAGTAAGAGCATGGTGGGCGCCGACAACCCCGATGGCGACACGATGATGGAGATCATGATGATGGGGATCATGGTGTGGCGCCGGTGACGATGGAGATCATGCCGGTGCTTTGGAGATGGAGATCAAAAGCACGAGTTGATGGCCATGTCATGTCACTTATGATTTGCATGTGATGTTAATCCTTTTATGCATCTTATTTTGCTTAGGACGACGGTAGCATTATAAGATGATCCTTCACTAAAATTTCAAGATAAAATTGTGTTCCCCCCGAGTGTGCGCCGTTGCGAAGGTTCGTCGTTTCGAAGCACCACGTGATGATCGGGTGTGATAGACTCTACGTTCGCATACAACGGGTGCAAGCCAGTTTTGCACATGCAGAACACTCGGGTTAGACTTGACGAGCCTAGCATGTACAGACATGGCCTCGGAACACGGAGGACCGAAAGGTCGAGCATGAGTCATATAGTAGATATGATCAACATGTAGATGTTCACCATTGACACCACCTCATCTCACGTGATGATCGGACTTGGGTTGGTGAATTTGGATCATGTCACGCTCGAATGACCGGAGGGATGTCAATTTGAGTGGGAGTTATAAATAATTTGATTAGGTAATAACTCACTTATCATGAACAATAGTCTAAAATGTCTTTGCAAATCTTTTGTTGTAGATGGCTCGCGCAGTAGCTCCCCTGAATTTTAATGCGTTCCTAGAGAAAGCTAAACTGAAAGATGACGGGAGCAACTTTGTGGACTGGCTCCGCAATCTGAGGATCATCCTCACAGCTGCCCAAAAGGTTTATGTCCTAAATGCACCGCTAGGTGA
Organism: Secale cereale; assembly: GCA_902687465.1. Taxonomy (NCBI): domain Eukaryota; kingdom Viridiplantae; phylum Streptophyta; class Magnoliopsida; order Poales; family Poaceae; genus Secale; species Secale cereale. Next base: position 56,002,437 of record LR738710.1, on the reverse strand, counting down.
ACCCCCCGCTCCTGGAGCCTCTGCGGACGTTATGAACGTCTGGCAGTCGCGTTCGGATGACTATTCGATAGTGCAGTGTGCCATGTTGTACGGCTTGGAAGGAGGACTTCAAAGACGTTTTGAACGTCATGGTGCATATGAGATGTACACGGAGTTGAAGTTCATCTTTGAGAAGAATGCTAAGATCGAGAGGTATGAGACCACCGATAAATTCTTCGCTTGCAAGATGGAGGAGAATTCGTCTATCAGTGAGCACTTACTGAAGATGTCTGGGTACTATACCCGCATAGCTGATCTGGGACTTGTGTTCCCGGATGAGGCTATCATTGACAGAATTCTCCAGTCACTCCCTCCAAGCTACAAGAGCTTCGTGCAGCAGTATAACATGCAAGGGATGAATAAAACCATCGCCGAGCTGTTCTCGATGCTGAAAGTCGCTGAGGCAGACATCCAGAAGGAGTATCAAGTGTTGATGGTCAATAAAACCACCAGTTTCAAGAAGAATGGCAAGGGCAGGAAGGGTAACTCTAAGAAGGGTGGCAAAGCAGTTGCTAATCCAGTGAAGAAACCCAAGGCTGGGCCCAAGCCAGAGACTGAGTGTTTCTATTGCAAGGGGAACGGCCACTGGAAGCGGAACTGCCCCAAGTATCTGGCAGACAAGAAGGGGGCCAACAACAACAAAGGTATATATGATATACATGTTATTGATGTGTACCTTACCAACTCTCGTTGTAGTGCCTGGGTATTTGATACCGGTTCGGTTGCTCACATTTGCAACTCTAAACAGGAACTGCGGAATAAACGGAGGCTGGCGAAGGACGAAGTGACGATGCGCGTGGGAAATGGTTCCAAGGTTGATGTGATCGCCGTCGGCACGCTCGCTCTTCGATTACCATCGGGATTAGTTATGAACCTGAATAATTGTTATTTAGTGCCTGCGTTAAGCATGAACATTATATCTGGATCTTGTTTATTGCGAGACGGTTACTCATTTAAGTCAGAGAATAATGGTTGTTCTATTTATATGAGTAATATCTTTTATGGTCATGCACCCGAAGTTAGGGGTTTATTCTTATTGAATCTCGATAGTGATGATACACATGTTCATAACATTGATGCCAAAAGATGTAGAGTTGATAATGATAATACCACTTTCTTGTGGCACTGCCGTCTCGGTCATATCGGCGTAAAACGCATGAGGAAGCTCCATGCTGATGGACTTTTGGAGTCTCTTGATTTTGAATCACTTGACACGTGCGAGCCGTGCCTCATGGGCAAGATGACAAGGACCCCGTTTTCAGGGACAATGGAACGGGCAAGTGACTTATTGGAAATCATACATACTGATGTGTGCGGTCCGATGAGTGTAACGGCGCGCGGTGGATACCGTTATTTTCTCACCTTCACTGACGACTTAAGTAGATATGGATATATTTACTTAATGAAGCATAAGTCTGAAACTTTTGAAAAGTTCAAGCAATTTCAGAGTGAAGTTGAAAATCATCGTAACAAGAAGATCAAGTTCCTACGATCTGATCGAGGGGGAGAATATCTGAGTTATGAGTTTGGTGATCACTTAAGAAAATGTGGAATTGTTTCACAGTTGACGCCACCTGGAACACCACAGCGTAATGGTGTGTCCGAACGTCGTAATCGAACCCTATTAGATATGGTACGTTCTATGATGTCTCTTGCTGATTTGCCACTATCGTTTTGGGGATATGCGTTAGAGACAGCTGCATTCACTTTAAATAGGGCTCCATCTAAGTCCGTTGAGACAACACCGTATGAACTGTGGTTTGGTAAGAAACCTAAGTTGTCTTTTCTCAAGGTTTGGGGTTGCGATGCTTATGTCAAAAGGCTTCAGCCAGAAAAGCTCGAACCCAAAGCGGACAAATGTGTCTTCATAGGATACCCAAAAGAAACAGTTGGGTACACCTTCTATCTCAGATCCGAGGGCAAAGTGTTTGTTGCTAAGAACGGGTCCTTTCTCGAGAAAGAGTTTCTCTCGAAAGAATTGAGTGGGAGGAAGGTAGAACTTGATGAGGTTATTGAACCTCTGCTTCAACCAGAGAGCAGCGCAGCACAGAAAGATGTTTTTGTGGAGCCTACAGAGGTTGAAGAGGAAGCCAATGATGATGATCAAGAGGCTTCTGATCAAGTTACTACCGAACCTCGTAGGTCGACAAGGGTACGCACTGCACCTGAGTGGTACGGTAACCCTGTCTTGGAGGTCATGTTGTTAGACAACGGTGAACCTACGAGCTATGGAGAAGCAATGGTGGGCCCGGATTCCGACAAATGGTTAGAGGCCATGAAATCCGAGATGGGATCCATGTATGAAAACAAAGTATGGACTTTGGAAGTATTACCTGAAGGGCGGAAGGCCATTCAGAATAAATGGATTTTTAAGAGGAAGACGGACGCTGACGGTAATGTCACCGTGTATAAAGCTCGACTTGTGGCAAAGGGTTTTTCACAAGTTCAAGGGATTGACTACGATGAGACTTTCTCACCCGTAGCGATGCTTAAATCCGTCCGAATCATGTTGGCAATAGCTGCATATTTCGATTATGAAATTTGGCAGATGGATGTCAAAACAGCGTTCCTTAACGGTTTTCTTAAGGAAGAGTTGTATATGATACAACCGAAAGGTTTTGTCGATCCAGAGAATGCTGACAAAGTATGCAAGCTCCAGCGTTCCATTTATGGGCTGGTGCAAGCATCTCGGAGTTGGAATCTTCGCTTTGATGAGGTGATCAAAGCGTTTGGGTTTGTACAAGTTTACGGAGAAGCTTGTATTTACAAGAAAGTGAGTGGGAGCTCTATAGCGTTTCTAATATTATATGTGGATGACATATTGCTGATTGGAAACAATATAGAATTTTTGGATAGCGTGAAGGGGTATTTGAACAAGAGTTTTTCGATGAAGGATCTCGGTGAAGCTGCTTTCATATTAGGCATCAAGATCTATAGAGATAGATCAAGACGCTTGATAGGACTTTCACAAAGTACATACCTTGATAAAGTTTTGAAGAAGTTCAAAATGGATCAATCCAAGAAGGGGTTCTTGCCGGTATTGCAAGGTACAAAGTTGAGTAAGACTCAATGCCCAGTGACTGCGGATGATAGAGAAAAGATGAGTGTCGTCCCCTATGCTTCAGCCATAGGCTCTATCATGTATGCAATGCTGTGCACAAGACCAGATGTCAGCCTTGCCATAAGTATGGCCGGAAGGTTTCAAAGTAATCCTGGTATGGATCACTGGACAGCGGTCAAGAATATCCT
>LR738710.1:55979624-55995747 GCA_902687465.1 Secale cereale | reverse complement strand
ACGGGATTATGTATTACGGTAACGAGTAAAGAGACTTGCCGGTAACGAGATTGAACTAGGTATAGAGATACCGACGATCGAATCTCGGGCAAGTAACATACCGACGAGACAAAGGGAACTGTGTACGGGATTGCCTGAATCCTTGACATCGTGGTTCATCCGATGAGATCATCGAGAAACATGTGGGAACCAATATGGGTATCCAGATCCCGCTATTGGTTATTGACCTGGGAGTGTCTCGGTCATGTCTACATGGTTTCCGAACCCGCAGGGTCTACACACTTAACGTTCGGTGACGCTAGGGTTGTTAGTGAGAAAAGTGTATGGTTACCGAAGGTTGTTCGGAGTCCCGGATGAGATCCCGGACATGACGAGGGTCTCCGGAATGGTCCGGAGACGAAGATTGATATATAGGATGATAGGGTTCGGAGTCCGGAAGTGTTCCGGGGAGCATCGGGAAATCGGCGGAGTACCGGAAAGGGTTTCGGGGGGTCCGGAAGAAGTTCTGGGCCTAATGGGCCACAAGGGGGAACACCACAGCCCTCAGGGGGCTGTGCGCCCCCCCTGGGCCCTCTCCACATGCGGCTAAGGGGGTGGGACACCCTAGGGCAGCCGCACCCCTTTGGAGTGGGGGGCAAGGCACCTAGGGGGGGAAACCCTAGGGCCTGGCCCTGGCCGCCGCCCCCTCCCCTTGCCCTGGCCGCCGGCCCCTAGGGGGAAACCCTAGGGCGCCCTCACCTCTCCACCCCCCCTATATATAGTGAGGCAAAGGGAGGGCAGCATATACAAGTTCTTGCCTCGGTGCTGCCCTCCCTCTCCCGTAATATCTTCTTCCTCCGCGGAGCTTAGGCGAAGCCCTGCTGGAGTTCTTCTCCACCATCACCACCACGCCGTCGTGCTGCCGGTTCTCCATCAACCTCTCCTCCACCCCTTGCTGGATCAAGAAGGAGGAGACGTCCCCGAGCCGTACGTGTGAAGAACGCGGAGGCACCGTTGCTTCGGTGTTTGGATCTTCGGCGATCTGAATCGCGGCGAGAACGACTCCATCATCCGCGTTCATAACGCTTCCGCTTAGCGATCTACAAGGGTATGTGGATCCTACTCTCCCCTCGTAGTTGCATCTACTAGATTGATCTTGGTGAACGTAGAGAAAAATTTTTGTTTTCCATGCAACGTTCCCCAACACTCAAGTCACCAGTTCTAGTTGTACCGAAGTGGATACAACTCCGAGTGTCCGTTACCGTAGGACAGGCTATCGATAGATTGTTTCTTCCCTGCAGGGGTGCACCAAGTTACCCACCACGCTCGCTTAACTCCGGCCGGACACACCATCAGGTCATGCCCGCCCTCGGCTAAACAATACGACGCAACCCGACCGGAAACCGCCAGAGAGGATCGAGCACGCCGGACTAATCCTATGCTCCCCGGGGGTCTGAGCCATCGCCCCGAGCGCTCCGCACGTTGCGAGGCCGTTCGGTAGCAGACCTAGCAACCCCTTATACAAGCACGCAGTTGCATCCTAAGTCCAATCCGAACGGACCGCTCAATCGCTGACGTCGTGACGACTCCGGCTGATGTATACGACGCAGAGCACCCACTCACACCCACGTGGTGGTTAGTGCTATCGGACCCGGAGGCCCCTCGGATCAAATATCCAAATCGCTTAGTGTATTGGGAGCGCGCGGTAACGAGCAGAGCCTACGATACTGTTGGCCCCGTCGTCCCGTCTCGAGGACTTGTGACAAGGACTGGAAATGACCGGCCACGCCTCGTAGTTATCTCGCGGGTACCCTCACTGGTCACCCGACTCCACAGCTCACGCCTCAAAGGCACTCGCGGGTACCCCTCTGGGTCAACCCGCCTCCATCCAACAGGAGTAGCAGTAACTTCAAAGTGTCATCAGACGCACGATACCTCTGGCCGCACGCCTTTGTTCCTGGCGACGTCCGGCCTCGGGGATCGATACGTCTTTAAACACGGTACGGTAATCCAGGGCATCCGTGTGGTTTTCATGCCGTTGAGGAATCCGAGGAATCACCCTCGTTGGACTCCTAAACGACAAGTCCCGATAAGGTGGTACCGGAGGAATCACCCTCGGCGGTAATCACCATAGCGGATGCACGACAAAGCTAAGTCGGAAGTGGGAAGAGGAATCACCCTCGGTAACCCACAACGAACTAGCTATACCACAGGGACAACATCGGAAGTGAGTTCGGAGGTATCACCCTCGTCACCTGATGTTAACTCTGCGGAGTCGAGCATATTAGGGGATGTGTGGTGCTGTGAAGAAGGTCAGGGGAAGGGGGCTCGATCGCTTGATCGAGGCAAGGGTACTATGCGAGGCAACTACGAGAAAGCGGGGCCACAGCAGTGCTACCCAACCTATACTAAGCAGTTTATGAATAATGACAGGTATCAACAATTTAGCAAAAACAGGCTATGCAACAGTAATAGGAGCAGTAGCAGTAGCAGCAATTCTAATGCAAGAATAAGAGAGAATAGACATAGGCGATATCGGAAATGCTCAAGGGGGGGTTGCTTGCCTGGTTGCTCGGTGGCAAAAGCAAGATCGTCGGAGGGGGAACCAATCACCGGGACAGCGTCGGTCTCGGGATCTGCGTCAGCGTCGGGCTCTACCGAGAGAGAAGAGGGGGAAGAAACAGATAAATACACAAGCATATGCAACACAGAGCGTGCTAAGCTAACGTGCAGTGCAGGGTTGCCTAAAAACATGTCTAGGGTATATTAGTTATTTTTAGGAATTTGTTTGGATTTATTTTATTAAAGTTGAGCACTATTCATTTATCGAAAACAGGCCAAAAGTTCCATGTTCATCTAGCTAGGGGCATCTGATGGGAATACGGAGGGCGTATCTAGATTCGTATCGAAATTCTGAGCAATTTTCATATATAAATTATTTTCATCGGAGTTACGGATTAAAAGATATGATTTTTCAAAGTTTAACTGAATTTCTGGAATTATTTTAATAACAGAAAAGGTTTACTGCGTCATGCTGACGTCAGCACTGCATCAGCAGTCAACAGCCGCACTGGTCAGGTCAAACCTGACCAGTGGGTCCCACCTGTCAGCCTCTGTTATAAAACAGAGTTTGTTTTAATTTAAACTAATTCTATTTAGCTACTGGACCCCACCTGTCATAGACTATTAACCTTAATTAACTTATTTTATTTGTAAAACGTGTTAGTTAATTAGCAGGGCGGTGGGGCCCGCGTGTCAGTGGCACAGTGGTGCCCAGTCAGCACGTTGACTGGTCAACGTGGTCAACGGGCCCGCGGGGGCCACTGGCAGCGACCCTGGGGGGGTGACCCCAGGTCAGCCACGGTGGCCGGCCGGCGTTTAAACGCCGGCGGGCGCCTAAACGCGGCGGAGCTCTTCGGAAGCTCGCCGGAAAACGGCCACGGGCCACCAAATGGGACGGGGCCGGGCGCGTTCGAACGGGGAGACGACGCCGCGTCGAGTGGAGCCACCGGCCGGACCAGGGGACGGTCGGAATATCGCCGGCGACGATAGATGGCGGAGGCGAGGTTCGGGTGATGACGAAAACGACGTTGCAGCGCGCTAGCGAGCACGGCGAGGAGCTAGTCGAAGCCTACGCAGCGCGGCGAGCACGTTGGACAACATGGCTTGACCCAAAGGTCGCCGGAGCCCTACCGGCGACGAGCTAAGCGGCGACGGGCTCGGGCGCGAACGACGCCGCGTCTATGGTCCTATAACGACGAGGAGAAGGAGCAGGGAAGGAAGAGGAGGCTCACAGCGAGGGGAGCCGACGTGCGCCTGCTCGGAGCAGGCTTGGGGACGTCGCAGTTCACCGGAGCTCGCCGGAGCCCGAGGGGAAGGGGGCGGCGGCTTGCGGTCGCTGCAGGGCTCGTCGGCTTCGGCTCGTGGTCGGGGTCGAAGTAAACGGGGACGGCGGAGGTGATGGACGAGACGGCGAGGAGAGGCGAGGCCAGTGGCCGCGGTGGCGACGAGTTCGCGGCGGCGGTGGCGCTCGGGTGCGCCGGATCTGGGAGGGGGAAAGAGGCGGAGCGGCCAGGCGAGGAGGGGGAGAATGGATGGGGATGGAGGGGGAGGGCGCCGGGGCTCGGCCTTATCCCCTCCGGCGCCCTGAAGCGGCAGGTGGCGGCCGGAGCGGCGACGAGCGCGCGGCGGCCAGTACGCGGTCGACACGGCGACGGGGCAGGTAGAAGAGAGGATGGGCTGGGCCGGCTGGGCCTCGCCCAGGCGCCAGGTAGGCTTCTCTCCTTTCTCTGTTTCTTTTTATTTAAATCACAGAGAGGAAGAATAAAATGAATAGGCCACAAGAGGATTTTTGTAAAAAGTAGAGGTTGATCCAAATGATAGGTTACAATATTACCCATCACCAAAAATTGGTTTGAGCATATTTGGATCATTTTTGAATTTTACAAAAATGAAAAGGCATATTAAAGTGCTGTATTGGCACTGTTTAAATGCCCTAGCCCATACTAGGAGTTGTTGGAGATGTTGTTTTCACCAGAGAAATGGTTTTGGAATATTTGCAGCAAGGTGAACATTTTTCCATAATTTTTGGAGCAACTTCATTTTGTACTTGAGTTTGAATTTGAATTTCCAGGGGCTACTTGAGTTGCTTAGATTAACCACTGTGATTACCTTTGTAAATGAACATGACATGGCATGATTAGCAGTTGATCACAGTGATCATTACAAGGGGGGTGTTACACCCTTTCTCTTCTAAAGATGGATTTTCAATGTGAAACATACAATCATATGCATTAAACCCTTGGGTTTCCATCAATGCAACCAAATTCAGATAACTAATATCTGAACTACAAAGCTTCAGCTCCAATGGTTCTCTTGCATCAAAATGGATCCTGACTTGCCAAATGTCTTCATCCAAACTATAAAACATATTCAATCTCATGTTTTCATTACCAAAACTCTAAATTTGGAGAGCAACAAAACAATACAGTTAAATTTAAATTTCATGTTACTGCACTACACTAGGTTACTAAGCAAATGTAATTGTCCTAAGTAAATGCAATTAAAATTTCATGTTACTGCACTACACTAGGTTTCATGCGCACATAAGATGAACAAACCCTAATCCCCAATTTGTCCTAAGGAAGAAGATGAAGAAACCCTAAAAATCACCAATTGGAAAAATCAGAGGAGGAGGAGAAGGAGACATACAACACGCCGCCGAGTCCATGCGTCACTTCATGGCTGCTGCTAGGGTTCGCCACCCACAGATGCGCCACCCGCAAACGCTCCTCCATGGAGATTAACGGCGACTCGTCCTCGTCGTCGCTCGAGTACGCGGAGCTGGAGTCGTCGCCGCCGGCCGGGCCGCTAGGCGGCAGAAACGGTAGGTCACCGCCGCCATCGACCCCATCGCCGTCGCATGCGGTCGTCGCTGACGCCATGGACCAGGGTTCGAGTCGCGGAGGACGAGGAGGGGAGGAGAATGGTGCGGTGGCGGGGCGTTGCGGTGGCTGGGCGGTGCGGCGGCCGGCGGTCGGGAGGCGGTCGGTGCGGCGGCCGGCGGTCGGGCGGCGGCCGGCGGTCAGGACGGAGGATTCGAATCGCGGAGGAGGAGGGGAGGGGAATGGTGCGGTGGGGCGAACCGGTGCGACCGGACCAGTAGTTGAGTTCGGCTCGTCCTAGTCAGCGCGCGGGCACGCGCCTATTCGCCACCGTGTCACCTGACCGGTGGGCCCGAGCTGTCGGATACAGCGTCAATACATATAAAACAGCGTTTTAGCCCTATTTGCAAAAATCCGGACCGATATTGGTACTGACACGCAAAGATTAAGAATCGTGGTACCAATCTGCATGTGGTGCCCCAATTGTGATACTTCCGTGCAATTAACTCCCAGAGGTTGGATGCAGACATGTATCGATGGCGGTGGCATATGCACCATGGGAGCTCGCACGTCGGATTTTTGCGACATGTGAACAGTGGGCATGCAAATATGATCCACACGACTCTGCGGTCCCATTAAGAGACGGGTATTTTGATGTGGGGGGATGGTGCAGACTTTTCCAGCCGAGCATTCACGGCGGCGGCATTACCATGAAGCCATGGCTCACTAGCCTGTTTTGGTCGTCTAGGGGACTCGCATATGTACAGCATATATAATGTCCATGTGCAATGTCCATGCATAGTTTGTAGTTTTCTGCAAATTTGGCAAGACTGCGAATTTGCACAGCGAAGGCTGAGCCGAAAAGATGGGCCTTGTCGCTTTCTTTATTATAGTTCTTCTGACGTATGGACCTTTTCTTAACTATTGAGCTCAACTCATATTATGCATGCTATTTATCCTTCTATTTTGTGTGTTATTTTTTTCAAATAAATCCGGCAGCACGTTGTTCTAAACAGTAAAAAAATGTTTAATATTTTTGTTTTCCTTAAATTTGAACACTTTGTGTGCCTGTGGCCATGGGGTAGGTGCAGAGTGTGAGATGGTGGGGTGGGGGGCAACATTTTTAGTAAACAATGAAAAAAAGTGAATTGATTTTTTCAACACCGTTTTTTCTGATCCTTTGAACTATTTCACGTAAAGAGTTTGAACTTTCCTATACTCGGACCTTGTACTAATTAACCGCCCACCCCATTAATACCAGACTTTGTTTGTTTTATACCTTTACATTCTTTTATCGTACAATTTGTCGGTGTCATCGACTCTGAGGTTGAATGGCTTATATCCGTTGAACTGATTGAATTGTGATGTTGAACTTTTTTGTCTTTTCCTTTACATTTTTTACCATACAATTTGTCAGTGTCACCGTCTCTGAGCTTGAATGGCTTATATCCATTGAACTGACGGAATTGTTATGTTGAACTTTTTCTCAATTTTTATTATGATTAAGGTGTAGTTTTGAATATGGTAAGAATGCATCATTTTTTGGGACTCCCGAAACGAACGTCGGACTTCTCCAACCTGGTTTTTTGAACCATGTCGGATGAGCAATTGAACTTATAGAAGCGAAACTTTTGGGGTTTTGATGATAATTTTGTTTTCTCGTCTGAACTGATGGTGATATCATCACTGAACTTGCACAGTTTCTGTAGGTGAATTGACTGAATTTTGTTCCTAATAAATATTTTATGTTTTTCCTCTTCAAATTATCTTTGAATTCCCTAGAACGAACTAACTATGTTTTATTTTTAAAACTTATATGCTAGTAATGCATGACCTCTCCATAGACATAGACGAACTCACAATTTTTTAATTGTGTTTGATGAGCACTTGAACTTATAGAAGTGACCGTTTTTAGATTTTTATTTTTCTTATTTTTTTGCATCCAAATTTTTTTCTTCATTTTCGAACTTATGTCCGCCCACGAGATCACTACAACATTAGCATGTTCATGTTGTTGAACTGATGATTTTTTTTCATTGCACTGTTGTAACATAAGGACTAGAACAAGTATCAATATAAATTGATGATTTTTGTAGGTTTTTCGGAATGATAATTTCTGTTTTGTAAATATATAATGTTTTAAATATGTGTACTTCACCATTTAAAATGTTTGTACTGCACATGTCCATAATATTTAACACAAGAACCATGTGGGCTAGGAAGAACAGAGCACTCGAATCACAATTGACACTGTAGAAACTCGCTGCAAATCATTACTTATTTAAGTGATATATCCAAACTTACATAATTTTGAAACTTGAACTAACGATATTTCTGCACACGCACCAACTATTCTGTGTCTTTGCATGGACTGACAACAAAATACACACCGAACTAATATTAATTTTAATACAAACATTCTCTATTCATGAACTGACATTTTTTCTTCTTGTGGACTGAAGAAAAGAGAACAAAAATACACACATAACTCACGATAGAATACACACTGAAGAAAAAAGACTTTCTTCTCTATGAAGTGATGATAGAATACACAAATATTCAGTATTCTGTCGTCGGATTTTTTTCATGGCAAGCAGTACAAGAATGACCAGGAAAAAAACAATCATTCACATGCGAGTACAGCAGCAGTACAAGTTCAGTATCATATCTCTCTCACACACACCCCCTCACCTGCTTCATGTCCGCTTATCCCTTATTGCTTCGTGCACCTGCTGCATAGCCCCTTCGTGGGTTGCACCCAGCTGCGACAACATTTGCACCGACATCAATTGAGCACATATCACAGATTAAAAAAATCTCAGTTGGCTTGCATACAAGAGTTGGACTTCTGATAAAAGTTGTGTAGCCTGACAGAGGTTGTGCAAGCAATAAATTGAAATGGAACGATCGTTACATTAGCAAAGAGATGTTGGATTGATAAGTTGAGTCTACTTGACCTTTTGTTATAGCCGATAGTGCACTGACGCACGTGTATGCACAACATCCTTACTCCGGGCAATGACTGGACATAGGGACAAAAGGTTTGCTCACCAAGGAGCCACAACCCACTGTCCATCGAAGGAACTGATAACAGAGGAGATCGTGGACGTTCTTAGCAACGGACATTGAACGGCTTTCCAACTGACGGGTTTTTGAGGCTTTCCAATTGATGGATTTTTTAGGAACAAAGGAAGGGGGTCTGGGCATGGCGGCGCCGGGGGCAGGGACGGCGGGCTGGAGGCGGCAACCGGCAGGAGGGAGGCGCACGGCAACCGGGGATGGGGCAAGCATCGGCCGGGAGGAGATGGGGTGTTTTTTTTTTTGTTTGGGCCATGATTGAGCTCGATGAGCGAGCAACGTCCAGCGCTAAGTGAAGATGGTGGCTGAAGTTCTTCTCGGACTGTGGTCAGAGCTCAACTTGGACGGCTACCAGTGATTGTAGTGGACGAGCTCGTGATCCAGGGCTGCCGCGGGTAGGAGAACACCACGACCAGAGGCTGTCGAGGTGAGTAGCGACCATGACCTGTCGGTGGAGAGCTAACCTGGATGAACAACGGTGACGGAAAGAAGGAGGAGAGGAGCAGGACAAACCGGACTTGGGCTGGTCGCGGCGGTGGTAGATCCACGCGGATCATGGCCGGGGCTGTCGGAGCCAGGTTGTGCTCGGGCTGGAGCTGAGGGAGAAGGTGGGGGCGGTGACCGGAGCCAAGGGGAAGGTGGGGGCGGGGCGGCAAGCTGGGGGAGAGGGAAGGGCGCGGCGGCACGCTGAGGAGAGGGGAGGGCCCGACGGCACACTGGGGGAGAGTGGGAGAGCGTGGCGGCGCGTGGTGGAGAGGGGAAGGCGCGGCAGCGCCCTGAGAGGGAGAGAGGAGGTCGCCGCAGCGCGTTGTGGGCGGGGAAGGTGTCAGTCGGGATGAGTTTCTTTTCTCTTTTTCTGTGGGTAGTGATCGGGTTGGGCCGAGACCGCACCCTTATAGAACGGAGGAGTAATAGAATAGTCCACACCGCACCCTTATAGAACGGAGGAGTAACAGAATAGTCCAGACCGCACCCTTATATATATATATATATATATATATATATATATATATATATATATATAGGGTGGGACTATTCTGCAACCCCCTCTAGAGTTCCTAAATAAGCTAATTTAGGAACCACCCTCCTAACCTGTTTCTTTTCCCGAAGGGAGCGAGGGAGCGGCGCGGTAGCGTCGCGAGGGAGCGAGCGAGCTCTGGTCAGCCACCAGCTGCTACGCGCCCCCAGCCACCCCAACCACCTTCTCCAGACGCCACAGTCGCTGCTTGCCACCAGATGCAGCCAATCTCGGCCATGCCGCCGCCCCGCGCGTAGTACGCCAACACCGGCCGCCGCAGCCGCGCTCCACCACCAACCCGCCAGCGCGCAGCATTCCTAGACCTCCCCTGCTTCTACAGGCAGTCTGCTGCGCGTGGCGCTCCTCCAGGTTCCTCCCTGGCTTCCCCACTTGCATCGCAGGACAAAACCCCTCCTCCCTCCTGCATCCTGCCATGCGACAGTCTGCGGCGGGCTTCCTCTCCACGCCACACCGACCACCAGATCTGCGTGAGCTCGTCCTTTAGCCATGGTTTCGGGCATTAACCCTCGCCACTACGACTTCCCGGCCCCATCGAAGCCAGGCGCCACTGCCGTGGGGAGGTGGGTGGAGCGGACCCTTCTTTAGGCCCGTGGTGGGTGTCCTATTCCCTCTCCGGCGACATAGCCCTGCCCATCCCGGGCTCCAGCTCCGGTGGCACCATCCCCATGCCGTGGTTCCAGTGGAGGCGCAGAAGCTTGTTCCGGTGGTGACTTCCTGCCTTTCAGTTAACTTCAGTAGCGGTAAAACTCTTTGCCTCCTTCAGTTAACTTGCTCTTCATGTCCTAGATGGATCTCGTCCTCGAGCAGTTCATGGTGTGGATCTCCGGCGGTTAGCTTTTGGGTTTCTTCTACTCCTCCGACCTAGCCTCTATAGTTGGCAATTATTTGGAGGTTATCTGTAGCTAGAAGTTTTCTTGAACTGAATAAGGAGTTGACTGAGCCGGCCATTTCAGTTAGCTCAAATCTAAGAAAAAAGGTGTATTACGTCTATTTGGATACTTGGGTAGCCACTGAATTTTACTTTTGAGGTCTAATATGCGTCAGGGCATCTAAACTACATCATTTACTGACGTGATGTGTATAGCTTACAAGGATACGTGTCTGTGTACTTGCATGTTCAGTTCTTACTTGCAAAATAATGTTATGTCAAGAGTCAAGACATCCCTGTCTGGTTTATTATTTTGGGATTCAGTGAATATTATTTTTCCTATTAGCAGTTAACTTCTACTCCGTTGCACCGGGGATCGACGAGGTGCAGGACCCCTGATGGGGATTTACTGGGGGAGCGACCTCTCTACAACTAGCTCAATTTCATGGATAAGTTAGCTTAGTTTCAAGGAGCAGTTTGCTTTACTGATAGTTATGTAAAAAAGAAACAGAGACCACTGCTCAATTAGCTCTTGCCCCCCATGCTGCCAGATGCGCGATCCACGGTGCGTAGTTTGCCAATGCTCAATTTCATGGGGCAGTTAGTTCAGGGACTGGCTGCAGTTATCTTGTGTCCAAAAGAATTAAGTAATGTACACAACTATGATTTTGCCAAGCCCCTGCTTGCGTGAGGTACAAAAATAGCAATCCAATGAGAGGGTTCAGTTTGTTTGCCAAGCCCCTGCTTGCGTGAGGTACAAAAAATATTTTTAATCCCGGCAGTTAACTCGGTGTTAACTGCCGCAATCCCTGGTAGTTAGCTATTTTACTCCTGGCCGTTAGCTTGAACCAGGCAAAAAACAAAAACAAAAGTGTTTTCAATCCTGACAGTTAACTATCGCAGTCTCGGCAGTTAGTTATTCCAGTCCCGACAGTTAACTTGACCAGGGAAAAATAGAAAAAAAGAATTAAAAACAAAAGAAGCAAAAAAGTATTATCAGCCATTACAGTTAGCTTGCTCATCGCGTGCAGTTAGGTATTTCATACCCGCAGTTAATGTGACCCAATCAAAAAAGAAAAAAGTATTTTCAATCCTGAAAGTTAACTATCACAGTCTCGACAGTTAGCTATTCCAGTCCCAGCAGTTAACTTGACCAGGGAAAAAATAGAAAAAATAATTGAAAACAAAAGAAGCAAAAAAAGTATTATCAACCATTGCAGTCAGCCTGCTAATCGCGTGCAGTTAGGTATTTCATACCCGCAGTTAGTGTGACCCAATCAAAAAAGAAAAAGAAAATTCAGTCTCGTAGTTAACTTGGTGCTAACTGTTGCGATTCGTGACAGTTAGCTATTTCACTCCCAGAAGTTAACTTGACCTGACGATAAAAGTATAGAAGAAAAAAAACAATTTTCTTCAGTCTCAGCAGTTAGCTTGTCAGCATATGTGAGTTAGCTATTCCGCGTGAGCAGTTAGCGTGTACTGTAGCAGTTCGGGCAAAAAATGTCGAAAATGATGTTGGCTTTTTGAAAACTGCTCTTAAACCGTAGCAAATTCGAAAACGTGTTATATATGCCAAAGTTCAGGCTAATCGGTGCCTTTCTAACGGTATATCATATGCATCGTTCCGAAAAAGCTTTGAAAATTCCTTTCACATAAATATTGAAAACTCGTCTCATGGATTTTCAGTTTTTTGAATTTTGTTTAAAAACCGGAACGATGTTGGGAAAACGACCAAAATGAGTTTTTTGCTCCTTCTCAATAGCTATCCAACGATATATCAATTGCATCAATCTGATTAGCGGTTAAATAATTACGACCCAGAAACAGTGCAAAAAACCGATGGCAGAAAAAGTCCGCCCGGCAGTTAACTAGTATAGTTCGCACAGTTAGCTGTCTGTTCTCATGCAGTTAGGAACGGTTCCTGAATAGCTTATTCAAGAATGGGTTGCAGAATAGCTCGGATGTATATATATATATATATATATATATATATAATCGGTCTATTCTGTTAATATTAACAAAATAACTATCTTATAACACTTCCGTACTCACGCTTAACGCAAGTGCACATCATTCTTTGAACCAAGTATGCTGCAGTACTCAAGCGAGTGAACTTCCGTCGCAAAAAACTGCATGCGGGTGTTTTTCTTTGTACTATTTTCGCTTCAATTTTTAAACCGTTTGTCGGAACGAGGCGTGTAATATACCATTGAAAAACTATGGATTAGGCGCAACTTCGCCATGTTGATTTTTTTGGAGATTCATCACGGTTTAAGAGCAGTTTCAAAAACGGTGCGCCGCATGACGAGTGGCAGCGAGCGATTTTTCTCCTTTTTTTCTAAACCACTCATCGGAATGAAGCAAATAATATACCGTTATAAAGATACCGTCGATACGCATCTTTTTGATATCTATTATTTTTTCTAATTCGTTACAGTTAAAGAGCAGTTTCAAAATTACTAAATCACGGAATTCGGTTTTTGATTTTTTTTTAATTTTATGTACATTTTTCACTCCAGTTTTTTAACCGTTTGTCGAAAGAAGGCGTGTAATATATCGTTGAAAAGCTATGAACGAGGCGCAACTTTCATATGTTGAAATGTTTTTGAGATTCCTTACGGTTTTAAGTTAATCTTGAAAATCGTGCGGCGGACGATGAGTGTCAACGGCCATGTTTTCGTGAAAATTTCCCAAACCGCTCGTCGGAATGATTCAAGTGATACACCGTTGGGAAGATATCGATGAGGCGCAACTTTTTCATGTAGAACACGCTATCTAATTCCTTAAGGTTTAAGAGCAATTTTGAATTTACCAAAATGCCGACACTCGGTTTTTTGCGACACCAAAACCGACGAGTGAACCGCATTGGACAGAAAACCGCACTGCTTCATACTGAAAACCGCACTGCATCAGACGGGCAAGTGAACTTCATGAATTCTTTTGTCAGACATAAACTTTCTTTCACGAGTTTTTTGTTGTCTTTTTTACAACATTTTTTATGAGCGAGAGTGGACCGCACAGACGAGGGCAAATGAACCGCAACATATGTCGAAGTGAACCTCATTGCTATCTTGTTGTTTTGTTTAAAGAAAATTGCACTTTCATGTTAGGTGCAAGTGAACACCATCGCTTTCAAAAGTGAACCACATCTGAGGACCAAACGCACCGCAAACGTAGTCAACTAATTTTTGAGACAAACGAAACAAATTGCACCTCATACATAGGTGTAATGAGCTGCTACACAAATTGGAGTGCACTACTTTTTCCAATCGTCCCACATACAAAAAAATTGCATTCGAGAAAGAAAGTAAACTTTCCGTGGGGATTTCTTCTCTTCTTGTACAAGGTGAACCACTAAGGGGCTGCAGTGCACTTCTTTCCTTCTTTTTTCGTTGGTCTTCTTCCGTATTCTTTACCTAATAATAAAGCAAATTGGGTTTCTTCTCGTCCGTCATGGCATTTTTCAGAAAAGTCCCTCTACTTTAAAGAATTCAACCCGCAGTCCTATTTTAAGTTAAAACGAATCGTTTTTTCGTATTTTACATAAAAGTCCCTGTGTTTTCTTGAAATCAACCCGCAGTCCGGATTTAAGTCACACCCGAACCGTTATTTTACATTTTTCGAAACCCCGCCCCCCCAGATGTTTTAGGTAATTCATCCGCGGATCATATTTAAGTCAAGTAAATGTTTTTTTAAATCATCCATATCTTTTAAACCGTAACTCCGATTTAAACATGTTATATATGAAATTTGATTAGAAAAATATGTCGAATATGAATATGAGATTATTTTTACCTGTTAAGTATTTTTAAATATTATTTTGGAATATATTTAAGTCAAACAAATGATTTTCTAAATTATACGTATCTTTTAAACCGTAACTTCGATTTTAACATATTGTATATGAAATTTTATTAAAAAAATGTGTAGAATCCAAATATGATGTTAATTTTACGTGTTAAATATTTTTTAAATATTATTTTGGAAACAAACTTATAATTTATAGCGCAAGATCTTTTTTCTTTCGTACCAGTGGCGATCCAGATTGCAAATAAACACCCCACTATAACCATATATGGAAAAGAAAACATCGATAACTACACATGCATACCTCTGAAAAATGTCACAGGGAAAAACAACATATTTCTCATCGCGAGAGTGAGAGAGAGAGAGAGAGAGAGGGGGGGGGAGGGAGGATAGAGGGAGAGAGACGCCTTAGGATTAACCATATATAAACACGTTGTTGCTTTGTTTTGTGAACACTGAGGCCATCGCCGGCGAGGGTGAGAAAGAGGATAAACGGCAACACAAATATGATGCCTCGCAAAAATAAAGGAGATGGACCTATTGTGGTCTTGAGTGATGATAGTTGGGTTAAGAGTGTGTGTTATGTTTTCTCTCCCATTGCAACGCACGGGCTCTTTTGCTAGTAAACAATAAAGTCAATAGCTAGAGAAACCAACAATGAACAGCGACGCACTGCATCGTTGTTTTTATACACAGAGAACCACAGGGCCCCACAATGAACTGCAACAATTTTTAACAAGTTTTCTGATGTTTCTTTTTTGTACAAAAAAGTGAACTACAGATGCAAGCGAAGTGAGCTGCACATATATGAAAAATGGGTGTAGAGGAAAAATATGATCCCCTGGAAAAATAGCATGAGCAATAATGCAAACTAGAAGCAGTTTGCAATCGGGCCGGGGTGGCACTGCTGTGGCGTGCGAGCACTGCACGCGCTTCCTCACCGGACTGCACGCATACATGCTGCAAACAGCAAAGGGGAGAGGAGGAGGATGTCGGAGGTGGAGAGGAGGGAGCCGAGGTGGCTGTGGGTATGTGGAGCAGTAGAAGGGAGGCACGACCCAGCGCGGTGGAGCTCCTCCTCTGCTCGTCATTTCGTCGTTGTGGCGGGATCGGGTGCTGCATGCACCCACGCAGTGGACTGCACGGAGCCCCTACATGGTGCCGGCGACCTCACCTGGACCTATTTTTGGCCCGAACTGCAAGCAGACGCGTACACCCCATGGTGCTGTCGATGGTGAGGGTTTGCAGTTGAGCTCACAAAAAGAAAAAAATCACCTAAGCGCACTGCTTCACACCCGCGGCCACCCTGCACAAGCTGCGTTAGCAAACTACAAGTTGTCGGGGATGCGCCACCACTAGCAAGCCAACCTAGCTACCGCCATAACCATGAGTACGGCTTGCCGAAGAGGACGAATGGGAACCCCCTGAGCTGCTTCTTCCCGATCTGGCTGGGGGCAAAGGTGCGGCGACCGGGGCGCCTGGATCTGGCGGCACGGGGAGCCAAACCGATGAAGGGAGGTGGTGGGCCCCTATGGGAGCTGGGGTGCCATGGCGCGCCCAGATCCGCACTAGAGAAGCGATAGATGGTGGCCCCTACGGCCGGATCCAGGGCGAGACGGGGCCTGGCACGGCGAAGATCGCCGGAATCCATCAGGGGGAGGAGGTGCGCCGACGGGAGCATAGTAGGTGGTTGTTCGTGGAGCCAGGACGACCTAGACGAGCGGGCTGGAGTGCGGTTGTCGTGGGGTGACCCAATCCAGCGGCCCTGGAGCGGTGGCCGACGTGTCTTGGGGTGCTGGAGTGGTGGTCATGGCAGGTCGGCGGCGCGTCGGAGGCGGTCGTGG
Organism: Secale cereale; assembly: GCA_902687465.1. Taxonomy (NCBI): domain Eukaryota; kingdom Viridiplantae; phylum Streptophyta; class Magnoliopsida; order Poales; family Poaceae; genus Secale; species Secale cereale. Next base: position 55,979,748 of record LR738710.1, on the reverse strand, counting down.
CTGCCGGTACTGTTGGAGGAAGGTTGTGGGTGCGGGGGGAGGTTGTGGGCGCGGGGGGAGGGGGCAGACGAAGGAGGAGAGGGGCGCCAGGGGGGCGCGGCCGCTCGAGATCCAGCGCATGAGT
>LR738710.1:55944156-55979211 GCA_902687465.1 Secale cereale | reverse complement strand
ATATATGACGTCAGTATGGGACACCTAGGTTCCTGGGCACCTAGGCTAGAAACCGTTGGATGGCACTAAGATATATGCACGTGTAATTAGTATTAGCATTAATTGGTAAATTCATTAGATTTTAATTAGGAAAGAATTAATGCTAATTATTGCTTGATATGGACACTTAATACCCACCCAAATTAAGCCCATGCATGTCTCATACGTCATGTAGCCGGGTATTTTTTGCGTATAATGGAGGCCGTATTTTTTATATGTTCTCCATTATTTTTCACCGAGTATCTTAAGTATGGTTATGTAGTCGAAATATGTTGGGTATATATTACACACCCCTACGTCGCGTAGTCAGATATATATGTAGTCATATTTTACTTTAGGTATATACGTTGACAGGTTATGTATAATATTTTTTAAGATTTTTTTGCGCAGTCGGGTATACAAGTGTGCAGACACCTTGGGTATTTTCACTTGAGGTATATTATCGAATGTATAATATTTTCCTACTTTTTTGGACATAGCCGGGTATATACGTCGACCAGGTAGGTACAATATTTTTCTTACCATTTTTCATACAGCCAGATATATACGTCGATCGGGTATATTACAATATTTTTGTATGGGTACGTATTACAATATTTTAGATAATTAAATAGTTCCAAAAATAAATTAATGAATATATACATACACGTATATGTATATAATTTTCTTGGTAGGTATTAGATAGTCAAGAAACAAAAGTACACGTATTAGATACCTGCAGCAATTCAAACAAAATCAATATGTTTTATTGTATGTCATGTCTTGCATGCCTAATAATTAGAAGCAAAAATAAAATGTATGCATGAAAAGTCTTGCATGAAGAAAATTTAGGAAAGAAATTAAATATATCACAGTTTCCATAACGACCTAGGTGCCCAGGCACCTAGGTGCCCCATCTATCAGAATAGACCCACCCTATAATATATATATGACTGGACTATTCTGTTACTAGTAACAAAATATTATTCTGTTACTCCCACTCCCTATAGAGGCCCGATGGTGATTTCCAATAGCCCCATCACTACGCGCAAAAAGAAGTGAAAATACTCACCAGTGTGAACTCTCTTGACCCCTCGTCTCTCAAGACCGGCCGCTCCTCCCCTCAAACGCGCCGCCGTGCTGCTCCTCTCCCTCCAGCGCGCCGCCTAGCCCACCCCCTCCAGTTCGCCGCCCCGCCACACCTCCCCCTCCAGCGCAGCCGTGCCCCCGCCTCCCACCTCCCGGTGGTCCACACGCCATTGCCTCCCACCTCCCGGCGGTCCGGTGGTCCAGTGCGCCCCTGCCTCCACCTACTGGCGATCCACCACTCCTCTGCTTCTCACCCCCGGAGCCAGCCACCCCGACCCAGCCACCACCGCCGCCCCCAGTCCCAGCCACCTCCGCCGCCGCGGGACCTAACCACCGCCGCCACCCCGGAATCCAGCCCACCTCCTCCCTTCTCTCGTCCTCACGACCTCCGTCGACCTCCTCGTAACTGCATCAGGCCAATACTCCCGACTGGACCTCGCGACCGCACGTCCGTCCTCGAACTGCCGCGTGTGCTCCCTCGAACGGTCGGACTTCCTATCCTCCTCTCCACCACAGTGCGCCGTCCAACTCGACAGTCCAACTGCTTGCTCGACGGTCGGTCTCTCAGGTAGCTGCGTGCAGGCCAACATCTCCACGGGCAACAAGTTCTTCTTCCACAACTTCTTGATGCTGTTGCACCTTCTCCTTCGACCAGACTAAGTGAATTGTTCAGGTACCTTGTGTGTATATGCTGCATCTTAGTGTTCAGTGAAAAATTCATCGTGTTGGTCAGCTCATATAGTACTATTCAATCAGTTTGAAAACGTAAACCTGGGAAGTTCGAAAAAACAAAACATTCAAGGGGAGTTCGTTGGGGAGAACAAGTCAAAGTTCAGGTGTCAAAAAAAAAAAACTGAGAGTTCCGAAAGATGAAACCCAGGAAAGTTCACAGAAACAAAACACTAATAAGTTCAAAAATACAAACCCATAAGTTCAACAGATAAACTAAAAAAAATGTTCAAATGCAATGAATCTGGTAGTTAAGATTGTTACCTTGTGAGCGTGCTCCAAGAGTGGCCTTGAAGAGAAGTTGTTAGCAGGGGAAATGGTGATGGGGAGAAATATCTCTTTTTTGATTTGTTAGCAGGGGAAAAGCTCCTCCAACCTCTCCCCGGTCGCAGCCCCACTACTCGCCGCCGATGTACTCCAACCCGAGCGCCTCCATGATGCAGGTCGTCTTGCAGCTTAGCAATGAGGTAACTCATCATCCTTGTGCGTCCTTCGCCCACTGTGACCTCACGATCCCCCTCGCCCTCCTGGTCGCAGTATCCAGCCAATTCCGGCAAGGCCTTTGACAGCCGGACGTGGTGACCTCGAACTGCCAAAGCATCCTCACTTGAACGATTATGTCCTCTTCTAACATGCACACTCTGCTGATCTCCTCTGCTTTCTCGCTCGCGCGGGTGCTGCTCCCGCTCCTCTCAAATCTCACTTCTACTGCTGCTCTACACTAGTAATTGCTGATGCTACTTCATCTCTACCTGAGAAAAGATCATCGTGGTGATGGTGTTTTGATTCCCTTTACCTATACCAGTACTAATTGGTCATTAGCATCAGGTAAGAAGGCTTCGCCATGCCAGTACAAGCTTTTTAATGTGTGCATTTTGTTAGAGCAAAAACTGAAGGGGTGGCAAGACAAATATAGTTGTTATTAAACGCCCAACTGGTGCCTGGGAATTGAGCCAATTGATGCACTGGTTTGTGCTTTGCTCATTCCATTGCTGCATTGGTTTGTGCTTGGGAATAGAGTAGGTATAGCAGTCTAACATGTATTCTATCATTGATTCATAACAAAAGAAAATGTAAATGATAGTTTGATGAAAAATTGATTTGAATTTGAATCAATGATTAGTTCAAATTAAAAACAATGATCAGTATAAATTAAACAAAATGGTCGATTTGAATTAAAAACAGAATAATATGTGTTGGTGCTAATCTTGTTACAAGGTCTGACAAATGTTGCATTAGACTTTAGCTCCATGCAGTAGTTCGTTTGTACCTGCATGTGTTTGTATGTGCATGTATTGGTTTTCCATTTAATTAGTTTGCATGTAGCAAATAACTAGGACCTGTCACGTGTGTGTGCACGCACAGGATTAGATCGAGTCGTAGATGAGTTGGTCAGCCTCCTGGCGATTCTCCATGGGATGGCACGGGTGAATAGGATCGTGTGGAGACTTAGCATGTAATGGCCACGTTCTGTTGGGCGTGCAACTGAGAGAATAAAGGAAGGAAAAACAGAAAAGAGGACGGCAGTTGCGCCTCGCAAAATACTGGTGTCTTCGTCTACCTCTCTCTCGTTCGTCTACCTCTCTCTCGTTCGTCTCCCTCATGTCCCTATGTACTCCGGCCAGCGATCTATCAATTGGTATACAGAGCCTGGTTGTGGCCCGAGGCGAATCGGCGACGGTGTGCAGCGATGGGAGACCAGTCACCGACGAAGAGCGATGCCGGTGGCGGCGGAAAGTACACGCCGCCGAGCAAGAGGCTCGGTGCCAGCGGCTCCGGCGATGGGACGATCGTCGTGGCCCCGCCGACGAGGAGCGTCGGAGTGCCGATCCAATACCCGCAGCTGACAGAAGGTAATTATCAGTTGTGGGCGGCGAAGATGAAGATCATCCTCAAGCCAATGGGCGTGTGGTCGGCGATCACCGGAGAAGACGTCGATGAGGCCAAGGACCAGGGAGCCATGGCTGCTATCTCGTAGTCCGTTCCCGACGACGTGATGATGTCCATCATGGAGTATGAGTCCGCGAAGGAGGCTTGGGATGCCATCCGTACCATGCGTATTGGCGATGAGCGTGTTGTGCAGGCACGCATCAGCCACCTCACAAGGCGTTTTGAGCGCCTGACCATGGAAGGAGGTGAAGATGTCGGTGCATTCGGGCGCCGGCTCACCGCGCTCGTCGGAGAAATTCGAGCGCTTGACGAGAACTTGCAGGAGCACGCCGTTGTCAAGCGGCTGTTCGCGGCGGTCCCGGATCGCTTCCTGCCGATAATTGGGACGATCGAGCAATGGGGCGACGTCAAGAAGATGTCGGTCGCTGAGGCGATTGGGCGTCTGCGGGCGTTCGAGGAGAACGAGTCCGGGCGGCGCCAAGACCGCGGCGACGACGGCGAGAAGCTGATGCTGGTCTCGCGCACAGAGCTGGAGGCTCTAATCCAGAAAGAAAGGAAGAAGGGAGAAGGGTCCAACAGCGGCGGCAAGGACAGTGATGCGCGTGGTGGTGGCTGCGGCCGAGATGATGACAAGAAAAAGCCCCGCGGCAAGTTTGACAAGTCGAAGATTACCTGCTTCGAGTGCGGGGAGAAAGGACACTTCAAGTCCAAGTGTGAGGCGTGGAAGTAAGACAAGGCGCTTCTTGCAGCTGCCGACGTCGACTACGAGCCGGGGCTGCTGATGGCGGTGGCATGTGAGCTTGCACCGGGGGCGGAGGAGCAGGTTGTGGACGTCGTCCAGCCAGAAGATATGGAGGTGAAGGAGGTGCTTCGCCCCTTGGCTGTCGAGGCCGAGTTGGAAGCTGCTAGGGCCGAGGCTGAGCAATTACGCGGCGAGCTGGCCATAGCCAATGCGAAGTTGTATGTTGCGTCCCACGAGTACAGGGCAGAGGCAAAGGATGTAGCGGCTGAAAGTGTTGATGATGAGTATATGTTGCTCCTGGAGTCCGTGCATGCTTACAAGGAGGATGTTCAGCGAGCAAAGAAGGAGAAGGCTGAGATGCAGGAATCACAACGTCTGCTCCGTGAAGAGAATGCCGAGCTGCAAGTTGTGGTGAAGAAGGCAATGGCAATTGCCGTGCAAGCTGGCACAACAATGCTCGCAACGGCGGTGGCGGCAACGACGCCGGCCGCAACGACAGTGACTTGTACTGGCTTGGAGTGTCCAGCGCCGGACCAAGGGAGGGTTCGTTCTCCTGGAAAACAAGGTAATGCCGAAGATCTAGTACCATCCATATTTCAGTTATGCAAAGGGGAGGTGCATCCTGTTGCAGATCGAGTAGAGAGAATTTTCCTGCATGAAAAGAAAGTGAAGCCAAAACTGAGCTCTAGTGATGTTAATCATAAGAACAACACTTGGTATTTGGATAGTGGTGCGAGTAACCACATGACCGGCAGGCGAAAAAGTTTTGTTGTGCTGGATGAGTCCATAAAGGGAAGTGTGAAGTTTGGTGATGATTCAGTGGTGAAAATTCTTGGCAAAGGCACAATGTTCCTCCAGAGTGTAAGCGGGCAGCAAATACTTCTTCACAATGTGTATTTTGTGTCCAAGCTCATAAGCAATATAGTGAGTCTTGGGCAGCTAGATGAGGAAGGGTGTAAATCAGTGCAACGCCGTGGGTTCATGAGTGTATTTGATCGCTCCGGAAAGCTGCTAGCCAGAGCAAGGAAAACCAAGAATCGACTCTATGTGCTGAATCTGAAGAAAGCAACAGATGTATTTGATTCAGCTACAACGACAGCAGCTCAAAGCGGAGGTTTTGCTCGTGACGGCGCAAACGTCGAACCGGCATGAGGGTGCTCGGTGCGCAAAGAAATAAATTGCGTAACAAGATTAGGGAGGTGATTGTTGGTGCTAATCTTGTTACAAGGTCTGTCAAATGTTGCATTAGACTTTAGCTCCATGCATTAGTTCATTTGTACCTGCATGTGTTTGTACGTGCATGTATTGGTTTTCCATTTAATTAGTTTGCATGTAGCAAATAACTAGGACCTGTCACGTGTGTGTGCACGCACAGGATTAGATCGAGTCGTAGATGAGTTGGTCAGCCTCTTGGCGATTCTCCGTGGGATGGCACGGATGAATAGGATCGTGTGGAGACTTAGCATGTAATGGCCACGTTCTGTTGGGCGTGCAGCTGAGAGAATAAAGGAAGGAAAAACAGAAAAGAGGACGGCAGTTGCGCCTCGCAAAATACTGGTGTCTTCGTCTACCTCTCTCTCGTTCGTCTACCTCTCTCTCGTTCGTCTCCCTCGTGTCCCTGTGTACTCCGGCCAGCGATCTATCAATATGTTTCTAGAATCAGAATAATATTTTGTTGCTATCGGTGGTGCTGACAGGGTGTTGTACACGGAGCTGGAGGTCGGCAAGTCGTGACAGGGTGGTGTACACGGAGCTGGAGGTCGGCAAGTCGGGCAAGGCCACGGGAGTTGAACTACAGAAAATATTACATCAGCCCAATGACAGGAAAACATCAGTTAAAAAATATACATGCAGGAGGCTAGGAGGAAAAAAAATGCTGGCCACGGCGCCCCTCCACCTTCCGGCCATGGCGTGCCTCCACATCCCGGCCGCCAGGCATGTGCAGTTACTGATTGCTTCTTGCCAGTGGCGTAGCCAGGATTTTATGTCAGGGTGGTCCAATTGACAGGGAAAAATTTGTACCACAAATTCAACAAACCAAGATATGCGTACAAAATATATCAAATGCATATATCAATAAAGTCTTCAAATAATAATAAAATTCATGGAAGTCTCAATTTGCATAAATAAAGATATCATGCCTTATTTTATTTCTTGGGATAACGCCTTCTCGAGACCATGAAAGTATCAATTATACCATCTTCATTCACTTTGGAGAAAGCATCTCGCTCGAGGTATGCTACTAGGCAATGATCTAAAAGATCACCCATCCATCTTGTTTCTAAACTTACTCTTGACAAAACTCATTGTAGAAAATTACCGGTAGCAGAAATACCAATTTTAGAAGCAAGTACACCAAATTATAAACTATACGCCTTCTTGTTTGAACAAGCTTAACTAAGAGATCAACAAAATTTTCTTGCCCTTTGAAGTTGGCATCTTCTCTCAGCTTAACTTGTTCAAATCTTTATAGCAAACAAAAATTATTCTTTGAATTTATAAATTAAAAGAGAACAAAAATCATACTTTAGATTGGAGTACTATGATGGAAACTGAACAAATGATGCTCAACTATGCGTGCGTGTGCGCTTCGCAGGCCGCCCGGACAACTGAGGTTCGCTGGTCGCCGGTCCGTCGCCGTCCACGAGCGCCATGTCGGCCGGCGGAAACATGCTGGGGTCCGCTGGGTGATGGCGCTCGCCGCTCGCTGCTAGGGTTCCAAAACTGAGGCGATGGGAAACAGGAACGTTTGGTCGATCAATCAGCGCACACACGCACGTAGCAAGAGACTAACGATCCAATCTTTGACGTGTACATGGGCTGTATTGGGCTGGCTTTTTTCTTTTTTATAAACTAGTATTATTATACAAATGGGCTGAATTCCAGGGTGGTCCATGGACCACCCTGGCCACCCTACAGCTACGCCACTGCCAGTAAGTACACCGAGTACTAATGAGCAAGTTCGATTGCTTCTGAAAACTCAATATGTCTGCGTGTACTGATGCATTCCAAAATTGTGTTGTGTTTTCAGGTAAAAAATTGTCGGGTTTTTGGTGGCCAAGTATTATTGATATAGAGATGAATAACTATGCAGATGCACTCCTGCTTTTTTTTGGAAAAACAAGATGCCTTTGCATACTTCAAATTTGCTGCTTGCTCCGACTAGTCAATTGCGCAAGTTCAGTGGGCGTCGTCGTCGAGCATGTTCATAAGTATGCCCTTTGTGCAGAAGTGTGAATGTTTGTCAGTATTTTGTAGATTTCATTTGGCAGAGGCTTCATGTGATCTTGTGGAGCTTTATAGATGTACTGTCATTACACTTTTAAGGCCCTATAGTTCGTTATATCATACATGTGTGGACATTCAGTATGTATTACAGGATCAGTACTTGAAAAAAAGAACACATACATAGTTCGGTAAAAAACAAATGATCAGTTCGATAGTGCTCTCTCCTGCCTATTTTGGTTGATGTCCACAAATGGAAAAAAAATGCATCAGAAATGTTCTATTATTACTGACATATAAGTACAAAAAAAAGTTCAACACAAGGTCCTACATAGGCTTTCAAAAAACGCTAAAAATCACGGAAATTCGAAAAGGTTAAGTTCAAGTGATGAAATAAGAGAAGTCCAGAACATCATCGCAAAACAAAGTTGAGTTCAAAAAAAAAAAATGAAACACACACCATTTTATTTTTGTAAAAAATATTATTCAGTTCAACGGTATAAACCATGCAAGTTCGGGGACGCCGATACCGTAAACCGTTGACAAGTTACGACTAAAATCATGCCAGAAAAACAGGTGAAGTCTAGCCTATGAAAACACGCTCAGTACAAATCCATACGGACATCCGTTCACGTACTCTCTTTTTGGAACCTTTCAAAATTACTAAAATAAATCAGTACAGACACATACATAGTTCAGTACAAGTACTCTGTTTTTTTAACGAAAAAACATCACGATGTGTCTCACTGTATTAAAAATTACTCATCAACGATTGCGAATTTGATAAAATATTCAACACGACTAAATTTCGCATTTTTGATAGTTTTTCAATGGTATATTATTTGCCTCATTTCGACAAACTTTTTAAAAAATCACGTTCGAAATCAAATTTGACCGTATTCGAATTCGTTTTTAAACCGTAAAGAATTAGAAAAACTTTTGAATACTAAAAAGTTGCGCATTTTCCATAGCTTTGCAATGCCGTATTATTTGCGTCAATTTGACAAATCGTTTGCAAAAAACGCGAAAATACGTTTCGCCTAGAATTTCACTATTTTTCAAATTACTTTTAAATTGTACAGAATTTGAAAAAACAATACATATATGGAAGATGCGGATTTGTACCAGCTTTCCAACACCGTCTTATTTGCTCAATTCTTACAAACCGTTTGAAAATTGAGTCCAAAATATGATTCACATTTTTAGTTTTTGAAAAAGACGTTTTTTTTCAAAACTGCTCTTAAAACATGGTGATTTTGCAAAAACGTTCAATATACTTCAAATATAGTTGTCAAAAGCTTTACAACGATATATTACACGTCCCGTTCCGACAAAAAAATTGCAAAAAAAAATTGAACTAAAGAAGACGATCTGTTAAACAGAAATGAAACCGTCAGTTCAATCGCTCGAATTCATCAGTACAACTGCCTGAAACCGTGAGTTCAAGTAGAGTAATAAAATAATATTCTGTTGCTCGAAACAGAATAGACCAGATGTATATATATAATAAAGAGGTATAAAAGATTCATCTATATGGTATATGAGGAGCGAGAGTACGTACTCTCAGGAGTACACAACCATTTCCCTATATATATATATATATATATATATATATATATATATATATATATATATATATATATATATATATATATATATATATATGTGTGTGTGTGTGTGTGTGTGTGTGTGTGTGTTATTTTTCTGTAGACAGAGGAAATCACACGACTTAATTATTATTAGCAATCCTCTATGTTATTATTGGTCTTTGTACATATTTCTGATTACGGACCTATTTGTCGCGTATCATACACATCTTGTTCAGTTGAACTGTTTCTGTTGTCTTGGTTTATCGCAAACAGTTCATTCCAGTGAATTGTATGCCCTCCATCGCACACACCTTGATCTGTTGAAGTGTTCATGGATGATTTCTCCGTTTACGGAACTTCTTTTGATGATTGCTTAAGCAACCTTGATCGAGTTTTGCAGAGATGTGAAGACACTAACCTTGTCTTGAATTGGGAGAAGTGCCACTTTATGGTTAATGAAGGCATTGTCTTGGGACATAAAATTTCTGAGAGAGGTATTGAAGTTGACAAAGCTAAAGTGGATGCTATTGAAAAGATGCCACACCCTAAGGATATCAAAGGTATACGAAGTTTCCTTGGTCATGCCGGATTTTATAGGAGGTTCATCAAGGACTTCTCCAAAATTTCCAGGCCTCTGACTAATCTTTTACAGAAAGATATTCCTTTTGTCTTTGATGATGATTGTCTAGAAGCATTTGAAATACTTAAGAAAGCATTGATCTCTACACCCATTGTCCATCCTCCTGACTGGAACTTACCCTTTGAGATTATGTGCGATGCTAGTGATTATGCTGTAGGAGCTGTTTTAGGGCAAAGAGTAGATAAGAAATTGAATGTTATCCAGTATGCTAGTAAAACTCTAGATAGTGCCCAACGAAATTATGCTATCACTGAGAAATAATTTCTAGCAGTTGTTTTTGCTTGTGATAAGTTTAGACCCTATATCGTTGATTCTAAGGTAACTATTCACATTGATCATGCTGCTATCAAATACCTTATGGAAAAGAAAGATGCTAAACCTAGACTTATTAGATGGGTTCTCTTGCTGCAAGAATTTAACTTGCATATTATTGATAGAAAGGGAGCTAAGAACCCCGTAGCAGATAACTTGTCTAGGTTACAGAATATACTTGATGACCCACAACCTATTGATGATAGCTTTCCTGATGAACAACTGGCTGTCATAAATACTTCTCGTATTGCTCCATGGTATGCTGATTATGCTAATTACATTGTTGCTAAGTTTATACCTCCTAGCTTCACATACCAGCAAAAGAAAAGGTTCTTCTATGATTTGAGACATTACTTTTGGGATGACCCACATCTTTATAAAGAAGGAGCAGATGGTATTATTAGACGTTGTGTGCCTGAGCATGAACATGAACAGATCTTACGCAAGTGCCACTCCGAAGCTTACGGAGGACACCATGCGGGAGACAGAACTGCACACAAGGTATTGCAATCCGGTTTTTATTGGCCTACTCTCTTCAAGGATGCCCGTAAGTTTGTCTTATCATGTGATGAATGTCAAAGAATCGGTAATATTAGTAGACGTCAAGAAATGCCTATGAATTATTCACTTGTTATTGAACCATTTGATGTCTGGGGCTTTGATTATATGGGACCTTTTCCTGCCTCTAATGGGTACAGACATATTCTAGTTGCTGTTGATTACGTTACTAAGTGGGTAGAAGCTATTCCAACTAGTAGTGCTGATCATAACACCTCTATTAAGATGCTTAAAGAAGTTATATTTCCAAGGTTTGGAGTCCCTAGATATCTGATGACTGATGATGGTTCACACTTTATTCATGGTGCTTTCCGTAAGATGCTTGCTAAGTATGATGTCAACCATAGAATTGCATCACCCTATCACCCACAGACTAGTGGTCAGGTAGAACTAAGTAATAGGGAGTTGAAATTAATCTTGCAGAGGACAGTTAATAGGTCTAGAAAGAATTGGTCCAAGAAACTAGATGATGCATTATGGGCCTATAGAACTGCATACAAAAATCCTATGGGTATGTCTCCATATAAGATGGTTTATGGAAAAGCTTGTCACTTACCTCTTGGGCTAGAACATAAGGCATATTGGGCTATCAAAGAGCTCAATTATGATTTCAAACTTGCCGATGAAAAGAGGCTATTTGATATTAGCTGTCTCGATGAATGGAGAACCCAGACCTACGAGAACGCCAAGTTATTTAAAGAAAAAGTTAAAAGATGGCATGACAAAAGGATACAAAAATGTGAGTTCAACGTAGGTGATTATGTTTTGCTATTCAACTCTCGTTTAAGATTTTTTGCAGGAAAACTTCTCTCCAAGTGGGAAGGACCTTACATTATCGAGGAGGTCTATCGTTCCGGTGCTATAAAGATCAACAACTTTGAAGGCACAAATCCGAAGGTGGTGAATGGTCAAAGGATCAAACATTATATCTCAGGTAATCCTATAAATGTTGAAACTAATATTATTGAAACCATAACCCCGGAGGAATACATAAGGGACACTTTCCAGAACGATTCAGCCTCCGAAAAGGAAGAGGTACGTGATACGGTAAGTAAACCGACTCCAAAGCAGTTCTAAAGGCAATTTTTTTCGTTTTGGAATATTTAGAAAAATAGGAAAATAAACCGCAGTCCGGAAGAGACACGAGGTGGCCTCGAGGGTAGGGGGCGCGCCCCCCTTCTAGGGCGCGCCCCCTTCCTCGAGGGCACCCCGTGTGTCCCCTGGACTCCGTTTTCTTGTGGGTTACTCCTTTCGTGCTGGAAAAATTCATTATATATACCCCCGAAGGCTTTGACCTCTGTATCACGCAGAATTCCTCTGTTTTCTTTTCGAGCTGCTGTTTTTGATAGATCTAGATCATCATGGCGTCCTCCAACACTCCCAAGGACACGTTCTTCGAGAAGGTCATCAACCCATACCTTGCAGAGGTGCTGCACCACCCCAAAACCATGGAGTTGCATGAGGGGGTGCTGCACGTCCGTGATGTTGAAGGGCCGAGGAGGACCGGAAGTGTGGAGGCAAGACTCGAAGCAATGGAGCAACAAGTTTTCAAGTGCCAAGGTATGGTGGAACGAGGTCTCGACGCCAACCACATGATGATCTCGGAGCTTGCCAACAATCTCAAGATGGACTCAAGGATCTTCGGAGAAGCAATCTCCAATCTCCAACAGAAGATCGATCACCTCCAAGCCCAGATGTATGACCTGCAAAACCAAAACTGTGAGTATGAATATAGATTCAAGAACATGAGTTTGGCTGCAGATTTGAGTATCCCGGAGACTCGATCATCCTTCTACGATGGTGAGCCAATGCCTTGGAAGAACAACAGGCCTACGTCAGCAACAACTCCAGCATCACCAACCCCGAAGAAGGAGACATAATCATATGGGTATGGGCACTCCCCTTGGCAACTGCCAAGCTTGGGGGAGTGACCCCGGTATCGTATCACCATCACTCCTATCCTTACCGTTTTACTTAGTTCGATCCTTTTGGTAGTATCTTGATCTATTAGAATAAAGTTAGCATGATCTAGTTGTGAGCTTTTGCTTTGTGAGCTTTATCCTTTGTAATCGAGTCCGTGAGCTATATAATAAAGATTAGTGTTGAGTCAAGGGCTTGATTTCCCCACCTTGGTCGTGATAAAAGAAAGAAAACCAAAAGAGTATCAAAGAGATCACGTCGATCTTATGGGAAGTAATGACTTAACATACAAGAGTATGATAAATAAAAGTTGTTGGGAGGTGACAAACATAGTTTTGGTTATCGTTGCAATTAATAGGAAGTAATAAAATAAGAGAGGCTTCACATACAAATATACTATCTTGGACATCTTTTATGATTGTAAGCACTCATTAAAGTATGACATGCTAAAGAGTTGATGTTGGACAAGGAAGACAACATAATGGGTTATGTCTTCTTATATCCGAAAAAAGTATATTGTCATGGATCTTCCAACATGTTGAGTTTGCCTTTCCCCCTCATGCTAGCCAAAACTCCTCGCACTAAGTAGAGATACTACTTGTGCTTCCATATATCCTTAAACCCAGTTTTGCCATGAGAGTCCACCATACCTACCTATGGATTGAGAAAGATCCTTCCAAGTAAGTTGTCATGTTGTAAATCCGCTAAAATATGTATGATTTATTAGTGTGGGAGAAATTAGCTTTATACGAGCTTGTGATAGGGAAGTAATAAAAGCGACGGACTGCATAATAAAGGTGCTTATCATAAGTGGCAATATAAAGCGAAGTTCTCCTATGCTAAGACTTTGTGCATCCAACCATAAAAACACATGACAACCTCTGCTTCCTTCTGCGAAGGGCCTATCTTCTATTCTTGTCTTATAAGTGTCAATGTGAGATCCACCTTTCCTTCTTCATTTTATCCTTTGGCAAGCACACTGTGTTGGAAAGATCCTGATATATATACCCACTTGGATGTAAGTTTTCATGATCTATTACTGTTGACATTACCCTTGAGGTAAAAGGTTGGGTGGCAACACCATAAGCCCCTATCTTTCTATGTGTCCGATTAAAACTCCATAAACATAAGTATTGCGTGAGTGTGAGCAATTATGAAAGACTATATGATAGTTGAGTATGTAGGCTTGCTGAAAGGCTCTTGTATTGACTCTTTCCGATGTTACGATAAATTGCAATTGCTTCAATGACCGAGACCAAAGTTTGTTAGTTTTCAATGAAGTTTATGATGTATACTTGATATTGTGGATGAATTGTTACTTTTGCATAATGATCATATGACTATATTAATATAAGTTGATGTTATGAGAATGATCATGATGCCCTCATGTCCGTATTCTGTTTTTATCGACACCTCTATCTCTAAACATGTGGGCATATTTCTCGATATCGGCTTTCGCTTGAGGACAGGCAAGGTCTAAGCTTGGGGGAGTTGATACGTCCATTTTGCATCATGCTTATAATTTGATATTTATTGCATTATGGGCTGTTCATACATGTTTTGTCACAATACTTATGCCTTTTCCCTCTTATTTTTCAAGGTTTACATGAAGAAGGGGGAATGCCGGCAGCTGGAATTCTGGGCTGGAAAGGAGCAAACTCTGGAAACCTATTCTGCACAACTCCAAAAGCTCCGAAACTCCACAGAACATTTTTTCGGAAAATATAAAAAATACATGGCGGAAGAAACCCACGAGGGGGGGCCACTGGCTGGCCTCGAGGGTGGGGGGGCGCGCCCCCCTTCCCAGGGCGCGCCCCCTGCCTCGAGGGCCAACCGGTGGGCCCCAGGTGACCATCTTCTCCTATATGAAGCGTTTTGACCTGGAAAAAATCAAGAGAAGGCTTTCGGGACCAGACGCCGCCGTCTCGAGGCGGAAACCAATCTAGGGCTCCGGCAGAGCTGTTCTGCCGGGGATACTTCCCTCCGGGAGGGGGAAATCGTCACCGTCGTCATCACCAACAACTCTCCCATCTTGGGGAGAGCTATCTTCATCAACATCTTCACCAGCACCATCTCCTCTCAAACCCTAGTTCATCTCTTGTATCCAATCTTTGTATCCAAACCTCAGATTGGTACCTGTGGGTTGCTAGTAGTGTTGATTACTCCTTGTAGTTGATGCTAGTTGGTTTATTTGCTGGAAGATCATATGTTCAGATCCATTATGCATATTAATACCCCTCTGATCATGAACAGTATTATGTCTTGTGAGTAGTTTCTTTTGTTCCTGAGGACATGGGAGAAGTCTTGCTATTAGTAGTCATGTGAGTTTGGTCTTCGTTCGATATTTTGATGAGATGTATGTTGTCTCTCCTCTAGTGGTGTCATGTGAACGTCGACTACATGACACTTCACCATTATTTGGGCCTAGAGGAAGGCATTGGGAAGTAATAAGTAGATGATGGGTTGCTAGAGTGACAGAAGCTTAAACCCTAGTTTATGCGTTGCTTCGTAAGGGGCTGATTTGAATCCATATGTTTCAGGCTATGGTTAGGTTTACCTTAATACTTCTTTTGTAGTTGCGGATGCTTGCATTAGAGGTTAATCATAAGTGGGAGGCTTGTCCAAGTAAGGGCAGCACCCAAGCACCGGTTCACCCACATACCAAATTATCAAAGTACCGAACGCGAATCAGACGATCGTGATGAAAACTAGCTTGACGATAATTCACATATGTCATCGGGAGCGCTTTACCTTGCATAAGAGTTTGTCCAGGCTTGTCCTTTGCTACAAAAAGGATTGGGCCACCTTGCTGCACCTATTTACTTTTACCGTTTGTCACTTGCTACCAATTATCTTATCACAAAACTATCTATTACCTATAATTTCAGTGCTTGCAGAAAATACCTTACTAAAAACCGCCTATCATTTCCTTCTGCTCCTCGTTGGGTTCGACACTCTTACTTATCTAAAGGACTACGATAGATCCCCTACACTTGTGGGTCATCACCGGCGGCCCTCCAAGAGGGTACGCAGGAGTTCAACTTAGCGGGCGCCAAAGCCAGAAGCTGCAACCGGGGGCTCAAGGCGTGGGGCACGCAGACTGTGCCCTTTTTGGGGCTGCCGACAAAGCCTACGTGCCCCGCATGGTGGACCTAGCGTACGTGTTCGGGGAGGGCCCCAATGCTTTCCATGGGCCGGGATGGAATGGCGAGGCTCATGAGGAAGAAGATTACCGCGGGTCACCCGGGGACGTCGTGGACCCCTTCAGTGATGACGACAGAGCACAACAGGTATCACAGCAGCAGGTGTACGCTAACAATGGACTATAGGTGAATCAGACCACGTCAATAGTCGAAGACCTGAGAGCGACCACTCCGCCCTCAACCGGAGCGGAATGCTAGGGGCTGCGCGTAGAAGGCCTAGAGCCGCGGCCTCCCCAGCGACGCAAGGAGCAGGGAAGTATGCGAAATTAGGTCCTCTGTCGGGGCGAGCCTCGCCAAGCTTCCCCCCCGGCAGAGGGCTCGTGGTCGCCGAGGGCGCCGCTGGCGTCACCTTTCTGCCTCCTTGGTCCTGTCCTGGATTCCGGTCGCCCCAACGGAGGTCGAGGGTGGCGCAAGATGGGGCCCTCGTCTGACGATATGAAGTAATGCTCAGGCCTGTGAAGATCTCCGCCCGTGACACTCTCACGTAATAATGAGTGGGGCTGTACACGCCCGAGAGTCTTCGGAGAGCCACCCTCGGGCCTCGGGGGCTCCCTCCCACGTCCTAGTGGCAGCACTTAGCTCCGCTGTGGTGAGAAGACTGAAGACTAGATAGGAGCCGGACGCGGCTATTTGCTTTCCTCGCCTTCCTTTTTGTAATTGGATTCGCCGTGTCTTTTGAGTTGAATTTGAAGTCTCGCTCGTTGCCAAAATGGGGGGAAGTTTTCTTTGCTTTCTGCTGGATTTTGCCGCTTCTGTCTGTCTCGAAAATCTTGCCTCGGGCCCTCAGGCCCGGGGGCTGGAAGGCCAATCCCACTTGGCATGTCATTACAACCTTGGCAGGACCCTCTCTCTACGCACCGCAATTGTGCCGCATAGGCACCCTGCCGCGGCCAGGGGAATACCACTGGCCCTGTTCCCCGGAGCAGGGCCAAGCGTTGCTTGGGAGGCCCACGGCGCGGACCGACAGCAGTCCACCCTAGGAGGGAGACAGTCCCACAGTCTCGTAACCCTCACGAAGACAGGTAAGATCTAGATGAGGCACTACGACAACTAAGCTAGAAAAGCTTGAAGACACACGCCTCATGTTCAGATTCAATCGCCAAATAAAAAGGAAGAAAACGGAACATCGATTTACACACATAGGGGGCTTCCCCCGTCAAAATGCTCTCATACCCCGCGGGGCCCCCTTTGCAAGTTTTCGCGTGTAGGATCAGGTCAGAAGAATGCGAGCTCAACCGGACATATCACTCGCCGACCCATCCGAGCCACCCTCATACGCGCCGCCAATGCTGTCGCTGGACACATCTCCAGCGTCTTCAACTGTGCCTCCTTCATCCGCCATGACCATGGCATCATCGTCATCAATGGCGAAGGCTTGGACTAGGGCATCCACGTGGTCATCCACCTGGTGCGCCATGTTGTCTCGGATAACTCCAGGCACGGGGGCGATGGCAGCATCGAAGTCAAAGTCAGGATCAATGCTCTGAAGGTAGCTGAAGACCCGGGAGAACGCACGACCCAGGAGGCCTCGGCTTTTCTCCTTAACAAGGCGGTGGGCCCTCACAGCCCGATTCTCTAGGCGCGTCACGATCTCGATGAAGAAAACAAGATGACCAGCGTAGTCTACCACGTGGGGGTCGGGGGCGTTCTCCTCACAGATAGGTCCCAACGCCCGGTTCGCCCTTGCCTGAAGGATCCGCAACATGGGACCATGCTCGTGCTGCAGCACGAGTCGACGGTCGGCCTCGTCCTCGCTCTATCGTGCAAGGACCACGACATCATCAACCTGTCTTCGGAGCGAGGCCAACTCTGCCTGCGCGGAAGCCAACTCGGCCTGGGCAGAAGACTGGGCTGCCGCAGCAGCCCTCTCGCGCAGCTCTGCTTCTCTCAGCCTCGTCCTGAGGGCAGCAGTCCTCCCGTCGGCCTCCGCTCGCTGTGTCACAGCCTGATTTTTGGCCCTTTCTTTTTCTTTTGTTTTCCTGAGATTTTTGCGTGAGTTTTCTTTTTTCCGTGGCTATGTGGTCTCGAAAGTGAAGAAGATGACCTCTTCTTTCTTTCCAAAGTGGCATGTCATCCTCATATCTATCCCTAGACCCTGCCATTTCCATCTTGCCCCAACCTCAATATTATTTTTCTAGGGAATATTCCTTTTTCTATTAAAGGAATAACCCTGTCTACCCTAGGTTGTGAAGCAACCTATATTTCTATCCCTCCTAAAATTCCCAAATAAATTCTCATAAATTGTTTGGGTCATATATTCATCAAAAATGGCAAAACTTTTCATTACCATGTTCAAAAATATTTCACCAATATTCCTTTTTCTATTCTGCCCTAAATGGCACTTTGTGAAGCAAGTGCTATTTATCTTTTCCCAATTGACCTAAAACTCCGTGGACACCTTTTCCTGTCCATAGCATTGCCACATGCCAAAATGCAACCTCATTTGCCTAGTAATTATTTAATTATGATCTTCCAAAGTTTCTATCCAGCAAGAAGCTTTGTGAAGGAGGTGCAAGCTAGGCATATCCAAATGATTTGCCATTTTGCATGATCCCTAATATCATCATATCATAGCCCTACACCAAAGTAGAGCTCATGTAATGCCTCCATGTGAGCTCATCTTCAATTCTTTGATTCTGTCTAAAATTTCAGTTTGTGAAGCAAGTATATTTTATCTTGCTCCATTATGGCTGCCAATTTTTATAGGCCTTCTATTATCTATATAACTCACCTCCACCCATTTTAGGCATTGGTCATCAAGCCATTATTCCTCTAGAATTTTTGCAAGTTTCTGGTCAGTGGAGCTGTTTGTGAAGGAAGTACCATTTTGGCAAGTCCAAATGGCATGCAATTTCTACAGCATCTCTATATTACCAAATGACCAAGCCTTGCAAAAATTCAGCTCAAGTGGCCTCACCAAGTGAGTGCAACATCCAAATCTTGTTTCTGGACCAAATATGCAGTTGTGAAGCAACTATATTTATTTTTGGTCCAAATCATCTCAAACTTACCAGGACTATAGTCTTTCCTAACCTAAACTCCCCAGACAAACTCTTTTCTTCCAAACTCCTTCCTGTTGATCACCAGCTCATGGTAAAGTTTACTGCAGTAAACTTCAGACGATTCTTATCTTTTAAACCAGAGCAGTTTTCACCGAGCTACCACCGCAGTAAACATCTACCATGGAAGAACTTACCACTAGACATCCTTTTTATAGCCTTGGCATCATCTCCTCGCCAGTCTGCGCGATGACCATCGTTTTGGCATGCAATGGCCGCACCCAGAATGGCTTCTTGCTCGGGCCCCTCCTCTGCTCGGTGCCTCAGCGAGCATGGGCCTGTCCCTCGTGTTCCCCGCGTCGTCGCCGTCCTCCCGGACCCTTCTCCCCTTCCAGAAGCCTCCTCGTCGGCGCTCGTCACCGCGCGCTCACGGGAGCACTGTGGCCGACCGAGCCTCAGTGGCGTTCGGCCGCTTCTCCCTACGCCCCTTTGGCCTCCTCTGCCCCGTGAGAATCTCCACTGTGCTTCCCTCGCCGCCTGCCTCAGAGCTCGCGAGCGTGGGCACGCGTCCGCGGCGCCGGTCACGCGTCCGCGGTGACGCTAGCGTGGCTCCCCCTCCCCTCGGCTATTTAAGCAGCCCCGAGGCCGTTCGACCTCACCACTCACCTCACCTCACTCCCAGGACCCCGCCCAGCCACTAGCCCGAGCCGGAGAAGCTTTCCTCGCCCGCCATTGCCGCCATGGCCACCGCCTTGGTCCTCCTAAATTGGAGCGACCCCAGCCACCCCTCCACTCCCTGACCTCATACACGTCTTCCCCATACTCCGGCGATGCTCCCCACCTCCTCAACTCATCGCCGGAGGCACCTAAGCTCTCTGTCCCCGTGTGGTGCCACAGCTCTGCTCTTCTTCGGTGCCCGCTTCTCGTCTGGATGGGTGCGGCACACCTCCCCTAGGCCACCGGTGTCCTCTCCCTGGCCGGAACAGCCGTGCCCAGCGACTACAGCGCCCATGCCCCGCGTTCTGTCGAGGAGAGGAGGAGCAGACGCGGGGGAAGAAGAAGGAGGCATGGGAGGAGAGAGAAGGTACGACAGGCCCCACGCGTCATCGACCCAGCGCCCAGCCGCGCCCTACCACGTCACTTAAGTGGACACGGCAAGTCCCATAGTACGTTTTCATTTGCCTAAAAACGTAATCTCGTCGGTTACGCTTTCTTCTTCTGAAAGCGTATTATCTCTCTGTTTCAGCCCAGAATACGTTTTCCTAGTCAGAAGGCGTATTTCTAACTTTGCGCTTCTGCCTTATCCACTCAGGCACTTGTTTGTGATGATATTTTTGCAGAAAAGTCCCTGAACTTCAACCCTTCATATCTTTTTAACCACAACTCCAAACGAGGTGAATCCAAAGCCCATCTCTTCGTTTCGTCGAGCCCGTTCCATTGGTATCATTTTCACCATGTGTTAACATTCTGAAAATGACCATTTTGCCCTTGCCGTAAACAGCCCCCTCCGAGAGAGAACTGTTTCCGGCGATTCTTTCCGCGGCTTCACCATACTTCTTCCCGGAGTATCCCGTCACCCCAGGCAAGCCACAACAACCACTTGCATGATAGCCATGCAGTAGCCATGGTTTTCAACTTGAATATTTAATAAAAGTTTGCTGTTATCTATCTACATGTTTGCTACTATTGTCGTTGTTTCGGTTATGCCCATGGTTTCATGTTCACTGTCATGCTATGATTTGATGCTTCTTGTTATCTTGTACTACTTGTTAGTATCATGCTCACCTGTTATGCTTGGTAATAGAAATACATGCTAGCAGTAGTCTTAATGCATGCTTGTTGTACCGTGATATGCATGTTTCGTTGCAACTAATTAGTTACATGTTTACTTGGTAGAGTTCTTGCTACGTTCTTGCATGGTGTTTATTGTTGATACTAGTATGTGCTTGCATGGTATTTATTTATGATGATAGTAGTATATTTATGCTCGTCAATATGCCATGCTCATTTGGTTAAAAATTTCATTATGGTTATGCTCAATGATTATGTGCATCTCTATGCATATGTTGATATCATGCTCATGCATTATAGTTGCATCATGTTATTTTATTATGACTCAGCTTATTGCATTCAAGTTTAACCGGATAATAATGAACTTGATCAACTGTTGGCTGAGTCATGGTGCCACCAAATCGAGCTGACCAGTGCAGCCACACTTGCCTTTTATGGGAAGGCCCTAACTGGGTCTATTGTCATGCCTCTCACCGGTGCCTCCAAACGAGGGAAGGTTATGTGCACGCGCTACCCTGATCAGGTAGACGGACATAACCTTGTGTGCCCGTTGTTGTTGTTGTTGTTGTTGTTGTTGTTGTTGTTGTTGTTGTTGTTGTTGTTGTTGTTGTTGTTGTTGTTGTTGTTGTTGTTGTTGTTGTTGTTGTTGTTGTTGTTGTTGTTGTTGTTGTTATGGATCCGGGTCCCCATTTGGGACCATTTATGTTTTGGCCACGACGGTGGTCGTTGTGTCTTTGGTAGACACGGGGCCACCCAGGACTAGCCCAGTGGGCAGTTGGTCGGAGTGGCCGGGAGAGTGTCCAGACAGTAGATCAGTTTTGTCAGAACGCCGTTGGTCCACCCGAATGGGAGAACGAGGCCATGGGTTCTGTGGTGTGGGTACAGTGTGCTACCTCTGCAGAGTGTGTGTGTCTTAATCTATCGATAGCCGTGCGCGTGGATAAGGGCCCAGTTCATGTCGGTCACACCGTGAGTCAACAGTAATAATAATAACTTGATTAATAACAACCCCGGTTCGATGATGAGAAAGATGTTGGTTGTGATCGCTGGAATGATCACCGTGGTATCGAGGATACCGAGTTGTTGGATATTTGTGATGTTGTGCGAGAATCAATGGTAAAGATCAAGCTTCTTGTGGTCATTTAATGATTACTACGGTATTGTTTATACCAAGCTTGATTTGACCCGGAGATGATCATGTAATGTCCGAGGTTGGTAAGTGACGCATGTGATGGTTACGAGTAAACCGAGCAGATTAAGTTGGTGCATGATAGTATCATCATGTTGCATGTAGTATTATCATGTGCTAAGTTGTATCCTGTTCAGTTGTGCATACCATGTTGTTCTGTTAGTACGTTCATGATTGAATTAATCGGATAATGCCATGTTGTTGTTTGTCTTGACTGCTTTTGGTTTATTGTGAGCTTGCAAGTACATTCAATGTACTGACCTGGCGTATCATGCCAGTTTGCAGGTCGTGCCTGGATTGCTTGCTTGTTCTGGTGTGATTCCGGTGTTCGCGAGCTAGGATAAACGTTCCAGCCAAAGTCCCTGCGGATTGGAGTCCATCATCGCCGTTCGTTGTTCCGCTGCCAGTAGAGGTTCCGCTGCCTCGAGTTGTTATGCTGCTTGTATAGAACAACCGTGGTTGGCGTAGTGTCGCCGTACCGGTGTTATTCATTGTAATATCGGAGACCTTGTATCCATACTCGTGTAATAATAGAAGGCTGGTTTGTTCTATGCTAAGCAGTGTCGTATTCCATAAGACTTCTCCTCGATCTCTGGGCTGGAATACGGGGCGTTCCGGTTTCTCTGAGCCGGGGTGCCACAGGCTTGGTATCAGAGCAGGTCTGGCTGTAGGACGCCCTAGACCGCACGAACGTTAGAATGCTGTAGTATAGAGTTTGGTTGGTTTGTTGCATTTGATTGCTGCATTTGTTTGTCGCATAGCATGCATATAGATTATTATTTGGTCGTTAGAAGTTTATCTTGTGAGTGTAGGTGGTATAAGTTTCAATCCACTACCTGCACCATCCCTCTTTGCATACCTGTTTTTTGGTGTTTGGCGTCACCTCTGTCCCGGCAGAGTGATGCCCTGGTACGAGTGTTCCAGACACCATTCGGAGGAATTATGCTCAGGTATCGCTTCAATATCTTTCCGCCATCCACCCATATTATTTCGATGATAGACTTGTTTCTATCATCATCCATGCCCTCCATCTCGTCCTCTTGGCAACCCTTGCTGATCTTTGTTATCAGAAAAGGGCAATGCCAATAAACCCAGTCTTCCACTGTTATCTTGCCATCATTTCATTCTTTGGACGGATACGACTCCCTTCGTACGCTTGATGATGAGATGGTCGTGACTTTTGTGTCCCGCTACTGGATCGTCAAGTCCGTCCTCACCTGTGCATCCATCCAGATCCAGCCACTGTTTAGCCAGTGCTTGGTGTAGCTTCGGTTATGCCAACTCCTTCCACATAGGGATATAATTTTCGTGCACGCCGCCACAGCATATTAGACCGTAATACTGGAGTTTCTGCGCGATTGGTGTGCTTAGGTGTGCATGCATATTTTGGTGTGAGTAGCAGTAATATGGGATGATTGCTTGATTAATTATGTTAGTAGTATGCTTGTGTGCTTTTATTTTAGTCGTTCCTTTTGTTTCTTTGGGCCTTCGGTGTGGCATTATTTTTCCCCTTATTAAAGTTGCTCATCAGCCAACATCGGACCCGAAGAGCTAGTACGAAATACATATATTTGGAGACTCAACTAAACAGAATGGAATTGTCAGCAGACTGCAGTGAAATTGGAAATAGCTCGTCTGAATACAGAAGAAATCTTGGATAAAGTTTGCATTAACGTGCACTCCTCACAACAGTATGGAATTCTCAGCCGACTGCATTCAGATTTGGGGGATATCCGATCTGAGTGTAAAATCTACCTCAGTATGCACTCTTCATAGCAGAAAAGATCAAATCAGCGAGAAATTAAAGTGTGTGCAAGGTTGACAGAATATTATCAAAGGTATGGCTCAGATACAAGTTTAATTTTTCGTTGAGGATAATTTTGGAACCCGATGTACCTGGAAGCAAGCAAAAATATGGCATGTACTCAGAAAGGAAGATAGTCCTGCAAAACCCCGTTTCATACAAGAAATCCAAACAAAATATTAAGGATATATATATATATATATATATGTATATATATGCGGTAATCGGTCCGCATATCTGAGTGAGAAGCTTTTGCGGTAATCAATTCAGTCTTCCCTTGCAAGCTACCAGAGAAGCTTCAACTGCAAGATTCCTCCATCTTCCTCAGTACGATATATGGATGACTTCCCGTGCAAGGTACTCTGTCTTCTTCAACAAGCAACCACAAAAAGCTTCCGGCATAAGGTACCAAGTTTTCCCTAGCAATTCTTTAAGGGGGAAAGCTTCTGAAGCACGGTACATAGTCTTCCTCAGCAAGATGCTCTCGATGGTTTCCAGTATAAGCCAACCAATCTCCCTCAGTACGGCATTTGTGCAAAATATTAAATGGTGAAATGACAGCATATGGCAGTGCATCCCGAGAATCGAATCCACAACAGTCTGGTCATATGCAAGAATCTGTCAGGAAACAAGTCTGCCTCGGGAATTAGATTCTCAAATATATGTGAAGGAAGCCAGATATATACCTCAATGTGACAAAGGACTATCAAGTTTGACGACAACACCGAGCTATGTACAAATACCGGTGAACCTGGAAAATGATCCTGATGAGCCCTCGTCCCCTTTTTCTCCAATGACGGCACCACGCCTGTGATTTAAGCTATTTTTAGCTATCCAGGGTGGATGCCGATTTTTATTTCTCTCTATTCAACAATTATCACGAGTCTGAGCTGCTTTTCGGCCGTCTTGTACAACTGTTGAGTTTCTTTTTGTGCCAGTGGCCCTATGCTTTGAGCCGCTTTTTGGCCCTCTTAGGGAGCTGCCACTTTCTTCTTATCAACACGGTCTCATGCTCTGAGCTGCTTTTCAGCTGTCTTGAGCCGTGGTTGAGTTATTTCAGTAATGTCCCATATCTAAGTTGTAAAGACCGTTCTGGTGGCTACTGATTTATTTGCCGATTTCTTGCAAGGGTTCAGGTGATCATTTCCCCGTGATTAAAACTTGAGAGACGATAAACCTGCCATTGAAGAAATGTGACCTGCCAGGGGATAAGGATAAAGATACGCCTGTCAAAATAATTCCCCTGACAGAACTCATGGTCACACGAAGAATTAAGAGATATGGCCAAGCCCTCCACCGTCAGTCCAATCTGCGGATATTATCATATAAGGTCATATTCATTTTTGTTGGCCACGACAGGAGTCAGTAAAATATTTGGTACATATCTGATACTCAAGACAGTGGAGCTAGTTAAAATGAATCAGAAACTCCTGCGAGAAGTCAGAATCCGCCAGGAGAATGGTTATGAGCTACCTCACTGTTTTAAACCTGGAGGACCCACAGTTGGTTGAGAAACCCAATGCAAGGAGAAAAAGATTGGCTGTCCACCAAAAAAAATTGTTCACAATCTCATGAAAGGTTGCCGGTGCTGGATGACACATCAATCGGAGATCACTCTTGGACTTGTGAGACAGATATATATTTCAGTCATAATAATCGTTCACACTCAGCCGAGTCAACCGATATGAAAATAATTGTAGCCAGCATCAGCATGAACATGTGAGGTAAGGTCCATCAGCATATGGATACAGTAAAGGAAACCACCCCGAGCCAGACAGACAGTCATATGAATTTAATGGGAATAATCAATAAAGGAAAAAGGATACCCGAGTTGGAAACAGTTTCCTTAAAGTCAGTATATTCATACTTGTTCCCTGAGCAACCAAATCTCGAGGACGAGATTTCTTTAAGGGGGGAAGAGTTGTCACAGCCTGATTTTTGGCCCTTTCTTTTTCTTTTGTTTTCCTGAGATTTTTGCCTGAGTTTTCTTTTTCCGTGGCTATGTGGTCTGGGAAGTGAAGAAGATGACCTCTTCTTTCTTTCCAGAGTGCCTTGTCATCCTCATATCTATCCCTAGACCCTGCCATTTCCATCTTGGCCCAGCCTCAATGTTCTTTTTCTAGGGAATATTCCTTTTTCTATTAAAGGAATAACCCTGTATACCCTAGGTTGTGAAGCAACCTATATTTCTATCACTCCTAAAATTCCCAAATAAATTCTCATAAATTTTTTGGGTCATATATTCATCAAAAATGGCAAAACTTTTCATTGCCATGTGCAAAAATATTTCACCAATATTCCTTTTCTATTCTGCCCTAAATGGCACTTTGTGAAGCAAGTGCTATTTATCTTTGCCCAATTGACCTAAAACTCCTTGGATACCTTTTCCTGTCCATATCATTGCCACATGCCAAAATGCAACCTCATTTGTCTAGTAGTTATTTAATTATGATTTTCCAAAGTTTCTATCCAGAAAGAAGCTTTGTGAAGGAGGTGCAAGCTAGGCATGTCCAAATGATTTGCCATTTTGCATGATCCCTCATATCATCATATCATAGCCCTCCACCAAAGTAGAGCTCATGTAATGCCTCCATGTGAGCTCATCTTCAATTCTTTGATTCTGTCCAAAATTTCAGTTTGTGAAGCAAGTATATTTTATCTTGCTCCATTATGGCTGCCAATGTTTCTAGGCCTTCTATTATCTATATAACTCACCTCCACCCATTTTAGGCATTGTTCATCAAGCCATTATTCCTCTAGAATTTTTGCAAGTTTATGGTCAGTGGAGATGTTTGTGAAGGAAGTACCATTTTGGCAAGTCCAAATGGCATGCAATTTCTACAACATCTCTATATTACCAAATGACCAAGCCTTGCAAACATTCAGCTCAAGTGGCCTCACCAAGTGAGTGCAACATCCAAATCTTGTTTCTGGACCAAATATGCAGTTGTGAAGCAACTATATTTATTTTTGGTCCAAATCATCTCAAACTTACCAGGACTGTAGTCCTTCCTAGCCTAAACTCCCCAGACAAACTCTTTTCTTCCAAACTCCTTCCTGTTGATCACCAGCTCATGGTAAAGTTTACTGCAATAGACTTCAGACGATGCTTATCTTTTAAACCAGAGCAGTTTTCACCGAGCTACCACCGCAGTAAACATCTACCATGGCAGAACTTACCACTAGACATCCTTTTTACAGCCATGGCATCATCTCCTCGCCAGTCTGCGCGGTGACCACCGCTGTGGCATGCAATGGCCACGCCCAGAATGGCTTCTTGCTCGGGCTCCTCCTCTGCTCGGTGCCTCAGCAAGCACGGGCATGTCCCTTGTGTTCCCCGCGTCGTCGCCATCCTCCCGGACCCTTCTCCCCCTCCAGAAGCCTCCTCGTCGGCGCTCGTCGCCGCGCGCTCACGGGAGCACTGTGGCTGACCGAGCCTCAGTGGCGTTCGGCCGCTTCTCCCTGCGCCCCTTTGGCCTCCTCTGCCCCGTGAGAATCTCCCCTGTGCTTCCCTCGTCGCCTGCCTCCGAGCTCGCGAGCGTGGGCACGCGTCCGCGGCGCCGGCCACGCGTCCGCGGCGACGCCAGCGCGGCTCCCCCTCCCCTCGGATATTTAAGCAGCCCCGAGGCCGTTCGACCTCACCACTCACCTCACCTCACTCCCAGGACCCCGCCCAGCCACTAGCCCGAGCCGGAGAAGCTTTCCTCACCCGCCATTGCCACCATGGCCGCCGCCTCGGTCCTCCTAAATTGGAGCGACCCCAGCCACCCCTCCACTCCCTGACCTCATACACATCTTCCCCGTACTCCGGCTATGCTCCCCACCTCCTCAACTCATCGCTGGAGGCACCTGAGCCCTCGCCCCCAAGATCAACCGCCACCCTCCCGCTCTCTGTCTCCGTGTGGTGCCACAGCTCTGCTCTTCTCTGGTGCCCGCTTCTCGTCTGGATGGGTGCGGCGCTCCTCCCGGAGGCCACCGGTGTCCTCTCCCTGGCCGGAGATGGCCGGAACAGCCGTGCCCGGCGACTATAGCGCCCATGCCCCGCGTTCTGTCGAGGAGAGGAGGAGCAAACGCGGGGGAAGAAGAAGGAGGCGTGGGAGGAGAGAGAAGGTACGGCAGGCCCCACGCGTCATCGACCCAGCGCCCGGCCCCGCCCTGCCACGTCACTTAACTCGACACGGCAAGTCCCATAGTACGTTTTCATTTGCCCGAAAATGTAATCTCGTCGGTTACGCCTTCTTCTTTGAAAGCGTGTTATCTCTCTGTTTCAGCCCAGAATACGTTTTCCTAGTCAGAAGGTGTATTTCTAACTTTGCACTTCTGCCTTATCCACTCAGGCACTTGTTTGTGATGATATTTTTTGCAGAAAAGTCCCTGAACTTCAACCCTTCATATCTTTTTAACCACAACTCCAAACGAGGTGAATCCAAAGCCCATCTCTTCATCTCGTTGAGCCCGTTCCGTTGGTATCATTTTCACCATGTGTTAACATTCTGAAAATGACCATTTTGCCCTTACCGTAAACAGCCCCCTCCGAGAGAGAACTGTTTCCGGTGATTCTTTCCGCGGCTTCACCACACTTCTTCCCGGAGTATCCCGTCACCCTAGGGAAGCCACAACAACCACTTTCATGATAGCTATGCAGTAGCCATGATTTTCAACTTGAATATTTAATAAAAGTTTGATGTTATCTGTCTGCATGTTTGCTACTGTTGTCGTTGTTTCGGTTATGCCCGTGGTTTCATGTTCACTGTCATGCTATGATTTGATGCTTCTTGTTATGTTGTACTACTTGTTAGTATCATGCTCACCTGTTATGCTTGGTAATAGAAATACATGCTAGCAGTAGTCTTAATGCATGCTTGTTGTACCGTGATATGCATGTTTCGTTGCAACTAGTTAGTTACATGTTTACTTGGTAGAGTTCTTGCTATGTTCTTGCATGGTGTTTATTGTTGATACTAGTATGTGCTTGCATGATATTTATTTATGATGATAGTAGTCACGTATGCCATGAGTAGCATATGCTTGTAATATTTATGCTCGTCAATATGCCATGCTCATTTGGTTAAAAAAATCATTGTGGTTATGCTTGATGATTATGTGCATCTCTATGCGTATGTTGATATCATGCTCATGCATTATAGTTGCATCATGTTATTTTATTATGACTCAACTTATTGCATTCAAGTTTAACCGGATAATAATGAACTTGAACAACTGTTGGCTGAGTCATGGTGCCACCAAATCGAGCTGACCAGTGCAGCCACACTTGCCTTTTATGGGAAGGCCCTAACTGGGTCTATTGTCATGCCTCTCGCCGGTGCCTCCAAACGAGGGAAGGTTATGTGCACGCGCTACCCTGATCAGGTAGATGGACATAACCTTGTGTGCCCGTTGTTGTTGTTGTTATGGATCCGGGTTCCCATTTGGGACCATTTACGTTTTGGCCACGACGGTGGTCGTTGTGTCTTTGGTAGACACGGGGCCACCCAGGACTAGCCCAGTGGGCAGTTGGTCGGAGTGGCCGGGAGAGTGTCATGACAGTAGATTGGTTTTGTCAGAACGCCGTTGGTCCACCCGAATGGGAGAACGAGGCCATGGTTTCTGTGGTGTGGGTACAGTGTGCTACCTCTGCAGAGTGTGTGTGTCTTAATCTATCGATAGCCGTGCACGCAGATAAGGGCCCAGTTCGTGTGGGTCACACCGTGAGTCAACAATAATAATAATAACTTGATTAATAACAAACCCGGTTCGATGATGAGAAAGATGTTGGTTGTGATCGCTGGAATGATCACCGTGGTATCGAGGATACCGAGTTGTTGGATATTTGTGATGTTGTGCGAGAATCAATGGTAAAGATCAAGCTTCTTGTGGTCATTTAATGATTACTACGGTATTGTTTATACCAAGCTTGATTTGACCAGGAGATGATCGTGTAATGTCCGAGGTTGGTAAGTGACGCATGTGATGGTTACGAGTGAACCGAACAGAGTAAGTTGGTGCATGATAGTATCATCATGTTGCATGTAGTATTATCATGTGCTAAGTTGTATCCTGTTCAGTTGTGCATACCATGTTGTTCTGTTAGTACCATGCTCATGATTGAATTAATCGGATAATGCCATGTTGTTATTTGTCTTGATTGCTTTTGGTTTATTGTGAGCTTGCAAGTATATTCAATGTACTGACCTGGCGTGTCATGCTAGTTTGCAGGTCGTGCCTAGATTGCTTTCTTGTTTTGGTGCGACTCCAGTGTTCGCGAGCTAGGATAAACGTTCCAGCCAGAGTCCCTACGGCTTGGAGTCCATCATCGCCGTTCGTTGTTCCACTGCCAGTAGAGGTTCCGCTGTCTCGAGTTGTTATGCTGCTTGTATAGAACAACCGTGGTTGGCGTAGTGTCGCCGTACCGGTGTTATTCATTGTAATATTGGAGACCTTGTATCCATACTCGTGTAATAATAGAAGGCTGGTTTGTTCTATGCTAAGCAGTGCCGTATTCCAGAAGACTTCTCCTCGATCTCTGGGCTGGAATACGGGGCGTTCCGGTTTCTCTGAGACGGGGTGCCACAACTCGCTGGAACGTCGACTTCAAGTTATAACCCTCAGCGAGGTCCGCATGGGCCTTCGCCACCCTCCGATCGATTTCCTCCTAGACCCTAGACTCGTGAGCGGAGACGTCGTCCTCAGCCAGGGTCACGTGGTGCTCCCTCGCCTCCAGCCGCTCAAGCTCCAGGCCGCGCTCTGTGGCCTCCAGCATTAGTGCCTCCTCGCGCCTCAAGACCTCCGACTCCTCGAGGGGCATTCCCCGCATCGACGCCAGGGTGGCCCTGCGCACCTCAGTGCGGTCCTCCAAGTCGGCATTCAAGACCTGAAGCTCCAGGAGGCGCCTCTCCGCGGCCTCACGACGGGCGTCGGCTTCCCGAGCCTCCTCCATGGCTTGGGCGCAGGCCTCTCGCGAGGCAGCGAGGGACGCGTCTGCCCTCGCGCTAGCGCTCTCATGCTGGAGGTGCCCGAGGTCGATGGCCACCCTTAGCCAGCGCCACTCGTCCAGCAGTTGAAGACCTTCAGCCTCAAGACAAGCGTCGGCCCCATCAAGCTCCTTCCCAAGCCGGCCAAACGCGTCCACCGCCTCCCGGAGAAGCTCGCGGCGGGCAGCTCCGCACCTGCGCACTGACTCGAGCAAGAGGCGAGGGCCCTCCTCGGCACCAGGATCAGTTGAAGAAGGCTGAGGGGACCCGTCTTACCCCCGGAGGAGGAACCAGGGTCTCCTCCGCCCCAGATGTCTCTCGAGCCTCGGCCGGGGCTCGGAGGGGCTGGGACCCACCTCTTGAAGAAGATGCTAGAGCTGATGTAGCCCCAACGTGTTCAACGACCATGAGGGAGCCCTTGGCACACTCCCTAGCCCCCAGGCGGGGTCGCAGAGAAGGAACGACAAGAACGCGGGGTCGAGGCCCCAAGCTGGCGCGCCCGGCCTCGTGGACGGCCTCACGGCCAGGGAGGCGCATCGACCAAGGGCGCCCTGGGCAGGCGGAAGGCTCGGGGCCGCAGGGGCCCGCTCCTTGGTGGGCGTCGTAGTCTTAGAAGGCGGGGTCCTGAGGAATCATGGTCAGGAAGGAAGACAACACACAAGAGGTCACAAGGGCAAGCTACTCACTCGTCTATGGCGATGAACTTCCTCAGCTTCAGCGGTCGGGAAGTGGCGTCACCACCACCAGGGACCCTCCTCCTCTTGCGGAGAACTTCGAAATTTGGCCGGAGCGGGCCGAAGCCCCGGAAGCGGTCGGCAACATCGGGCGCAACCTGGGCGTCTCCAGGCGAGGCGCCCACGAAGGCACCATCGCCCCCCTCAGGACGATGCGAAGAGCCCACGGGGTCTTCGGCCTCAGGAGCAGCCGACGACACTTGCACTTCAGCCACCCCTTCTGGGCGACTCTCTTGAGCTCCGGAGGGCGGCACTTCAGGAACTTCAGGACGTGCCAGTACAGAGGCCGCAGTACCACTAGCACCCGGTAGCAGCCGTCCCCCAGCACCCACTTCCGGGACGACCACCTCAACAACAGCAAGCGAGGGAGCCAAACAGATTGGGTTCTCGCGAGACACAATAGGCCGGGCGAGCGAAGCCCCCATTCATCGAAAGAGCGCATCCGCCTCACGAACTCCATCCTGTTTGAGCAACAGTACAGGAGGCAGCCCTCCTGTGGTAGGCGTGCTGGCGACGGATCACCCGTCAGGATCTTGAGCACCGTGCACCATGCCTCGCGAGGAAGGGTGGGCGCCTGGAGCTTCATGCAGTCCTCATGACCGGAGAAGGCCCACATAGGCCGAGAATTGCGCTGGAGTGGAGCGACGCGACACTGGATGAACTCCCTCACCACCATCGGCGCCGTCACACCAAGCCTCCGTAGCCTGGCAAACCGGAACCAAACAGGTGCTAGCTTCGAACTAGCAAGTCTCGCATGACCCCAGCCAGAGCTCGGGGCGGCCGAGCTCCGAGGCGGGAGCAGCAGGGGGCTGTGCACCCTAACATTGACGAACACCCACTTCTTCCTGAAGCCTCCAACGATCGGCTCAAGGTCAAAGTCTATATCCGCACTGGCCATCGCCGCGATGGTTTGGAAGGACGCGCATCCAGAGCATTGGAGCGCATCCGTCAGATGTAGCGAGAAGAAGTGGCGGAACAAGGCCACAGAGGGAGCAATGCCCACCATGGCCTCGCAGACAAAAGCAAAAACAGCAAGGAGGACAATGGACTGAGGGTCAAGATGCAGCGCGCTGATTTGATAGTGCGAAAGCACCGCGTTGAAGAAGTCAGAGAAGGGAGGAATCAGGCCAGCCGAAAGGGCATGAAGATGAAGGGGGACCTCAGTGGCAGACCTGTCAATCGTGGAGCGAGAAGCAGGCCAGGCCACCGTCGCTCCCCACTCGTTGGAGATGGCGGTGAGCGCCGGGCGCATCTTCTCCATCATCTCTTCATTAATCACCACCAACCGCTCGGTGGCGGGCATGAAGACGGGCAGCGAGGAAGCCGAGGCGCTGGGCTCTGCTCCCTCTTCCCTCTCTCCACCAGAAGCCATGGCAGCGAAGGGATTTGGTGTTGGATCAGTCCAGGGAAGGAGATTCAGAAGATGAAGAAAAACCGCTGGGCCCGCCACTGACAGAGGAAGCAGAGTTGAGCAGGTAACAATGGCCGCCCGGCCGGGCAAAAATCGAGGCTATATGGGGAAGTGGAGACGCCCACGTCCCATCAATCACCATGCGTCCGTCAGGACCGCAGTCTTTGGGGCCTGCGGCGCTCCGCACTTGGCCCTTGGCTTCGCCGCGAAGCCAAGCCCGAGCGCGCCTTGGGCCCCGGGGCTACTGTCGGCGTTCTGGGAACGGGGGTACCCACACTTGCCTGCCTGCGGCCCAGGGCATGGCTCACAAGGCGGCCTGGTATGGCCCAGCATCTTCAGCAACCACTCAAGACCCTCGCGAGGGGCCAAGCCTCGCAAGGCGGACGACGCAAGGCATCCCCTGGGGCGGCCTCGCCAGGTCGGCTCGTGAGGATCGGAGATATCGAGGCGAGAGGCACCTCGCGAGGTCCTCGTGACGTGAGCAGTGACGACCAACGCCAGGCGGGCGCCAGCGGGCGCAGAGTGCCAGTTTCCCCTTTGGTGATAAAGGAGCAGGTGCAGGCGCGGAGTCCCGAGGCGTCAGGCAAAGGTTTCCATATCGGTGCAACGAGACCAAGACCAGCAGGACGGTAGGATGGAGGTCATCGCGGAGCCCACGGCAGCGTCACCGCGAGAGCCTTTGGTAGGCGAATACCACCTTTTATCAGGATAGCTTGTACTAGCTATCCCCCTTCAAATTTGGCCGTTGTGGGATCCCTTCCTGCTCAATATTTGGGAAGAGGACCCTGGCCACTATAAATAGGACTAGCCACCACCATTGGGATCATCTCATCTCGAGTTGATCAGATAGAAGGCCACACACCACAAACTCACCCGAGTGCAAGAACACCTCTCCTCAGGAGGCAGTTCATCCATGTAGTAGTTCTTCCTCGGCCTACAAGGCAATCCACCACACCACACTAGATTAGGGTATTACACCACAACGGTGGCCCGAAGTAGTATAAATCTTGTGTCTCTTATTCATCGGATCTGACGAGCTAGGCCTAGGGTTGTTGGGTAGACGAGCTAGGGCAGAAGGAGAGATCTTCGTGCGCACCCAGAGTTCAAACCTTAAGGGTTTTGCCGGAACCCCAGATCCGACAGGGCGTTTGGCAGGCGTCATCTATGAAACTCAGGGCAGCCTGGGTATGGAGATCGGTGGGTAAGCTGCACGAGCAAACTGGCAGATGTTGACAATGGTGGCCTTGCGGCGGCGGCGGCGGCAGGAGCGGTGGCGAGGACTTTGCTAGGGTTTCGAGCGAGGGAGGGTGTGTGTGTGTGTGTGTGTGTGCGCGCGCGCTCGAGGAGGTTTTGGTGTGTGTGTGTGTGTGTGTGTGTGTGTGTGTGTGGAGGGGGGCGCGGGGTGTTTGAGGAAATGACACGGGTACTGAAATTTTTACTACGCGGGAGTCAAAGGCGGGAGTGAAATGCCGAGCTATTGAAAATTTTAATGATAGTGCATCGCACACGGTCCGGAGATAACAACCGTGTGTTATGAAACAGAAAAACCCTCGAGGCAGAAAGAGATATTTTCTAGGGATGCAGGTGGGATTGGGAACAAGAAACAACGCACACGGTCCGAAGATAACAACTGTGTGTTATGAAACAGAAAAACCCTCGAGGCGGGCAGATATTTTTGAGAGGGGGAGCCTCGTGGATCCCAATGTACTATGCGGATGTGTGCGTGACAGGTGCACCGGCGTGGCACACTGTTAGTTTGAGTGAACCGTGTCTGTTGAGTCATCCAAATTGTCTAATGTTCATAAATTTGGCGAAAAATGACACGGGAGAGGGTCAGAACACGAACACACTTGCATGTGGACCAAATTTATGTATCAAAAGGGTGGTTTGATTTTCAAATACCAAATGCAACTTCGATGTGGCTCCTCTCTCGCAAAGCGCACGGTAATGCTTGCCCCCACCCCCCTCGTGCCGGCACGAAGGGAATCCTAAGCTATGAATGCGTGCGCCCTCCCCCTCAACCAAGGTTCACCTATCAAAGTGTGAAGTAGCTAGCAGCCCCCTCCTCCCTCGTGTCGGCACGTAGGGAATCCTAAGCTATGAATGCATGCCCCCCAACCGAGGTTCACCGTAGCAAAGTGTGAAGTAGCTAGCATCCCCCTCCCTCGTGTCGGCACGAAGGGAATCCTAAGCTATGAATGCATTCCCCCAACCGAGGTTGACCTCTAGTAAAGTGTGAAG
>LR738710.1:55908118-55943768 GCA_902687465.1 Secale cereale | reverse complement strand
AGCTAGCAGGCCCGCACCCCCCTCGTGTCGCCACGAAGGGAATCCTAATTAAGCTATGAATGCATGCCCCCCAATCGAGGTTCACCTAGCAAAGTGTGATGTAGCAACCCCCCCCCGCCACACACACACACACACTTTCAGTCGGCAGGCCAGAGAGGCATATATCTCACCAAGATGGATCGTAAAACGGACCAAGAATAATCCACCTTGGTCATACAACCTCTCTCTTGTTGTTGGTCAAAGTGATGGCCGTCCATGCGAACTCGGAGATGGGCTAGCTCGCCAATAATCACGCAAGTAGCTAGTCCCCGAAGACAACCACTGCATGCGTGTGGCCCAAACATATGTATGGAGAGGTGTGTTTTTGAGTAACAACGGAACAACTTTGATGTGGCACCGTGATTTTGAACTAGAAATCCCCACACTGAGTGAGGGTTAGGTTGACGACGATGCATATGTATGTTACACCACACTTCAAGCCAACGACGGGGATTCATATATGCATGCATGCGTGCATAGTATATGCGCTCAAACTTAATTAGGTCTGAATCTCACCATGACCTATGCTACGATAACACGAACCAAATGAAGAATCCACCATGGTAACCTATCTTGTTGTTGGTCAAGGTGATCATGGATGTCCACGCGGGCCCACAAATATATAGGCTTGTCGCCGATAACCACGCAAGGGAGTGTATCGTTCGAAGGCAACCACTACATGCATATGTATGGAGGTGATGCGTGCATGCATGTTTGAATACGCAACGTTGATCTGGCGCATGTGTCAAAAATCGTACACTAGCTCCCCACACAGAGCGAGATCGGTTCATGATGGTGTCGTTGTACTAGCCACTTCGACTCGATGGGAGGGATTCATGCGTACACATGCAGGTGTGTGTGCTCAAAGTGTATCATGCATGTCATCCCAGAGCAAAAATAATAATCCCCTCCTAAGTCAAATTAACCTCTCTTGTTGTCTGGCAAAAAGAAGTGATGGACCAAGTGGGCCCACAGATGGAAAGCATTGATATCGCTGATAACCGCTTAAGTGGGTGTGAGAGGACAACCACCACCGCTTTGCATGCGGGCCAAGCATATATATGTTGAATACCCAAAATGCACAACTTTGATGTGCCACATGCCTCAAAAACCGTAAACCATGCACCCACACAAAGCGAGGTTCATATCAAGCGTACTACATATGATGGTCCCCTTCCCCCTCTTCACCGCATACTATATGCTCCTGCCGTAATATACGTACAACCCAAAAGAATCCTCATCGGTGGTGAAATTAATTAACCTCTCCCGATGTGGCTCAAAGTGATGCATGCATGCATCGATGATGGCCTCGTGGGCCCACAGATGGAAGCGTCACACGTGAGTGTCCTAGCTAGGATATATATGCATGTGGCCCAAAAAGGTGTTGTGTGATGTTTGAATAACCAATTTCACAATTTTGATGTGGCACGTGCCTCAGTAACCAAAAAGTCCCGACACTGAGTGAGGTGTACTTGTTCACGGACGCATACGTATAGTATATATGCTAGCCCCCTCCCACCTCTTCGACGTGTACTAGATACCACCATAATACAAACAGAAAAGATTATACCTTGCTGGTCAAATTAACCTCACTGTCGGCTGCTCGTCAAAGTGATGGACGACGACCTCGCGGGCCCACAGAAAGCGTCACACGCGAGTATCGAGTGTCGTGTAGGACAACCATCGACTGCATGTGGCAAAACATTTATGTATGAAAGGGTTGTGTAATGTTTTAAATAACGATTTCACGACTCTGATGTGGCACCAGCCTGACTAACAAAACGGCCAACCCACACAGTGGCTCACAACTCGTAGTGTACTGTGAGCCACCCGCCACCCCCAAACGCACACACCCACACCCACACACCGCGAATCCATCGCAACTACGATGCATGTTAAATTAATTATCCCGCGGTGAACATACATGTTACCAAAGGAGGGACGTTTTAATTTCAAAATAAACACAGAGATCATTAAGACGTTTTAGTACATTGATTGATTGATTTTCTATGGGTATAATGTGCAAAAATCAAATTTGAGCTACATGCACACGTGACAATGCACCTAAATGGATTGCAAAAACACATGTGTCTCACTGGGTGCATGTTTGCTCCCCATGCAACAAATTTCAAACATTGAGAATCTTGATTTTTAAATTCTAGTACATCCAAAACTTATTTCAAGCTCATGAAACTTATCGTGTTGTCATATGGACACCAATACGAAGTGGCATTGTACTTTTTTTTGTCAAATTTGAGACTAGTTTTGATGTAATCTGTATCTAATTACAGACGGGAGATTATTAATAATTGGGAACCAATATCCCAAACGGATTATTTATTCGAACCGTTAGCGTTAGACCAACAATGGATACGTGCCATGCTTCCGTTAAGCAATAAAGCGGCAACATTAATTATCCAAATAGAAAAACAATATACGTGCCGCCGCGCGACCCGTGTGGCGTGCGAGCAGGTGTGAGTTGACGGGACGCATGCGAGCAGTCCGCCTCGCAGGCAGACGGGGATGCGTGCGTGCAGGTGTGTGAATTGACGGAGGCATGCTCGCTGCGCAGTGTCATCACGAGGCGTGCGAGTAGCTGTGTGAAACTTTGGTAGGCATGCCAGTAGTCCGGTGCGCAAGCTCACCGGGGGGCGAGCCATCGGTTTGACCGCCGCCCGCCTCTCTCCCACAACTCCCACTACTCCATATTGATGGTGCGCCCGAGCGGCCGCACCCCCATCCTCGCTACGCACACACAATCATCTCTCTCCGCTTGCATCCTTGATGCCGCTCTCAGTCCTCAAAGCCATCAGTGTATGAGGATGCCGCCGAAGCGCCCCATCGGAGGGAGTGGCGATGCTGGGACTGCTAAAGCACCGAAGCACGGCGTGGAGATGGAGACAGAGGTTGCCGTCACCGCCGGCGAGTTATCGCTGCACCCTGACGTCATTGACGGCGTCGAGCTTCCATAGCCAGAGGCGGAGTTCCACACTGACTCCAACGACCACTCCAACGACAACTTCGATGACCACTCCGGTGACGACTCCGACGACGACGGACAACTGATTAGTCATCTATACCCATTTATGTGTCAAATAGATCATAGGGTTTGTCTGATTACTCCTGCCTCCCCCTTTTTGGAATAGAAATCATGTGGTTATGTTCTCCCAATCCATGAAATCTGAGTAAGTTTCGTTAGATCCGTGTAGTGTATTGATTGTTTGAATGGTACATGTGATAAGTGATTAGTTGTTTCATCTGTGCAAATGATTTCTGCTAGTAATCCGACTAGGGTTAGTGTTCGTGCTAATAATTCCTAGCCAGGACTTGACAATTGATTTTGAATGACCTACCTATGTTTGTGCCATTATTTTCTTCAAGATTAGTCTGTACATAGACGACTGTGCTTAAAAATCAAACCATAATATCTGGATATGTATAAATAAATAGCCATAAATTCCTAATCCTACTTCATGGCATGTAATCAGTGATTTGATGCCAAATTTGTTTTACTATTTGTATAGGTGTTGTCTGACGATGTGGACATCGAGGATGAAGATGCCCAAAGGAGGTACAAGAGGCGAATCCTGAGGGAGCTTTATGCGGGAATGCATAACAGGCGTATTAGGACCTGGAACGATGGCTATGGATGCCCATTTTGCAACCACGAGATTCATGACACGTATCTAAGTGTTCTCGCGCATGCAAGAGGATGGGCCGTTGGCTCCTTCAAGCAGAAGTATTCTCGCAGGGTGGCGCATGGCGCATACGCCGAGTACCTAGAGAAGCTTCAGGATCGTGCCGGCCGCATGTGAGATGAGATGTGGGATGGATCGAACTATGTATGCTTGAGTATGCTTCATGACGATTGAACTATGTACTTATGGTTGAACTATGCTTATGTACGTGTACGCTTATTATCTATGTCTAAGTATGTTAAATATTTTGCCAAATCTTGGTAAAAATTATAACAGGGGACCAATAAACCAGGACGGAGGTAGTACGTCAATCACACATGGTTCGCAAAATTGGAACCGTGTGCAATGACTTTCATTTTGCCTGCTACATCAATCACACATGTTTCGCTCTAGCAAACCGTCGCCCCTAAAATTCTTTGTGGGACAGAAAACCCTTGATGGTCCCCAAGTGTAGGGAATCATCGTAGCAATTCCCAATGGTGGAAGTGATCAGTATGGAGTGTCGAACCCACGAGGAGCTAAAGGTAAGATCAATATTCTCTCAAGTCCTATCTACCACTGATATGACTCTATGTACAGCGAACCTTTGCTTCCAACTAGAAACGAGAAATAAAACTATGTTGTGGGTATGAAGAGGATAACTTTGCAAGATATCGGAGAGCTAAAATATAAAAGTAGGTGTTGTTATCATAAATTTAGAATATGTTACTAAATATTATAAATAGCGAGTGTGGAATAATGATGGATCGGTGTGCGGAATTGTCCTAAGCAATTGTTAACAAGACCGGTAGTCATCATTGCAATTTCATATGAGGGAGAGGCATAAGCTAACATACTTTCTCTTCTTGGATCATATGCACTTATGATTGTAACTCTGGCAAGCATCCACAACTACTAAAGATCATTAAGTTAAAACCCAACCATAGCATTAAAGCATCAAGTCCCCTTTATCCCATACACAACAATACCCTTACTCGGGTTTATGCTTCTGTCACTCAAGCAACCCACTATAAGTGAATCATGAACGTATTGCAACACCCTATAGCGGGAATCCCTCACGCTTGCGCGACACGGAGGGCAAAAAAATAAAACATACAACTCGTACCAATCTAGATCATCAATTAACCCAAAGACAAAGGATATCTACTCAAAACATCATAGGATGGCAACACATCATTGGATCATAATATGTGGCATAAAGCGCCATGTTCAAGTAGGGATTACAGCGGGGTGTGGGAGAGTGGACCGCGTAAAAGAGATGAGGATGGTGATGACGATGGTGATGTTGATGAAGACGATCACCGCGGCGATGATTCCCCTCTCGATGGCACTCCAGCTCCATTGAGAGAGAGAGAGGAGGAGAGGTTCTCCCTCTTGTGCTTCCTCCTCCATGGCCTCCCCCCTAGATGGGAAGAGGTTCTCCCTCTGGTCCTTGGCCTTCATGGCGATGATGGCCCCTCCGGGATCCTCCTCCATGGCCTCCGGTGATGATGGCCCCCTCCGGCAGGGTGCCAGAGAGGGCCTAGATTGTTTTCTCGTGGTTACAAAGGCTTGCGGCGGCGGAACTTCCGATCTATGTTATTTTTTGGAAGTTTCTGTATTTATAGGAATTTTTGGTGTTGGTCTCACGTCCAGGGGGTCTCCGAGTCGTCCACGAGATAGGAGGGCGAGCCCGGGGGGTAGGGCGTGCCCCCCACCCTCGTGGACAGCCTGGGACTCTTCTGGCCCAACTCTTTTACTCCAGGGGCTTCCTTTGGTCCATAGAAAATCATCAAAAATTGGCACGTCAATTGGACTCCGTTTGGTATTCATTTTCTGTAAAACTCAAAAACAAGGAAAAAACATAAACAGGCACTGGGCTCTAGGTTAATAGGTTAGTCCCAAAAATCATATAAAATAGCATATAAAACATCTAAGATGGATAATATAATAGCATGAATACTTCATAGATTATAGATACGTTGGAGACGTATCAGCATCCCCAAGCTTAATTCCTGCTCGTCCTCGAGTAGGTAAATGATAAAAGAAATAATTTATGAAGTGTGAATGCTAGCAGGTGCACAAGTTTGATCAATGATAATTTCAATCACCTTTTCTAGCGTCATTACGTGTCATAACAGTAGCTCATCTCATAAAACTTTTCATGATCAAGTAACAAGCTATTCACATGTTAAAGTATAGATCATAAACTTTCTTGAAAACTAACAAATAGTGCTCTTAGCCATCAAACAATTGCAATTCATCTTATTTTCGGGAAGGGTCTATGTAAGAGCTTTGATTCAGCAAACTCCACATACTCAACTATCATTTAATCTTTCACAATTGCTAACACTCATGTGATATTCATGGGTTCAAAGTTTTAATTGGACACAGAGAAAGATAGGGGCTTATAGTTTCGCCTCCCAACCTTTTACCTCAAGGGTAATGTCAACAATAATAATTTATGAAAACCTACATCCAAGTGGATATATATATCCGGATCGCTCCAACACAAAGTGCTTGCCAAAGGAAAAGGTGTAAATAGGAAAGGTGATGATCACCATGACTCTTGTATAAGGGTAGAAGATAAAAGTAAAAGATAGGCCATACGTAGAGGGAATCAGAGGTTCTCATGCGCTTTTATGGTTGGATGCACAAAATCTTAATGCAAAAGAACGTGACTTTATATTGCCGCTTGTGATAAAGACCTTTATTATGCAGTCTGTCGCTTTTATTTCTTCCCTATCAGAAGTTCATATAAAGCTTATTTTCTTCGCACTAATAGATCATACATATTTAGAAAGCAATTTTTATTGCATGCACC
Organism: Secale cereale; assembly: GCA_902687465.1. Lineage (NCBI taxonomy): Eukaryota > Viridiplantae > Streptophyta > Magnoliopsida > Poales > Poaceae > Secale > Secale cereale. The sequence continues at coordinate 55,937,228 of LR738710.1, read as the reverse complement.
AATGACAACTTACTTGAAGGATCTTACTCAATCCTTAGGTAGGTATGATGGAATCTCATGGCAAAACTGGTTTAAGGGATGTTTGGAAGCACAAGTAGTATTTCTACTTGGTGCAAAGAATTTGGCTAGCATGAGAGGGAAAGGCAAGCCCAACATGTTGGATGATCCAAGACAATATAACATTTTGGATATAGGAAAACATAACCCATTAAGTTGTCTTCCTTGTCCAACATCAACCTTTTAGCATGTCATATTTTAATGAGTGCTCACAATTACAAAAGATGTCCACGATAGTATATTTATATGTGAAATCTCTCTTCCTTCAATATTCTTTCATGAATTATTCAAGTGACCAATTCTGTGTTTGCTAAATTTCAATAAGTTTACTACCTATACTTATTCTGTGTGAAGTCATTACTCCCCATGGTATAAGCATATGAAACATATATACATTCAGATTTATGATATTCAATTCATTCAACCATTTCCTCATAGGATGTACGTGAAGCACGTGAGTAAATGACAAACTACTCCAGAAGATATAAGTGAAGGACACTGAGTAGTCAAATAATTAACTAGCCATGGGAGGATTCTTCTTCATTCAAGATTTCAGATCCAATGATTTTATTCAAACAGCAAGTAAAATTGAAAATACGCTCCAAGCAAAACACATATCATTTGACGAATAAAAATATAGCTCCGAGTAAGGTATATCGATAGTTTTGAAGACGAAAGAGGGGATGCCTTCCGGGGCATCCCCAAGCTTAGGCGCTTGAGTCTTCCTTGAATATTACCTTGGGGTTCCTAGGGCATACCCAAGCTTAGGGTCTTTCCACTCCTTATTCTCCTCATATCGATATCTCACCCAAAGCTTGAAAACTTCAACCACACAAAACTTAACGTAACTTCGTGAGATAGGTTAGTATGATAAAGAGTAAACCATTCACCTTGGTACTGTCAAAGACAAGGTTCATAATTGTTCTTGCACAATGCCTACTGTACCATATCATTTCTACAATTTATATTGAGAAATATAAGCCATAGAAACTAGAAAACAAGCAAACTATGTGCTGAAAACAGAATCTATTAGAAACAGAACAGTCTATAATGATCTGAACAACAACCATACTTCTGCTACTCTAAAAATTATGAAATAAATTGGTGGACGTGAGGAATTTTTCTATTAATCTTCTGCAAAAAGAATCAACTCAAAAGCGCTCTTCTGTAACAAATGGAAGCTAATCCCGTGAGCATAAAGTTTCTGTTTTTTTACAGCAAGATCACATTAACTTTCACCCAAGTCTTCCCAAAGGTCTTATTTGGCACTTTATTGAAACAAAAGTTATAACACATGATTACTACAGTAGCTTAATCATGTAAGCACACAAAAACAGTAAGGGTAAATATTGGGTTGTCTCCCAACAAGCGCTTTTCTTTAATGCCTTTTAGCTAGGCATGATGATTTCAATGATGCTCACATAAAAGATAAGAATTGAAACATAAAGAGAGCATCAAGAAGAATATGACTAGCATATTTAAATATAACCCACTTCCTATGGCTAGGGATTTTGTGAGCACATAATTTATAGGTACAAGAATCAACTAGCATAGGAAGGCAAGACAAGTATAACTTCAAAACTTTAAGCACATAGAGAGGAAACTTGATATTATTGCAACTTCTACAAGCATGTAATCCTCCCTCATAAAAAATTTCAGTAGCATCCTGAATGGGTTCAACAATATAACCATCACATAAAGCAATCTTTTCATGATCTACAAGCATAGAAATTTTACTACTCTCCACATAAGCAAAATTCTTCTCATTTGGAATAGTGGGAGCAAACTAGAAATAGTGGAATCATTACTAACTAAAGTTGACACTCTTCAAAATCCACTTTATATGATAGTATTATTCATACTCCAAAAGATATAAGTGAAGTTCATGTAGTATTCTAGGATTAATATCGACTAGCAAATATCCAAGCTCAAAATATATAAGTGAAGCACACGAAGCATTCTATAAAACCGTACTCAAAAGATTTAAGTGAAGCACAAAGACCATTCTAGAAGATCATACTCAAAAGACATAAGTGAAGCACATGAAGAATTCTATAAATCAAGGAAGGGCTATCTCATACTAGCATGGTTCTTCAAGAAGAAGAAAATACACAAGGGATACAAATCATGTGAACAAAACAAAAACCGAGGTATACCAATAATTGTTGAAGAAGAAAGATAGGATGCGAACCGGGGCATCCCCAAGCTTAGATGCTTGAGTATCCTTGAAATATTTACTTTGGGTGCCTTGGGCATCCCCAAGATTGAACTCTTGCCTCTATTTATTCTTCTCATATTGATAGCTCCTCGATCTTCGAACACTTCATCCACACAAAACTTTAATAAAAACTTTGTGAGATCCTTCAGTATAATAAAGAAAATCACTACCTTTAGGTACTGTTGAAAACTTATTCCAATTTCATATTAGCACTTTATCTACTGTATTACAACTTCACCATGGTTCATACCCCCCGATACTACCCATAGATTCATCAAAATAAGCGATCAACACATAGAAAACAGAATCTGTCAAAAATAGAACAGTCTGTAGTAATGTCGAAGTTTAGTAAACTTCTGTAACTCTAAAAAATTCTTAAAAAATATTACAATTTGAAAATTTTGTACATAAGTAATGTGCAAAAAGTTTCAGGCCCATTTGACCTTCCAGTAAAAAAATGTAAAATCGCGAACTACAGCCAAAGTTTCTGTTTTTTGTTCTGCACATAGAAAACAAGCAATCTAATCATCCTAAAACCAAAGCTTGGCACATTATTTTTATAATACAATGGATATATTCAAGGGGATAATTATTTACAGAGAAACTTCCATGAAAAATTATACATTGTTTCCGTGAGCATGAACACAAGTGCTCAAGGTCGACCCGCACTTCTTCAATGCATAACTTTCCAATCACTTCTCTTTTTGAAAAACTTTTTAGGCATAAGAGGCAAGTAAAAAAAATGTATTTCATTCTTTTAATTTTTTGTATGTTTCAACCACAACTAAACAGAAACAAAAAGGAAAAACAAAATCTACTTGGTGAAGAAAGTAAACAAGCACACACGAGAATATCAACCCCACGCTATTGCTCCCCGGCAACGGCGCCAGGAAAGAGCTTGATGGTCCCCAAGTGCAGGGAATCATCTAGCAATTCCCAATGGTGGAAGTGATAAGTATGGAGTGTCGAACCCACAAGGAGCTAAAGGTAAGATCAATATTCTCTCAAGTCCTATCTGCCATTGATACGACTCTACGTACACTGAATGTTTGCTTCCAACTAGAAACGAGAAATAAAACTACGTTGTGGGTATGAAGAGGATAACTTTGCATGATATCGGAGAGCTAAAATATATAAGTAGGTGTTGTTATCATAAAGTTAGAATATATTACTAAATATTATAAATAGCGAGTGTGGGATAATGATGGATCGGTGTGCGGAATTGTCCTAGGCAATTGTTAACAAGACTGGTAGTCGTCATTGCAATTTCATATGAGGGAGAGGCATAAGCTAACATACTTTCTCTTCTTGGATCATATGCACTTATGATTGGAACTCTAGCAAGCATACGCAACTACTAAAGATCATTAAGGTAAAACCCAACCATAGCAGTAAAGCATCAAGTCCCCTTTATCCCACACGCAACAATTCCCTTACTCGGGTTTATGCTTCTGTCACTCAAGCAACCCACTATAAGCGAATCATGAACGTATTGCAACACCCTACAGCGGGAATCCCTCACGCTTGCGCGACATGGAGGGCACCATAGGACAGCACCAAAATAAAACATACAACTCGTACCAATCTAGATCATCAATGAACCCAAAGACAAAGGATATCTACTCAAAACATCATAGGATGGCAACACATCATTGGAACATAATATGTGGCATAAAGCACCATGTTCAAGTAGGGATTACAGCGGGGTGTGGGAGAGTGGACTGTGTAAAAGAGATGAGGATGGTGATGATGATGGCAATGTTGATGAAGACGATCACCGCGGCGATGATTCCCCTCCCGATGGCACTCGAGCGCCACCGAGAGAGAGGAGGAGATGTTCTCCCCCTTGTGCTTCCTCCTCCATGGCCTCCCCCTAGATGGGGAGAGGTTCTCCCTCTGGTCCTTGGCTTTCATGGCGATGATGGCCCCCCCGGGATCCTCCTCCATGGCCTCCGGTGAAGATGGGCCCCTCCGGCAGGGTGCCAGAGAGGGCCTAGATTGATTTCTCGTGGTTACAGAGGCTTGCAGCGGCGAAACTTCCGATCTAGGTTATTTTCTGGAGGTTTATGTATTTATAGGAATTTTTGGCGTCGGTCTCACATCCAGGGGGTCTCCGAGTCGTCCACGAGATAGGAGGGCGAGCTCGGGGGGTAGGGCGCGCCGCCCACCCTCGTGGACAGCCCGGGACTCTTCTGGCCCAACTCTTTTACTCCAGGGGCTTCTTTTGGTCCATAAAAAATCGTCAAAAATTGGCACGTCAATTGGACTCCGTTTGGTATTCCTTTTCTGTAAAACTAAAAAACAAGCAAAAATCATAAACTGGCACTGGGCTCTAGGTTAATAGGTTAGTCCCCAAAATCATATAAAATAGCATATAAATGTATATAAAACATCTAAGACGGATAATATAATAGCATGAATACTTCATAACTTGTAGATATGTTGGAGACGTATCAACCCTCGCCACTCAATTCAAAAAAGAAAAAAGAAAACCCTCACCATCCCCATGTGACAAAAACCCTCACCTCGCCCGCCACCCCCTCGGCCCCTCTGGTACGTTCCACATTCACACATGCACAAGCTCCTCCGCGTCTATGCCATAGCACTGCCTATCGCGGCGGTAAACACATAGCTCGACGCCTGCCGTCGCCGCCAGGCTGCTGGCAAAGCCCACCGTATTTCGCCACATCCGCTTGCCGCCGCCTATCAGCAATGACTTTCTCGACGCTGCTCGCGGTCGAGCCAGCTCCGCTCAGTTGGGGAATCTGTTGTACTGAGGGTTCTTTCTCATGGACGACAAGGTAACTAATTTAACGAGACATTATCTCATCTCTTACCCTAGTTCATCTACCTCCTTTAATCACCCGGCGGAAATCACCGTGAATTCATTTTTATTTGAGCTGATTTGAGGGTTTTCTTTCATTCATAGAATGTACAGTGCGCCGACACTTCAGGACTTGGCGACCGCCACCAGAGATTCCATCTCATCGTACCAGATAACTTGAGGACGCGCGCGGTATGTCCAGTCTCACCCTAAATCGGTTGGCATGGCCTACTTTCCTGAACATATTCTAAATATTGCTACATTTGGATAAATGGTGCCACATGCACCATATACGTCAAAGGGGATTTCCCCCTCTTCTTTATATATTAGGCAAATTAATGATGTATTGTTCTTTCGATTACTCTCATATTTCCATGACATCATGTTTACCCTATCTGTTTAATTATAGACTTTTGTCCTTCGATTTCAACTGCTATACAGTTCTTTCAATTTGGGCCCATATTTTCATGGTACCATATTTTCTTTAACAATCCTACCATTTTCTGCAGGACATCCCTCGCTATGCAATAGATTATGCAGTTCACAATTTTTCCCTTTACATACATCAAGGCTCCACAAATGTCATACTACACACAAACCATGGATTTACAATGGTTGCTACTGTAAGACTTGATGAACATGGTGACTCCTATTTTGGCACTGACTTTTGGAATGAAATTGCAAAGTTTTATGTACTAAAAGCTGGCACTAAAATTGCACTGCACATAGAAGGGCCTGGTCATGAGGTATATGCTAACTTCCCCGACAAAATCATCCGTCCAGACTTTGTTCGAAGTAAGTTTTCTTTTTAACTATCTGCATATGTTGACTTACCCAGCAATGTCAAATGAATTGTGTAGTATTTAAGCAACCAATTGTTATTCCCTTTTCTTACTATATCCCTACCTAATAACTTCTAATTACCAATACACTTTTCTATTGCCCTGTTTTAACTAAATATTCCCTGTACACCCATTTCTATCATAAAGCGCCGCTAACAAGGAGACTCCAGAGGTGGAGAACAGGGCTGCCAACAAGCGGAGGCGGGGCGAGCTAGAACTGCAAGCGACTCCATCAGGTCTAGACTTAATCAGCTGTCTCCCCGATGATATGTTGAGAGTCATCATCTCCCTCCTCCCAATCAAATATGGGGCGCGGACAACCCTCCTTTCCCGGCGGTGGCGCCCCCTATGGAACTCCAGCCCTCTCGACCTCATCGACACCCACGAGCTTTGCCATGGCTATCGCAAAAGCTTGGATGCATTCTCCAAGGTCATTGTCAGTCACCTTGGCCCAACCAAAGGCCTTAGAATGGGCAAGTCCCATTCCAATGGCAAGGACCGAGCCAAGCTTGACGACTGGTTCTGATCCCCCCCCCTAGATCAGCTCGAGGAGCTCATTTTTGATGATGGGCATATGCGGTCACTACCAACGTCCACACTCCGCCTCGCGCCCACGCTACGCGTCGCCAAGTTCAGGAACTGCCATTTCCCGCCCCTTAATGACACGCCCACTCTTATTCTACCATGACTGAAGCACCTCGAGCTTGTCGCCATCTGTCTCTCAAAGGGTGACATGGAGTGCCTGCTCCGTGGCTTTACTGCACTCGAGTACCTTCGTCTTCAGGCGATCAATGGGTTGAGTACCTTCCACATGACCTCCATGACTCTTTGGACTATTTATGTGTGTTGCTGGTGCGGCAGGAAGACATCACAAAAGGTGGACCACGGTATGGTCATCGAGGACACACCTGCACTTGAGAGATTACTTGTAGTTGATCAAGAAGGTCCAACAAGAATCAATGTCATTTCTGTGTCGAAATTGATAGTGGTGGGCTACTCGTCTGACAAATACTCCGAACTTGTTATTGGATCCACACCCGTTCAAGTACAACAGCCACGTTCTACCTCTCCTTCTACAAATTAACATTATTTCTAATTTTGAAGATGTTTGTTTGTCTGTCATTCAGAAAATGATTCCGATAAGCTTGACCCCGAAACTGTGCACAGTGAAGGTCTTGGCACTAGAATCTATCGGGCCCGACCTGGAGCAAGTTGTCAGTTTCCTGAGATGCTTTTCTGTCGAGGGAAACTGTCCGCCACGAACACCTATGGGACTGGAGCCCCTTGCTAGTGCGGTAAGAGGGCGGAGGGAGCACGAAGAGCCGATCGAGGAGATCACGCAGGCAGTTTACCCAGGTTCGGGCCGCGATGGACGCGTAAAACCCTACTCCTGCTTAGTTTGTATTGAGTTGGAGAGCTCGGGAGCTTGAAGAACTAGCTACACCGAGCGTATGAGCGATCTAGGTTCCGAACCCTTTCTACGTTGTGCATGGGCCTCCTTTTATAGTGCAAGGGGTCACCGACAGGTGTCAACGTAGGAGAAAGGGTAAAAATGTAAAAGAGGTGGTAGTTGTAACAGTGCGGGAATAGTGGAGCTACAGTGTATGAACAGTGGTCGCTACCTACTTTGACAGTGGGGGACAAGAGCATTTAATGCCCGTCGCCGTCGACCCCAAAAGCGCCCGCCCTTGCTTCTCCGTTTGCCACGGCGATGGCTTTACCACCGTGGAGCGCCACCGTGTCCCCCAGGCTGCACAGCCATCCGCCACGCGTCCCCGGACTGGCCCCGGGGCGACGCGTGGACCGATGAGCTGGAGCGCGGGCACACAGCGCAACCTTCCCCGGCAAGTACCTTGCCGGGGTCTTGACCTTGCCGGGCCAGGGAGCTTGTCGGGCTCTGAAGTTTGTCGCTCCCCGGGCCCTGCCGGGGCGCATACAGCGCCGAGGCATGTCTTCTGCGATGCAATCTTCTGGTCCTCCTGGCAAGCTCCTCTTGCCAGGGCCTTGCGCTAGTGAGGTAATCTTGAGCCTGGGATGGCCTTCCCGGCAAGCTCCACTTGCCGGGGCCTCGATCTTCCGTCTTGTATACTTTGTTTTTGAATGGTTTTATATGGAGCAGGAAGGTCTCCGGCAAGCACGTGGTAGGCCCTGCCACGGGAAGCTGCTACCGTCCGTGCACAAGTTGGGGTACTGAGGTACCCCTACCTTAGTACACCGACAGGAGCCCCCGGGCCTGGGCCACACACGGTGCCGAGCGCTGTTGGGCCAGGCCCAAAACAGTGCATGGACACGCGCGGCCCACGGCACGCCGAATCCACTTCCGCATCCGCCGCGTCCCCCCGTAACGGCATGCGTCAATTGCGGCGTTGTGGGATGGGACGTGGCCACGTTCTTTTAATGGAAAGAGCGAAACGTTCCCCACTTCCCCATAAAAGCAGAGGAAGCAGGAGCGGTTCCCCTCCTACGCCTTCATTGCTTCTTCTTCCATCTCCAGAGATCCCCTTTGCGCTCCGCCTCCACACCTTCTCCGTCGTCTTCCGCATCTCCGGCGCCGCCGGACTCTTCGTCCCCCTTCTCTCGCCGCCCCCGCCATGGCCCCGAAGACCGAGAAGGCGAAGGCGGAGAAGACCAAGAAGGAGAAATCGGAGCAAGCGGCGAGGCTCACCGCGTTGCGGAAGCGGAACGTCGTCTTCTCGCCGAGGCTCAGCGCGCGGGAGCTCTGGAACAAGTACTACTTGTTCTGGGCCAAGAAGACCAAGGCGCATCCCCGCACCCGAGCCTATCCGGCCGCCGCCAAGGACAACTACCCCGGCGGGTACTTCTTCTTCGCAGCTTTCTTCCACTGCGGCCTCTGTCCCCCTTTTTCCGACTTTTTCTGTGATATAATGCACACCTACGGCCTCCATCTTCTAGACTTCACCCCCAACGCCATCCTCACGATGGCGGTTTTCGCACATATGTGCGAAAACTATATTGGGATATACCCAAACGTAGCGCTGTTTAGGCACTTCTTCACCCCTAGAGTAGAAGCCGGCGCTCCCCTCTCCGGGGGGGATTTCTTGGGTCTTCCGCTTGAATAAGAAGGAGTCCTACTTGCCGGGGGAGCTCCGCGGAAAGTGGGAGGAGTGGCGTGCAGACTGGTGTTGGATAGTCGAGGACGAGCCGCAACCTTTCACCGCGCCGCGCACAACAGCCATCGTGCGTGGCAGGGACTGGAGTGAGTTGGATTCGGACGACGGCAAGCTCGACGTCGCCCTCATCAGAATTCTTCGTCTCCGGGTAGCAAGGTTGTCTGTCGGAGAAGTAGGCACAGATTTCCTCCGCCGCCGCATCGCCCCTCTTCAAGATAGGAAGAGGCCAGCCTGGGAGTACGGCAACGCGGCGGACATAATGAGGCTGCGCCCCGGGCTAAACTTCAACTTCACGTCGCTGGAGCTGAAGGGGATGGTCCGGGAACTATTTAAGCATGACCCGGCCCACCCAGAGTGGTTCAGAGCTCCCCGGGGAGTGGTGCCTCTCTGCAACAGCACGGCCTGGGATTCCCTTCGCGCCATGATGCCCGCGTATGACTTGCACGGCATCGACCGCACATGGATTCCGCCCAAGCCAGACGTCATCCTGAACTTCTTCGACAACCTGGTGGAGGTGGCGAAGAACAAGGACGAGATCAAGGGGCTCACACGGGACACCACCGACCAGGAGATAGCGTATATAGCTTCTCGGGTTGAAGAGGCCGCTGCAGCCGCAGCGGCAGGAGAATTTGGCTTTACGCCCGAGGAGGCAGAGGCTGCGGAAACGTCCTGCCAAGCAGAGGAGGCGGAGATCCGCAGGCTGCTGAAGCTTCCTCCCGACGAGCTCGCCGGGGTCCCTTCCTTGAGGCACTCCGGGATTCCCGGAATCCTGACCGAGGCCGCGGCGAGAGGCAGCGCCGCCGGAGGAAACAGAGGCACCGCAAGGAGCGGAGGCGCCGGAGGGAGCGGAGGCGCCGGAGGGAGAGCGGCCACAGTGCAGGGCGCTGGGCCCAGCAAGCCTGCCGAGGAGGAGGAGGAGGAGGAGGACGTCGGGGCCGACGAAGACTCCGACGGATCCCTGGGGCTATACGCCGACGACCTCTCCTCGTCATCGGAGACCTCCCCGCCTCGGGCAAGCCCTAGGCGCTCTCCGCTGAAGCGTCTCCGCAAGACGGCGACAGGGACGAGGGCGCAGGCGCCCCGGCAACAACCAGCTCGCCGGGCGGCGCGAGCTACCCGGGGGAGCCAAGCTGCGACGGGGGCGCCCGGCGCACCAACCACAGTGGGGGCGACCCGCACGCAGGCCACGGCGGAGGCGACCCGCACACAGGCCACGGCGGAGGCGCCCCGCACGACAGCGCCAAGCGGAGGAGGGTCTTCGCAGGGCGGAGCTGCAGCTCCGCCCGCTCCCCGGGCCTCGGCTACCACGGGGGCCGGGTCTTCGCAGCCCCCAGCCCCGGGGACCGCCAAGCGCCCGAGGGAGTCTTCGCCTCCTGCTCCCCGCGCGGACGCGTCTCAGGTGGCGTTTGACTTCTCCGCCTTGAGCGACGACGACGAGGAGGAACAGGAGTAAGAACTCGAGGCTTCATATCTTCTTAAACTTCGTCTTGATTATTGTAGATTCTGATCTTGCTTCTTGTTTTAACTTCAGGACCTTGGCGGAGCGAGTGGCGAAGAAGGCCAAGGTGCCCGTGGTCGAGGTCGCGGACGACTCGCCTGTCGCGGCGACAGGGGACGTGCCGGAGACGAGCCCGCCGGACCCGAGCGCTGCTCCGAGGAGCAGCCCCCAGCGCAGCCCCCAGCGTAAGTCTGAGTTCCATACTTCCGCTCGCCGGGCGCGCTTGAAGATTTTGTCTTGTGCTAATATCTTGATGTTTTCGTCTTGTCTTGATTGTTTTGTGCAGAGGTGGAGCCGCTAGCTCAGGAGCATCGGGAGGTCGCTCCCGAGGAGCCGCGGGCCCCGCCGTCCCCGCCAAGGCCGAACTCCCCGGCAAGGGAGAGCACTCCGCCAAGGGCGGGTACTCCGCCAAGGGCGAGTACCCCGCCAAGGGCGAGTAGCCCGGCGAGGGCGGCCACCCCGCCAAGGCAGAGCTCCCCGGCGAGGGAGCCTGCCGCTGACGACGTCCGCCAAGGTAAGTTCTGTAATTTTGTCTTCTTGGATTCGTCTCTTTTTGGATATTTGCTTGAACTTCTTCTTCTTTTTCTTCTTCTTCTAGATCCTCCTCCCCCAGAACAAATGGAGACGGAAACCATTGTCGTGGAGGAGGACGCGCAGGGCGACGGCGGCAACGCCCCTGTCACTGAGGACACGGCGGGAGCCGCCGAGCCGGCTGCGGAGGAGACTGCCCCTAGTGCAGACGCAGCGGCCGGGGAGGGGGACGGCGACCGCACTGCCGGCCCGGAGGCGGCAGGAGCATCAAGTGCTGCACCGGCCGCCGACCCCTCCGCCGAAAAGGAGCAGGCGGGCTACTATCTTGAAGCTCCCAACGGCGTCTTCATCCAGGTGCCGTGGGGTTCTTCGTCGCGAGCCCCCGTGGAGGGCGAGGCTTTCGATGGAGAAGTTCTCGCCTCCGCGGGACTGAAGATCGTCGAGGCGCCCGACGAAAGTGAAGGGCCCGAGGAGGAGAAGTTGCTTCACCAGCTCCTGGCCCTTTACCGGGCCAGGCAGGCGAAGCTTGCGTCTCGGGAGGCCCTTGCCGCCAAGGCCGCCGTCGAGATGGAGAAGCGCGCGGCGGAGCTCCGCGCCGCCAACCAGGCTGCCCTCCGCGACGTGGCGGAGGAGCGCGAGAGGCTCGCCGGGGAGTACCAGGAATGGTTGCTGGAGAAGGCCGAGGCCGAAGAGCAGCAGCGACTCGCCGGGGAGGAGCTGTCCCGGCGAGAAGGAGAGCTGACCCAGCGGAAGGTCAACCTCGACTCCCACGAGGAAGACCTTGCCGCTCGGGAGCAGGCCCTTGGCGGAGAGCTGAAGGAGGCGAAAGCCGCCGCGGTTGCCGCGGAGACCGCCAAGGAGGAGCTCGCGGCCAAGGTTGCGCAGCTGGAGGAGTCACTGAAGGCGAGCGTGGAGAGGGTCACCGCGCTCAACACAGAGCGCGAGAAGGACGCCCACACCAACTCCGAACTCCAGGTGCGTCTCTCCAAGAAGGGCGACGAGCTGAAGGCCGCCAAGGACTCCATTGAGGATCTGGAGCTGAAGCTTTCCACGTTGAAGGCCTCGCTTGACGCCGTCCGAGACCGGGAAACCAAACTGAAGGAAGAGCTCCGCAAGGAGCGAGGCTTGGTGGAGAGCGCCAACACTGCGGCCGAGAACTTCCGCCGGACCGTCGAGGTGTGGACCGATGACTTGGTGTCTTCTGCATCCAACATCGACCAAGAACTGCTGGCGCTGAAGGTTGAGCACCTCATCTACTCTCCGGACCCAAACCTCCCTCACAGCGCCAAGCTCAGCCTCTTCTTCAGAGGGATCGCGCCGGCTCTTGCAGATCTTCGGAAGAAGCTCCCCGCGCAACTGGCCGAGGAGTCGCGCCAGCTCTGCGCGGGAACCTTGGAGCGCGTCCTGACGAAGATTGTATACCGCAATCCCGGTATAAACCTCACCAACGTTCTCCGCAGCTTGCCGGCCGACGCGAACATAGAGGCGCTGAAGGCGCAGGTCGCCCACATCATCGCCAAAGTGAACAAGATCTCCAGGATTGAGGGCGACCGCGTAGATTAGGCCTCTTTTTTCTTTATCTCTTTTGTTGCTGCATAGGGTGTTATGAACTCATTAATCATTGCGACAAGTTATTCCTTGTAAGATATTTATCTTATTTTGATCAATCAGTGCAATGTTATCTTCCTTGTCTTGGTCATTTTCTTCGTATGTTTTTCACCCTACGCTCCCGGGGAGCTTGCCGGCAAGGGGTTTTTGCCGCGAGCGCTGAGTGCTGGACTCTGAGCAGCCTGCTGGTCAAAGCCTTACCGGCAAGCAACCTTGCCGCAGCTAGTCGCAACGCACTTAGCTTGCTGAGCGAACTCGAAAACGAAGTAAGGGCGCGACACTTGTCGCAGCTCACTCAAATCGTTGAGCGTACTCGAAAACAAGACAAGGGTGCGGCTAGCTACGGGTAGGTTCCTCCGCGCACAGGTTTTCCATACAAGGTGTGATTGTTCAAGGAAGACAACTTAAAATTTAAAAATTTGAACTGGTCAAATTCTAAATAACTTAGCTTTCATATCTTGCTTCTCGGTAAGACTTCTCTTTCTTGAACAGCACTCGGTTCCTCTTCCATCTCCTTCCCCCCCGGCAAACTTGTGCGCGAGGAACATTCCTTCTGCTTAAGAGGCAAGGAAAAAGAGGAGGGAAACAAGTATATAGCCTTTCGGCGTGCTAATGCTTACCGGACGTGTATGTTGCACAAGATGCCAAATAACACATGCAAATAGCAAAGAAAAGCATGCAAAAGGCAAATAGCGCAAAACACAAAAGCTTTACTGATGCACGGGGTCTGCGCCCGGCTTTGTACAAAGGGTTACATGCAACAGCGGCAAAGCTCGTACAAAAGGGTGGTTGCCGGAGCGGATCACGGCAACCGCGCCTTATGGGTGAAACTTGCGAAGATGCTCTATGTTCCAGGAGTTGCTCACCGGTAAGCCTTCTTCGGTCTCAAGGTGGACAGCGCCGGGCCTTGTGACTTGTCTCACCCGATAAGGGCCTTCCCACTTCGGCGTCAACTTGTTGGAATTCTTGGCGGACTGAACACGCCGAAGAACAAGGTCGCCTTCCTCGAGACTCCTGGCCTTGACCTTGCGGCTATGGTAGCGACGCAAGGCTTGCTGGTATCGAGCATCTCGTACAGTAGCCTGGAGACGTTCCTCCTCGAGGAGCAATGCATCATCTTGTCGCAGTTGCTCTTGCTCTAGCTCATCATAAGCGAGCACTCGAGGAGATCCGTATACGAGTTCCGTGGGGAGAACTGCCTCTGCTCCATAGACTAGAGCAAAGGGTGTCTGTCCGGTGGCTCGACTTGGTGTCGTTCTGGTTGACCAAAGAGCTGCCGGTAGCTCCTCTATCCAGTTTTTTCCGCACTTGCGCAGCCTGTCAAAAGTCCTTGTCTTAAGTCCGCGCAACACTTCAGCATTTGCCCTCTCCGCTTGACCGTTGCTCCTCGGGTGAGCAACAGAAGTGAAACAGACCTTGGCGCCAAGGTCTTGGACGTACTGCATGAAGGTGCGACTAGTAAATTGTGTACCGTTGTCGGTGATGATCCTGTTAGGGATCCCGAAGCGGCAAACAATCGACCTGAAGAACCTGACCGCTGACTGTGCTGTCACCTTTCTCACTGGTTCCACTTTTGGCCACTTTGTGAACTTGTCGATTGCAACGTACAAGTACTCAAAGCCCCCGACAGCTCGGGGGAAGGGGCCGAGGATATCGAGCCCCCAGACCGAGAAGGGCCAGGACAAAGGAATCGTCTGGAGAGCTTGAGCTGGCTGATGAATTTGTTTTGCATGGAACTGGCACGCTTCACACTTGGTTACTAGTGCAGTTGCATCTTGGAGGGCTTCTTGCCAAAAGAACCCTTGCCGGAAAGCTTTCCCGGCAAGCGCCCTTGCGCCAATGTGGTGGCCACATATGCCTCCATGTATTTCTGCCAACAGCTCCTGTCCATCTTCCCTGGAGATGCACTTCAACCTGATACCATTGAGCCTTCTTCTGTACAGCTCGTTATCCACGAACTGGTACATACTTGACTGCCTGGTTATCTTCTCTATTTCTTCTGGGTCGTCGGGAAGTTCTCCGGTTTGCAGAAAACGGACGATCTGCTGCGCCCATGCCGGAGCCCGAGGCTCAACGGCAAGGACTAAAGGCATGAGGGCCGCTGCGGAGACCTCAGCTTCTGCGGCAAGAACCTCTGGCTCCGCCGGAGCTGATGGTCCCCGGGCAAGCTCGCCGGGGCGAGGCTTGTCGGGAACACTTGCTTCAACTGCACAGATCCTGGGATCTGCAGGAGCAGACTGTTCCTCAGCGTTCTGATTGCTGATCTTGGGGATCTTGGCGGCGGTTTCAGGAAGATCCGCCGGCAAGTAGTCGCCGGAGACCAACTTTCTTTTCTTGGACTGCCCAATTGATGGTGTAACGGATGGTTGAGTCAGCTTGAGCAAGAAGGTCCCTGGTTCCATAGGTAACTTCATCGAAGCACACTTTGAAAGGCCATCTGCAATTTCGTTCTGAGCTCTCGGGACGTGCTCCATTTGCAGACCTTCAAAGTGCTCCTCAAGCTTCCTCACTTCACCTACATAAGCTTCCATCAAAGGGCTCTGGTAACTCTTGTTAACTTGCCGGACCACCAACTGAGAATCTCCCCGCACAATCAGCTTTCTGATCCCAAGTTCGGCCGCAATCCTGAGGCCGGCGAGCAAACCTTCGTACTCAGCACTGTTGTTTGTCGCTTGCTCCCTGGGAAAGTGCATCTGGATAACATACTTGAGGTGCTCTCCGGTGGGCGCGATGAGTACCACGCCAGCACCGGCGCCTTGCAGCGAAAAGGCACCATCAAAATACATTACCCATTCACTTGTCGCTTCTTGTACGGGTGCACTTGTTTCTGGAATTTCCTCGTCGGGCGTTGGGGTCCACTCAGCTATGAATTCTGCCAAAGATCGGCTCTGTATGGTTGAGGTACTTTCAAACTTGAGTCCAAAGCTCGACAGCTCCAGTGCCCACTCAACGATCCTGCCTGTTGCTTCTGGATTGTGCAATATCCTCTTCAACGGAAAGCGAGTGACCACTGTTATCTCATGTGCCTGGAAGTAATGGCGTAGCTTTCTCGAGGCCATGAGGAGGCCGAAAAGCAACTTTTGCACCCCGGAGTATCTTGATCTAGCCCCCTGCAAGAGGGAACTCACAAAATACACCGGGCGCTGCACCATCCTCTTCCGCACTTCTTCCTGCTCCTGCGCAGAGTTGTCCTTGTCGGGGCCAGAGCTTGTCGGAGCAGCCCCCTGCTTGTCGCTGGATCCGCTTGCCGGTGGTGTAGACTCCTCGTCGGCCTCCCTCTCCGCTACTAACGTAGCACTAACCACCTGGTTGGTCGCCGCTAGGTATAGCAACAACTTTTCTTGTGTTCTAGGTGCGACAAGTATTGGAGTGGAGGATAGGTACCGTTTCAAATCTTGCAGCGCTGCCTCCGCTTCCGGAGTCCACTTCATGGGACCTGCCTTCTTCAGGATTTTGAAGAAAGGTAGGGCGCGTTCTGCAGACTTCGAAATGAACCTACCGAGGGCAGCCACACAACCTGCAAGCCTTCTAACATCCTTGACGCGCTTCGGGGCCTTGATCTGCTCGATGGCTTTAATCTTGTCGGGGTTAGCTTCAATCCCCCTCTGTGACACAAAGAACCCGAGAAGCTTGCCGGAGGGGACTCCAAAGACGCACTTCTCGGGGTTCAACTTGAGCTGTATCTTGCGCAGGTTCTGAAATGTCTCTTCCAAATCTTGGACCAGGGTATCCTTACTCTTGCTCTTCACCACGATGTCATCCATGTAAGCCTCTACATTTCTGTGGATCTGTGGCTCGAAAGCAGTGTGCACTACCCTTGCAAATGTTGATCCTGCATTCTTCAGTCCAAATGGCATGCGTATGAAGCAATAAGTGCCACATGGAGTGATAAATGCAGTCTTCTCTTCATCTGCTTGGGCCATAAAGATCTGGTGGTAACCTGAATATGCATCAAGAAAAGAGAGTAGCTCACATCCGGCGATGGAGTCAACGATCTGGTCAATGCGCGTCAAAGGGAATGGATCCTTGGGACATGCTTTATTCACATCGGTGAAGTCTATACACAGTCTCCACTTCCCGTTGGCCTTGCGCACGACGACTGGGTTTGCTAACCACGTCGGATGGATCACACCTCTAACTAGGCCTGCTGCCTCTAGCTTCTTGATTTCTTCAGCAATGAATTCTTGGCGCTCCACGGCTTGCTTCCTCACTTTCTGCTTGACGGGCCGCGCATGAGGACAAACAACAAGCTTGTGCTCAATTACCTTCCTGGGAACACCGGGGATGTCAGATGGTTGCCAGGCAAACACATCGACATTCGCCCGCAGGAAGGCAACGAGCGCGCTTTCCTATTTGCTGTCAAGCGTGGCACTGATGGTGAAGGTACCACCAGTACCGTCCTCCTTGGCGGACACCTTCTTGGTTGCCGGTGGAGCGGCCATCCCCTTCTTACACTTGCCGGTGGAGCTCGATGGAACGTCCTCGACGGCAGCGCAGCACTCCGAAGAGGTGCGGTTGCCGGAGTGGGCCCCAGAGCACTTGCCGGACTTGGTCTTCGTCTTCTTCCCCCCGGGAGCTTCAGCGGCAAGTGTGTCCTTCTCTGCCGCAGCTGCTGCATCCCGGTAGATCTTGTCGGCGCAGACAAGCGCATCCTTCTTGTCGCCATGGACAGTGATGACACTTATCGGCCCCGGCATTTTGAGTACGTTGTAGGCATAGTGGGAAGCTGCCATGAACTTGGCGAGGGCGGGACGGCCGAGTATCCCATTGTATGGCAATGGGATATCGGCGACGTCGAATGTGATGCGCTCAGTCCTGAAGTTAAGCTCCCCGCCAAAGGTCACTGGCAGAGTTATCTTCCCCTTGGGCTTGCTCCTTCCCGGGTTGATTCCTTGGAAAGAACCGGTCTCTTCGAGCTCGCCATCTGGGATTTGGAGTTTCTTGATCACAGCAGAGGAGATCAAGTTCAGCCCGGCCCCGCCGTCAACCAACATTTTGGTGACCTTGAGGTTGCGGATGGTGGGTGAGACCAGCATCGGCAAGCACCCGACCGCAGTGGTGCGGTCAGGGTGATCCTCAAGATCAAAAATGATGGGCGTGCTGGACCATTTGAGGAGCCTGCGCGACTCCACGGGCGGCTCTGCTGCATTCACCTCCCGCACCCACTGCTTGAGTTGGCGGTGGGAGGTGTGCAGAGAGGCGCGACCGTCGACGCACAGGACCTCCGTGGCCTTCTGGAACTCCTGCTCGCTGTTATCCTCATCCTCCATGTCTTCGTCGTCGTCTTCTTCATCCTTGTCGCGGCCCCGGGGAGGTCGGTCACCTTGCCGCTGCTTGGCCTTGCCGCGGCGTCCTCCCCGGCCATTGAATGGCCGCTTCTTGCTTGGTTCTCCACCACCACCTTGGGCCTTCTCCTTGTCGCGCCTCTCGTACTCAGCTTTCTGCTGCTCGACGAGGTACTCGACGCATTTGCAGTTGGAGAGGTCGTGGCCCTTGGTGCGGTGGATCTTGCAGTATTGCTTGTCGGAGCCGTCCTGCTTGTCGGCTGCCGCTACAGGGGCGGGCTCCTTGCCGGAGCCGCCAGCCTGTGTTTGCTTGGCGGGAGCCTCCTTGCCGGACTTCTCGACGGCAAGCACTTCCTTCTTGTTCTTCCTCCTGTTGTTCCGCCGCCGGCTCTTCTTTGCCGGGGCGGCGTCGTCGCTGTCGCTTCTTCCTGCGCCAGCATCCTCCCCGGGGAGTCTCCTCCCCTCTTCTGCGCGTGCGCACTTATCAGCCAGAGCATAAATCTCGCTGACATCCCGTATCTTGGTCATGGCCATTTCTTCACGCATGCGGCGGTTACGCACGTTCTGATGGAACGCGCTGATAACCGCGGCAGGGTGGACGTCGGGGATGTTGTGCTGTACACGGCTGAAGCGTTGGATGTACTTGCGCAGGGGTTCTCCCTCCTTCTGGGCCAGAATGTGGAGATCGCTCTCCTGGCCGTGGGGTTTGTGGCCGCCTGTGAAGGCGCCAACAAACTGGTGGCAAAGATCTGCCCAAGAAGAAATGGAGCCTTCCGGCAAGTGCATAAGCCACGAACGAACGTTCGGCTTTAGCACGAGCGGGAAGTAGTTCGCCAAAATCTTCTCGTCGCGCCCCCCGGCAGCCTGCACCGCGATGGTGTAAATGCTGAGGAATTCCGAGGGGTGCGTCTTGCCGTCGTACTTCTCCGGTACGTCGGGCTTGAAGTTCTTCATGCTGGGCCACTGGACGCGCCGCAGCTCGCGGGTAAACGCAGGGCAACCTGCCGCGTACGGCAAGTCGCCTGGTTCACTGGGCGCGCGCGCGTCGACAGCGTTCCCAGCTCTCTGGTCTGATTGTCGCCGAGCTTCTCGGCGGCGCTCAATCATTGTTCGAGCGTCTTCTTGTCGCCGGTCGTCAAGGACTTGGCGCTGGTCCCGACGAGCCCGCGGATCCGACGACGCCGTGGAGCCGTCGTCGGCGTTGTTCCGGCGGGGCGGCGTCTTCTGCTTCTGCGGCGGGGAGTGCACGGTGGTTGCACCCCCGGCGGTCTTGTCGCCGTCGGCCTTCGTCTTCTCGACTTGCCGTGGCCGGTTGCCGGCTGCTGCGGCGTATCGTTGTTGGCGAAGGCGATCAGGCTCTGGATGGTTGCCCTCCAGTCTTCGGCCTTGTCTGCCGCTGGAGGGAAGTCGAGGAGCAGTTGCGCCCTTGCGAGCGCTTCTGCTGGAGTGGAGGGGAGCGGGGGCGAGCGGTGCGAGGAGCGGGATATGCTCGGACTCCTAACAGCGTTAGAAGGAGCAGGGTCCCGACCCGGCGTCCGCGCTTTGCTTGTGCCCGGACGGTGGTCCGGAGCATCCCGCGAGCCTCCGGTTTGCCCTTGGCCCAGCAAGCGGATGCCACCTCCTGTGACATGGCGTTGCTGGGTTGTCGTTTGCTGAGATGGACGTGGCGCGTCCACGGAGACCGATGCTCGGTCATCCGTCCTGTCCTTGGATTTGGTGGCGCCGCGCGTGTCCTCGCCGGCGACCACCCTTCCGACGGCGTCTCCCCCGCCCACCGTTGGCTCCGGTGGCGGCGGATGAGACGCAGACGGGCCTGCGACCTCCGAAGCCTTCTTCTTCGGGGCCATGGTGCTGTTGTTGATGAAGCTGACGAATTCGGAGAGGTTGATGAAGAATGCGCCCGCGTGAACGCCGGATCAGGTTCGCACAACCTCGACGCCCCCTACCTGGCACGCCAAAAGATGTCGGGGGAAACTGTCCGCCACGAACACCTATGGGACCGGAGCCCCTTGCTAGTGCGGTAAGAGGGCGGAGGGAGCACGAAGAGCCGATCGAGGAGATCACGCAGGCAGTTTACCCAGGTTCGGGCCGCGATGGACGCGTAAAACCCTACTCCTGCTTAGTTTGTATTGAGTTGGAGAGCTCGGGAGCTTGAAGAACTAGCTACACCGAGCGTATGAGCGATCTAGGTTCCGAACCCTTTCTACGTTGTGCATGGGCCTCCTTTTATAGTGCAAGGGGTCACCGACAGGTGTCAACGTAGGAGAAAGGGTAAAAATGTAAAAGAGGTGGTAGTTGTAACAGTGCGGGAATAGTGGAGCTACAGTGTATGAACAGTGGTCGCTACCTACTTTGACAGTGGGGGACAAGAGCATTTAATGCCCGTCGCCGTCGACCCCAAAAGCGCCCGCCCTTGCTTCTCCGTTTGCCACGGCGATGGCTTTACCACCGTGGAGCGCCACCGTGTCCCCCAGGCTGCACAGCCATCCGCCACGCGTCCCCGGACTGGCCCCGGGGCGACGCGTGGACCGATGAGCTGGAGCGCGGGCACACAGCGCAACCTTCCCCGGCAAGTACCTTGCCGGGGTCTTGACCTTGCCGGGCCCGGGAGCTTGTCGGGCTCTGAAGTTTGTCGCTCCCCGGGCCCTGCCGGGGCGCATACAGCGCCGAGGCATGTCTTCTGCGATGCAATCTTCTGGTCCTCCTGGCAAGCTCCTCTTGCCAGGGCCTTGCGCTAGTGAGGTAATCTTGAGCCTGGGATGGCCTTCCCGGCAAGCTCCACTTGCCGGGGCCTCGATCTTCCGTCTTGTATACTTTGTTTTTGAATGGTTTTATATGGAGCAGGAAGGTCTCCGCCAAGCACGTGGTAGGCCCTGCCACGGGAAGCTGCTACCGTCCGTGCACAAGTTGGGGTACTGAGGTACCCCTACCTTAGTACACCGACATTTTCGTGCCTGGAGAAGCTATATATCGAGGTGATGTTCATTTCCTATTAAATGTTAACCATAAGGGAGTTCAATTTGTGACACCTTTTTCCAAGTTTACAATGACAATGTACTACAATTTCTGAAGGTTCTTTTGGAGGATTTCAGTACATACATGCCCCCCATATTGGTTGCTTGATCCATATGGTTACATTCAATAAACATTTCTCCTTTGGATTCATATGTACTAGTTTTCTTAGGGAACTTTTCATCCACTCCAACCTCTTGTGAAGAAGGCTACATTTTCTAGAATGTAATCAAATGCCCATGTTAATCATGTCAGATCAAAGATGGCATGTTAGTCCATTTTACAAATCCTGCAAACCAAAATGCTAGGCCTGTAGTAATTTTCAAAACTGCATGTAGGCACTAACACGTTTTCTTCTTTTGCAGATAAGATTAGGCCCAGTGGTGGATAATGTGATACAATATAACAATCACGTCGAATGCCTAGATCTGCATCTCTCAGAAATTACTTTGAACTCCTACCGAGGGACCTTATCGGAGATTATATTCACCAGGTTCTTTGTTCTCAAAGCAAGGGTGCTGAAGGAAATGAGGTTTTCCCTACATTTATTTTGCAAAAATGAATGGTCTGTTGACCAGCGCCGGCGCCTGTGGCAGAATGGAGTAGGCTCCAAAAATGCGGAATTTCATTTTGGAACTTCAGATGACAGAGTACTCGGAAGTCATCGGATCAACTCCATACATGACTTCTCAGTGGCTGACCCCTTTGCAAAAATTGTGAGGTTTCGAAGTCAGACTTAGAAGTGGTGATATTAGTCTGAACCTCTCTGATATCCATGTTCGGCGCATCAGCGCAAGCGTTTGCAACTGATGAGCTGAATTTCATATCTAATATCAGTTTGAACCTTGTAATGTTCGAATTTGAGCCATATAACTCTGGAATTTGAACCTTATAACATTTGGAGCTTTTGTGGTACAATCGTTGAAATGGCATCGTATGAGACTCGTATATTGCTAGCACTATTTTAACCTTAATATGCAATGGTCTTAGATTTTATTAACCATTCTCAAATCGGTTTACCTTGTCGATCTCACAGCACACGATCTGTATAGCTAACTCGACTGCGATCTTCGACAATATTGCACACAGTTGGTTTCTTCCACCGTGTGCATGGTAGAGCGCAGAATCAATTATCGCACTCAAGTGTCCAACATCACCCTTCTGTTTAACTTTGACATCATCACCCAAGGGTAAACTTATGTCCGAAGTCATTCCACACACTTCATTTTTACAAAGCTTTAACGCCCACGATTTGTCCCTCTTCTAGCCGACGCGTGGCCAAACTAGCCGGGCGGGAAGCATGCACGGTAAACAGCGCGGTAGCGCGGGAACAGGCTCTTCGAGCCCACGCCTGGGGTGCGGTGTTGTCAAGCTTGCACTAGAGTCTGGAATCCTCCGCTATGAACGCGGTGACAAGACGTGACGATTACAGGCCGGCCGGCCCCCATTTATTATAGCGGCCATTTAACCTACCCTTGTGTCTCTTCAACCTTTTGATCGCGCCCCACCATTGCAAGAAGCACACCCACCATGAGAAATTCTTAGAGGGTATCCTGCGCGGCTCCAATGGTGCTCCGAGTGGCTGCCGACGACGAGCAGCAGTTCACCATGCGTGCCGTGGTGGACACCCACAGAAGGTTCATGGACCTCTCGGTGGTGTACACCAACGACCTGGTCTGAGCGGAGCACTCCATCCACATCATGGAGCTGTTGCTTGCCGAGGAGAAGTACAAGGTGGTCGGGTTCGACCTCGAGTACACCCGCGCTCGTGTCGGGTCTTGTCCCAAGGTCTCCATCGCCCAGATGTGCGTGCGCCACCACATCCTCGTCTACCACTACTACTTGGCACAAGGCCTTGCGAGTGTTTTGCCAGGTTCGTTAATAGCCCCCACTACATGTTTGTTACAGTGGACATCACCAACGATGTAAAGGCGCTCGAGAATTCCGGCATCGCCTGCCAGAATCTTGTCAACATCCAGGGCCAATACAAGATCAGGGGCAGCAAGGAGCATGAGAAGGACTCACTCGTTCACCTCGCCGAGGCCATCATCGATCCCTACTACAGATACATGAAGGATTTGTGCAACAAGGACAAGCATGCCTGGCACTCGGCCTGGATGGAGAAACTCGACAAAGCTCACATCGTGTACGCGGCCAAGGAGGCGTACACGAGCTACAACATGTACATGCGGATCGTTGACATGAGGAAGTCCCTCCTTCCCCAAAACATCCAGGGATCCAGCCGGAAGCGGAGCAATGGCAAGCGTCGTCACAACAATAAGTAGATGATTAGATCCTCATTTCTCCTACTTTAGTATGCATGTAATTGCTTTCTTTGGTGTGTGGAAATGTTATGTGTGTAGTCACTTGTGTAATTGTATGCTTAATTTGGTTATGCAATGTTGTCTTTTTAAGTATATATGTTGATGTTGTAGACAGAGCATAGATGTTGTGCGGACAAAGAAAATCACATCGCACATGGACTAAACAATGGAACCCGTCGGTGATGTTTTCATCAATCACTCACAATTGTATACCAGCAATCGTTTGCTCACAACACACACGGCTAGTTAGCAGTAATCGTCTGTGTTGTTATCAGTCTTCGCACACGTCTCCGATTACAGACCTGTTTGCCTCATATCACACACATCTTGTTCATTTGAACCGTTTTTGTTCTCATGTCTCAACGCAAACAGTTCATCCGAGTGAACCGCATGCCATATATCGCACACACCTTTGATCTGGCTGACCGTTTCTTTTGTGTTGCCTAATCACAAACAGTTCATCCGAGTGAACCGTATGATGTGTATCGCACACACCTTCATCTGGCTGCCCGTTTCTTTTGTTCCTCCTCATCGCAAACAGTTCATTGAACTGAACCGTATGCCCTTCATCACACACGCAAATAAAACCTGAACCGTTTTGATGCATCCGTCATCGCAAACGTTTTATACATTTCTGACGGTTTTCATACAGCACCGTTTGCGATTATTGCATCGCACACAGTTTCTCGAAGGGTCTCTGATCGTAGTGTCGCGTTAGCAGCATCCTGCAGTAGTGTTTGCATCTTTTGGCATCAATATTATGAATACATGTATTATCACCATCAAGACTCAACAAAAATAGACCACTCTTCATGGGTGCATGACCATAAAAGATATTACTCATATAAATAGAACAACCATTATTCTCTGATTTAAATGAATAACCGTCTTGCACTAAACAAGATCCAGATATAATGTTCATGCTCAACGCTGGCACCAAATAACAATTATTCGGGTCTAAAACTAATACCGAAGGTAGATGTAGAGGTAGCATGCCGACGGTGATCACATCGACTCTGGAACCATTTCCCACGCGTGTCGTCACCTCGTCCTTAGCCAATCTTTGTTTAATCCGTAAGCCCTATTTCGAGTTACAAATATGAGCAACCGAACCAGTATCAAATACCCAGGCGCTACTACGAACATTAGTAAGGTACACATCAGTAACATGTATATCAAATATACCTTTGTTCACTTTGCCATCCTTCTTATCCGCCAAATACTTGGGGCAGTTCCGCTTCGAGTGACCAGTCCCTTTGCAGTAGAAGCACTTAGTTTCAGGCTTGGCTTCAGATTTAGGTTTCTTCCTGGGAGTAGCAACTTGCTTGCTATTCTTCTTGAAGTTCCCCTTCTTTCCCTTGCCATTTTTCTTGAAACTAGTGGTCCTGTTAACCATCAACACTGCTCCTTTTTTGATTTCTACCTCCGCGGCCTTTAGCATTGCGAAGAGCTCGGGAATTGTTTTGTTCATCCCTTGCATATTATAGTTCATCACGAAGCCTTTGTAGCTTGGTGGCAGTGATTAAAGAACTCTATCAATGACACAATCATCTGGAAGATTAACTCCCAATTGCGTCAAGTGATTATGATATCCACACATTCAGAGTATATGTTCACTGACAGAACTGTTCTCCTCCATCTTGCAGCTATAAAACTTGTTGGAGACTTCATATCTCTCAACTCGGGCATTTGCTTGAAATATTAACTTCAATTTTTGGAACATATCATATGCTCCATGATGTTCAAAACGTTTTTGAAGTCCCAATTCTAAACTATAAAGCATGGCACACTGAACTATCGAGTAGTCATCAGATCGAGCTTGCCAGATGTTCGAAACATCAGCATCTGCTCCTGCAGAGCAGGCCTTTCACCTAGCGGTGCATCAAGGACATAATTCTTCTGTGCAGCAATGAGGATAAACCTCAAGTTACGGACCCAGTCCGTGTAGTTTCTACCATCATCTTTCAACTTAGCTTTCTCTAGGAACGCATTAAAATTCAAGGGAACGATATCACGGGCCATTGATCTACATCATAGATATGCACATAGTATCAGGACTAAGATCATGATAAATTAAGTTCAATTAATCATATTACTAAAGAACTCCCACTTAGATAGACATCCCTCAAGTCATATAAATGATACGTGATCCAAATCAACTAAATCATGTCTGATCATCATGTGTGATGGAGTAGTCTTCAATGGTGAACATCTCTATGTTGATCATATCTACTATATGATTCACGTTCGACCTTTCAGTCTCCAGTGTTTCGAGGCCATGTCTGTACATGCTAGGCTCGTTTAACCCGAGTGTTCCGCGTGTGCAAAACTGTCTTGCACCCGCTGTATGTGAACATAGAGCTTATCACACCCGATCATCACGTGGTGCCTCGGCATGATGAACTGTCGCAATGGTGCATACTCAAGGAGAACACTTATACCTTCAAATTTTAGTAAGGGATCATCTTATAATGCTACCACCAAACTAAGCAAAATAAGATGCATAATAGATAAACATCACATGCAATCAAAATATGTGACATGATATGGCCATCATCATCTTGTGCTTTTGATCTCCATCTCCAAAGCATTGTCATGATTTCCATCGTCACCGGCTTGACACCTTGATCTCCATCGTAGCGTCGTGGTTGTCTCACCAACTATTGCTTCTACAACTATTGCTTCTACAACTATTGCTAACCCATAGCGATAAAGTAAGGCAATTACATGGCGCTTGCACTTCATACAATAAAGAGACAACCATAAGGCTCATGTCGGTTGCTGATAATTTACAAAACATGATCATCTCATACAATAACGTATAACTCATCACGTCTTGACCATATCACATCACAACATGCCCTGCAAAAATAAGTTAGACGTCCTCTCTTTTTTTGTTGCAAGTTTTACGTGGTTGCTATGGGTTTCTAGCAAGAACCATTCTTACCTACGGCACAAAACCACAACGGTGTTTTGTCAAGTTTAAAGTTTTAACCTTCAACAAGGACCGGCCACAGTCAAATTCGATTCAACTAAAGTAGGAGAAACAGACACCTGCCAGCCACCTTTATGCAAACAAGTTGCACATAATGGTGGAACCGATCTCATGAACGCGGTCATGTAATGTTGGTCTGGGACGCTTCATCTTACAATACCGCTGAATCAAAATAAGACATTGGTGGTAAGCAGTATGAACATCACCGCCCACAACTCCTTTGTGTTCTACTCGTGCATATCCACTACGCATATACCTAGCTCTGATACCACTGAAGGAGAACGTAGCATGCAATTTTAAAAAAATCCTACGCTCACGCAAGATCTATCTAGGAGATGCATAGCAACGAGAGGGGGAGAGAGTGTCCATGTACCCTCATAGACCAAAAGCGGAAGTGTTAGATTAATGCGGTTGATGTAGTCGAACGTCTTCGCGATTCAACCGATCAAGTACCGAACGTAAGACACCTCCGAGTTCTGCACACGTTCAGCTCGATGACGTCCCTCGAACTCTTGATCCAGGAAAGTGTCGAGGGAGAGTTTTGTCGGCACGATGGCGTGGTGACAGTGATGGTGAAGTGATCCGCACAGGGCTTCGCCTAAGCACTACGACAATATAACCTAAGGAATAAACTATGGAGGGGGCACCGCACACGGCTAGGAACAATTGATGTGTGTTCTAGGGGTGCCCTCCCCACGTATATAAAGGAGGAAGAGGCAGGGAGGCAGCCTAGGGGCGCGCCAAGGAGAGGGGAGTCCTAATAGGACTCCTAGTCCTAGTAGGATTCGCCCCCCTCTATTACTTCTCATGGAGGGGGAAAGGAGGGAAGGAGAGGGAAAGGGAGAAGGAAAGGGGGGCGCCGCCCCCTTCCGCTAGTCCAATTCAGACTCCCCATGGGGGGGGGGCGCCGGCCACCCCTTGTGGGCTGCCTTGCCTCCCTTCATATGGCCCATGTGGTCCATATCTTTCCCCCGGGGGGTTCTGGTAACCCCCCCGGTACTCCGATATGTACTCGGTACCCCTCGGAACCCCTCCGGTGTCCCAATACCATCATCCAATATATCAATCTTTACCTCTCGACCATTTTGAGACTCCTTGTCATGTCCGTGATCTTATCCGGGACTCTGAACAATCTTCGGTCACCAAAAACACATATCTCATAATACAAATCGTCATCAAACGTTAAGCGTGCGGACCCTACGGGTTCGAGAACTGTGTAGACATGACCGAGACACATCTCTGGTCAATAACCAACAACGGAACCTGGATGCTTATATTGGTTCCTACATATTCTATGAAGATCTTTATCGGTCAAACCGTAATGACAACATACATTATTCCCTTTGTCATCGGTATGTTACTTGCCTGAGATTCAATCATCTGTATCTTCATACCTAGTTCAATGTCATTACTGGCAAGTCTCTATACTTGTTCCATAATGCATCATCCTGCAACTAACTCATTAGTCACATTGCTTGCAAGGCTTCTTATGATGTGCATTATCGAGAGGGCCCAGAGATACCTCTCTAATACTCGGAGTGACAAATCCTGATCTTGATTCATGCCAACCCAACAAGACACCTTCGGAGATACATGTAGAGCATCTTTATAATCACCCAGTTATGTTGTGACGTTTGATAGCACATAAGGCACTCTTCCGGTATCCGGGAGTTGCATGATCTCATAGTCATAGGAACATGTATTTGACATATATGAAAGCGGTAGCAATAAATTTGTACGATCAAATGCTAAGCTAACAGGTGGGTCTTGTCCATCACATCATTATCCTAATGATGTGAACCCGTTCATCAAATGACAACCCATTTCTATGGTTAGGAAACTTAACCATCTTTGATTAACGAGCTTGTCTAGTAGAGGCTTACTAGGGACTTGGTATTTTGTCTATGTATCCGCACATGTACTAAGTTTCCGGCTAATACAAATCTAGCATGAATAATAAACATTTATAATGAAATAAGGAAATACAAAATAACAACTTTATTATTGCCTCCAGCGCATATTTCCTACAGCCTAAGCCCGACCGTCGTTGCGTTCATGCTCCCGAGACGTCCTGAGCAGCCCTTGAATTCTCCTGGAAATCAATCAACACCTGCAGACAACAAACACCTCAACATTATCGCAGTGTTTGCCAAACCAAGCTCTGGCCAAGAAAGAGGAGTAAACAAACATCTGATGATGAACTTACCTGCCACATCACAGGGTCCGTCTGGATGTTCTAGATTTCAGGGTCCTGCATAGCTTTTCCCTATCTCTCTTTCAGTTCCTTTGGGGTAAGTTTGCCTCTATTCGCCTTGTTGGTCTGCTGAATACATCTGAGAACGGACATCATGGTTAGGAGCTGTTTGTTGGAATCTAAGATGAGAAGCCAGTGATTGATTGATGATCTCTTGCAGTGCTATTTACCTCTTTACACCATCAAGCAGCTCCTGGTTACTCAGATCATGCTTTAGGCCTTCCTGATAAGTTTCCATTGTTTTGTCGTACTCTTTCATGAAAACTGGATTGCGCCTGTCCAGATGTATCCATTGGAGAATGTAGGATCTAGGTCGATGCACTTCTCGGCATCCCTTCAGGCATGGCACCCAGCTTAGAGTAACAGGAAGCCATGTTCCTGTATACCTGAAATATACAATCCATGCAAACAACAACTTAGCAGTTATACCAAACCCACCACAGGATAAATCTATACTGCAGAAGCACCCGATGAACTAGTCATCATCTACAGGCTAATTCAAAAGGCATACACACACACACACACACACAC
>LR738710.1:55751207-55906224 GCA_902687465.1 Secale cereale | reverse complement strand
CACACACACACACACACACACACACAGTTTGGTATGTTCTCTGCACTATTGGTTAATCTTATGCGGATTCCCGTCAGATGTAAAATAATTCTTCACATCAGATTTACCAATGAATTCCAATATAACAGTGAAACAGTTTCAAATAAATTTTTTGCTTAAGCAATTGAGTAACATAAAACATCAAGGAATTACCTTCGGATCCTTCGGGTTTCTCCTGAGCGCTTCAGTGTAATGCTTCACTGCTTTTGAGTATTTTTGTTGCTTAAAGAACTCATTACCTGCAGGGCAGTAGCAAGAACAGAAAACCTCATCATTAACTGCCCCAGACTATTAGGGGCAGACAAGCAGTGTTAACAGTGGAATTCATGCAGTTTAACTTTCTCTTGGTCCTCATCAGCTTTTTATGAATCATAATACTCTTGTTGCTCGAGCTCCTTCTTTGCTTGTTTAGCATCATTTAGCCTTTTCAGGGTATCTGGGTTTCGATGCTTAGTTAGAGCCTTCTGGAAAGTCTCAATGGCGACATCATAGTCTTTGGAAGACTTGGCAAGTTTGGCAAGAGCAGTTGATTTCCTTGTCAGTGCCCTCGAGACCATCTTGAAGTCAGCATGAAGTTCCCTTACCCTCTCAACAGTCGTATCTCAATCCTTAATGCAATCATCATACTGGTATTTGGAGAAATAGAATATTAGCTCTCAAATCATCAGAGGCATAAGTAATTCGAGAGGGCTCCCGATTCCGGTAATTAAGTTAAAACATGTGGTAGTGAAAAATCATAGCAACACTACTGATTTAAGAAATATGCAGTTCATTCAAGCCCCGTAATAATATCATACATAGCAAGTCCAAGCCCCCAAAAGGTAAGAAGCCAGATATATAGAGTTAAATTCACTATTGTTATTAGACATTGATGAATGTGTAAGGATCGCCTCGACAGTGAAAACATTCTAACTACCAGTAGTCTCTATCAAAAACTACTAATGTGTCTCTAAAACGTCGTCGCCTGTGCTCCAAGCAACTGCTGCTGCCGATGCCTCCTTGCATCATTTTCTCTTAACTCGGCAAAATATGTTTCCAGTTGTACACATATGGTGCCAAAAGTGTGAATACTTTAAGATGGAATGATAAAAGCACAAGTGCTGCTATATTTAATCCTACAAAAACAATTCAAGACATGTTTGTACTGAATATATAAAATGCTAATACCAAGAGCATACCAATTTATCAAGAAGGGTGGTTC
Source organism: Secale cereale (assembly GCA_902687465.1). Classification (NCBI taxonomy): domain Eukaryota; kingdom Viridiplantae; phylum Streptophyta; class Magnoliopsida; order Poales; family Poaceae; genus Secale; species Secale cereale. The sequence goes on along the minus strand of LR738710.1, from coordinate 55,904,984 downwards.
ATTGTGAGCAGACTGTGCTAGCAAGACAAAGCCTTTAAGATGCCCCTTTGAACATGAGATGCAGACAGTTTGTATTTACTGAATAGGTTGTGCTCCTGCCATTTATACCTAACAAATGATTCAAGTTCCCCAGTTGCATCCAAAAAATTTAAGTAAAGATGTCAGATGTTAAGTTATTCACAGGGAATGCAAATCTGCATCTCAAACTCAAAGGTGCGGCATACAAGATTTTGTTCACTCGTAGTAACACAATTCATACAAACAATTGATTGAATGACACTCTCATTGAACAGGCATTATCAAACACAATCATAAGCACAGAAGAAACTCCCCTCCATCTATCTCTCTGAACCAGCAAAGACATACAAAATCCCACAACAATTCCACCATATTGCTAAAGGAAATATGCCCCAGAGGCAATAATAAAGTTGTTATTTTATATTTCCTTATATCATGATAAATGTTTATTATTCATGCTAGAATTGTATTAATCGGAAACTTGATACATGTGTGGATACATAGACTAAACACCGTATCCCTGGTAAGCCTCTACTAGACTAGCTCGTTAATCAAAGATGGTTAAGTTTCCTAACCATAGACATGTGTTGTCATTTGATGAACGGGATCACATAATTAGGAGAATGATGTGATGGACAAGACCCACCCGTTAGCTTAGCATTTGATCATACAAGTTTATTGCTACTGCTTTCATATATGTCAAATACATGTTCCTATGACAATGAGATCATGCAACTCCCGGATACCAGAGGAGTGCCTTGTGTGCTATCAAACGTCACAACGTAACTGGGTGATTATAAAATGCTCTACAGGTATGTCCGAAGGTGTCTTGTTGGGTTGGCAGAATCGAGATCAGGATTTGTCACTCCGAGTATCGGAGAGGTATCTCTGGGCCCTCTCGGTAATGCACATCAAAAGAAGCCTTGCAAGAAATGTGACTAATGAGTTAGTTGCGGGATGATGCGTTATGTAATGAGTAAAGAGACTTGCCGGTAATGAGATTGAACTAGGTATGAAGATACCGACGATCGAATCTCGGGCAAGTAACATACCGATGACAAAGGGAATAACGTATGTTGTCATAACGGTTCGACCGATAAAGATCTTCATAGAATATGTAGGAACCAATATGATCATCCAAGTCCGCTATTGGTTATTGGCCGGAGAAGTGTCTCGATCATGTCTATATAGTTCTCGAACCCGTAGGGTCCGCACGCTTAATGTTCGATGACGATATTGTATTATATGAGTTATGTGATTTGGTGACAGAATGTTGTTCGGAGTCCCGGATGAGATCACGGACATGACGAGGAGTTTTGAAATGGTCAAGAGGTAAATATTGATACATAGGATGATGGTATTTGGACACTAGAAGTGTTTCGAGTGATATCGGGTCATCGAAAGGGGTTCCGGGCACCCCCGGCAAAAGATATGGGCCTTATGGGACAAGAGGGGAAACAGACCAGCCACAAGGGGGCTGGTGCGCCCCCTATATGGGCTGATCAACTTGGAGAAGGAAATGGAAAGGAGGAAAAGGAAAAAGGGAATAGGATTCCCCCTTCCCCCTCTTCCATTCCTAATCCTAATAGGAATAGGAAAGGGAAGGTTTGGCCGAATTGGAATGACCCCAAGTAGGATTCCTCCTACTTGGGGCGCCCCCTTGGCTGCCTCTCCTCCCATCCAACCTATATATATGAAGGGGGGCACCGCTAGAAGATACACCAACAATTGTTAGCCGTGTCCGATACCCCCCTCCACAGTTTACGCCTCCGGTCATATTCTCATAGTGCTTAGGCGAAGCCCTGCGTGGATAACATCACCATCACCGTCACCACACCGTCGTGCTGACGGAACTCATCTTCTTCCTCGACACCTTGCTGGATCAAAGGAATGTGGGACGTCATCGAGTTGAACGTGTGCAGAACGTGAAGGTGACGTGCGTTCGGTGCTTGATCGGTTGGAGCGTGAAGAAAGTTTGACTACATCAACCGCATTGTGAAACACTTCCTCTTTCGGTCTACGAGGGTACGTAGACACACTCTTACCCTCTCGTTTCTATGCATCTCCTAGATATATCTTGCGTGGGCGTAGGCATTTTTTTAAATTGCATGCTACGTTCCCCAACAGTGGCATCATGAGCCAGGTGTATTGGTAGATGATATGCACGAGTAGAACACAAAGAGTCTGGGCAGTGATAGTCATACCGCTTATCACAAAAGTCTTATTTTGATTCGGCGGTATTGTGGGATGAAGCGGCCCGGACAAACCTTACATGACCACGTTAATGAGACCGGTTCCACCGACAGACATGCAACTAGTTTTGCATAAAGGTGGCTGGCGGGTGTCTGTTTCTCCAACTTTAGTTGAATCGAATTTGACTGCGGTCGGTCCTTGAAGAAGGTTAAAACAGCAAACTTGATGAAACACCGTTGTGGTTTTGTGTCATAGGTAAGAATGGTTCTTGCTAGAAGCCCGCAGCATCCACGTAAAACTTGCAACAACAAAGTAGAGTACGTCTAACTTGTTTTTGCAGGGTATGTTGTGATGTGATATGGTCAAGACGCGATGAGTTATACGTTATTGTCTGATATGATCATGTTTTGTAAATTATCGGCAACCAGCGGGAGCCTTATGGTTGTCCCTTTATTGTATGAAATGGAAGCGCCATGTAATTGCTTTACTTTATTGCTATGAGTTAGCAATATTCGTAGAAGCAATAGTTGGTGAGACGACCACGATGCTACGATAGAGATCAAGGTGTCAAGCCGGTGACGGTGGAGATCATGACGATGTTTTGGAGATGGAGATCAAAAGCACAATATGTTGATGGCCATATCATGTCACATATTTTGATTGCATGTGATGTTTATCTTTTATGCATCTTATTTTGCTTAGTATGGTGGTAGCATTATAAGATGATCCCTTACTAAAATTTCAAGGTATAAGTGTTCTACCTGAGTATGCACTGTTGCGATAGTTTGTCGTGCCGAGACACCATGTGATGATCGGGTGTGATAAGCTCTACGTTCACATACAACGGGTGCAAGACAGTTTTGCACATGCGGAATACTCGGGTTAAACTTGACGAGCCTAGCATGTACAGACATGGCCTCGGAACACTGGAGACTGAAAGGTCGAACGTGAATCATATAGTAGATATGACCACCATAGAGATGTTCACCATTGAAGACTACTCCATCTCACGTGATGACCGGACATGGTTTAGTTGATTTGGATCACCTATCATTTAGATGACTTGAGGTATGTCTATCTAAGTGGTAGTTCTTAAGTAATTTGATTAATTGAACTTTAATTTATCATGAACTTAGTCTTGATAGTATTTGCAAATTATGCTGTACATCAATAGCTCACGTTGTAGCTCCCCTATGTTTTTGATATGTTCCTAGAGAAAACTAAGTTGAAAGATGTTAGTAGCAATGATGCGGACTAGGTCCATGATCTGAGGATTATCCTCATTGCTGCAGAGAAGTATTATGTCCTTGATGCACCGCTAGGTGACAAACCTATTGCAGGAGCAGATGAAAACATTATGAACGTTTTGCAAAGCTCAATAAGATGTCTACTTAATAGTTTAATGCACCATGCTTTACGGCTTAGAACCGGGATTTCAAAAATGTTTTGAACGACACAGAGCATATGAGATATTCCAAGAGCTAAAATTGGTATTTCAGACTCATGCCCATGTAGATAGGTATGAGACCTCTAAACAAATACTTTGCCTACAAGATGGAGGAGAGTAGCTCAGCTAGCGAGCATGTGCTCACAATGTGTGGGTACTACAATCACTTGAATCAAGTGGGAGTTAATCTTTCAGATAAGATAGTGATTGAAAGAGTTATCTAGTCACTATCACCAAGCTACTAGAACTTTGTGATGAACTATAATATGCAAGGGATGACGAAAATGATTCCCGAGCTCTTCGCGATGCTGAAATCAACAAAGGTAGAAATAAAGAAAGAGCATGAAGTGTTGATGGTTAAACAAGACCACTAGTATCAAGGAAAAGGGCAAGGAAAGAAAGGGAACTTCAAGAAGAATGGCAAGCAAGTTGCCACTCCCGAGAAGAATCCCAAAGCTAGACACAAGCCTAAACCTGAGTGCTTCTACTGCAAAGGAAATGGTCACTGGAAGCGGAACTACCCCAAATATTTGGCGGATAAGAAGGATGGCGAAGTGAACAAAGGTATATTTGATATACATGTTATTGATGTGTACCTCACTAGTGCTCGGAGTAGCCCCTGTGTATTTGATATATGTTTAGTTGCTAAGAATAGTAACTCGAAACAGGAGTTGCAGAATAAACGGAGACTAGTTGAGGGTGGGGTGACGATGCGTGTTGGAAGTAGTTCCAATATTTATATGATCATCATTGCACACTCCCTATAATTTCGAGATTAGTGTTAAACCTAAATAAATGTTATTTGGTGTTTGCGTTGAGCATGAACAAGATTGGATCATGTTTATTGCAATACGATTATTCATTTAAGTCAGAGAATAATTGTTATTCTGTTTACATGAATAAAATCTTCTATGGTCGTACACCCAAGGTGAATGTTTTATTGAATCTCGATCGTAGTAATACACATATTCATAATATTGAAGCCAAAAGATGCAGAGTTGATAATGATAGTGCAACATACTTGTGGCACTGCCGTTTAGGTCATATTGGTGTAAGACGCATGAAGAAACTCCATGTTGATGGATTTTTGGAATCACTTGATTATGAATCATTTGATGCTTGTGAACCATGCCTCATGGGCAAGATGACTAAAACTCTGTTCTTTGGAACAATGGAGCAAGCCAATGACTTATTGGAAATAATACATACAGATATATGCGGTCCGATAAGTGTTGACGCTCGCGGCGGGTATCGTTATTTTGTGACCTTCACATATGATTTGAGCAGATATAGGTATACTTACTTAGTGAAACATAAGTCTGAAACATTTGAAAAGTTCAAAGAATTTCAAAGTGAAGTAGAGAATCATCGTAACAAGAAAATAAAGTTTCTACGATCTGATCGTGGAGGCGAATATTTGAGTTACGAGTTGGGTCTTCATTTGAAACAATGTGGAATAGTTTCACAACTCACGCCACCTAGAACACCACAGCGTAGTGGTGTGTCCGAACGCCGTAACCGTACTTTACTGGAGATGGTGCGATCTATGATGTCTCTTACCGATTTACCACCATTGTTTTGGGGTTATGCATTAGAGACAACTGCATTCATGTTAAATAGGGCACCATCTAAATCCATTGAGACGACACCGTATGAACTGTGGTTTGGCATGAAACCTAAGTTGTCGTTTCTTAAAGTTTGGGGTTGCGATGCTTATGTGAAAAAGCTTCAGCCTGATAAGCTCGAACCCAAATCGAAGAAGTGCATCTTCATAGGATACCCAAAACAAACTACTGGGTACACCTTCTACCACAGATCTGAAGGCAACATCTTTGTTGCTAAGAATGGATCCTTTCTAGAGAAGGAGTTTCTCTCAAAAAAAGTGAGTGGGAGGAAAGTAGAACTTGATGAGGTAATTGTACCTTCTCTCGAATTGGAAAGTAGCTCATCACATAAAATCATTCCCGTGATGCCTACACCAACTAGAGAGGAAGCTAATGATAATGATCATGAAACTTCAGATAAAGTTACTACCGAACCACGTAGATCAACCAGAGCATGATCCACACCACAGTGGTACGGTAATCCTGTTCTAAAAGTCATGTTACTAGACCATGACGAACCTACAAACTATGAAGAAGCTATGATGAGCCTAGATTCTGATAAATGCCTTGAGGCCATGAAATCAAAATATGATCCATGTATGAGAACAAAGTGTGGACTTTGGTGGACTTTCCCGATGATCGGCAAGCCATTGAGAATGAATGGATCTTCAAGAGGAAGACGGACGCTGATGGTAGTGTTACTATCTACAAAGATCGACTTGTCGCAAAAGGTTTTCAACAAGTTCAAGGAGTTGACTATGATGAGGCTTTCTCACCCATAGCGATGCTTAAGTCTGTTCAAATTATGTTAGCAATTGCCGCATTTTTTGAAATCTAGCAAATGGATGTCAAAACTACATTCCTTAATGGATTTATGAAAGAAGAGTTGTATATGATGCAACCAGAAGGTTTTGTCAATCCTAAAGGTGCTAACAAAGTGTGCAAGCTCCAGTGATCCATGTATGGACTAGTGCAAGCATCTCGGAGTTGGAATATACGCTTTGATAAGGTGATCAAAGCATATGATTTTATACAGACTTATGGTGAAGACTGTATTTACAAGAAAGTGAGTGGGAGCACTACAACATTTCTGATAAGTATATGTAAATGACATATGTTTGATCGGAAATGAGGTAGAATTTTCTGGAAAGCATAAAGGATTGTTTAAAAGGAGTTTTTCAATAATAAAAACCTCAGTCAAGCTGCTTACATATTGGGCACCAAGGTCTATAGATATAGATCAAGACGCTTGATAAGACTTTCGATTAGTACATACCTTGATAAGATTTTGAAGTAGTTCAAAATGGATCAGTCAAAGAAAGAGTTCTTGCCTGATTTGTAAGGTGTGAAATTGATTAAGACTCAAAGCCCGACCACGGCAGAAAAATATAGAGAGAATGAAAGTCATTCCCTATGCCTCAGCCATAGGTTCTATAAAGTATGCCATGCTATGTACCAAGCCTATAGTGTATCTTGCCATGAGTTTGGCAAGGAGGTATAATAGTGATCCAGGAGTAGATCACCCAATAGTGGTCAAAATTATCCTTAGTAACTGGAGCACTAAGGAAATGTTTCTCGATTATGGAGGTGAGAAATAGTTCGTCATAAAGAGTTATGCCGATGCAAGCTTTGACACTAATCCAGATTACTCTAAGTATCAATCTGGATGCGTATTGAAAGTGGGAGCAATTATCTAGAGTAGCTCCATGCAGAGCATTGTAGACATAGAAATCTGCAAAATGCACACGGATTCGAATGTGACAGACCCGTTGACTAAACTTCTCTCACAAAGCAAAACATGATCACACCTTAGTACTCTTTGGGTGTTAATCACATGGCGATGTGAACTAGATTATTGGCGCTAGTAAAACCTTTGGATCTTGGTCACATGGCGATGTGAAATATGGGTGTTAATCACATGACGATGTGAACTATCAATGTTAAAACCACATGGCGATATGAACTAGATTATTGACTCTAGTGCTAGTGCGAGACTGGAAGAAATATGCCCTAGAGGCAATAATAAAGTTGTTATTTTATATTTCCTTATATCATGATAAATGATTATTATTCATGCTAGAATTGTATTAATCGGAAACTTGATACATGTGTGGATACATAGACAAAACACCGTGTCCCTAGTAAGATTCTACTAGACTAGCTCGTTAATCAAAGATGGTTAAGCTTCCTAACCATAGACATGTGTTGTCATTTGATGAACGGGATCACATAATTAGGAGAATGATGTGATGGACAAGACCCACCCGTTAGCTTAGCATTTGATCATACACGTTTATTGCTACTGCTTTCATATATGTCAAATACATGTTCCTATGACTATGAGATCATGCACTCCCGGATACCGGAGGAATGCCTTGTGTGCTATCAAACGTCACAACGTAACTGGGTGATTATAAAGATGCTCTACAAGTATCTCTGAAGGTGTCTTATTGGGTTGGCATGAATCGAGATTAGGATTTGTCACTCTGAGTATCGGAGAGGTATCTCTGGGCCCTCTCGGTAATGCACATCATAAGAAGCCTTGCAAGGAATGTGACTAATGAGTTAGTTGCGGGATGATGCATTACGGAACGATTAAAGAGACTCTTCGGTAACGAGATTGAACTAGGTATGAAGATACTGACGATCGAATCTCGGGCAAGTAACATACCGATGACAAAGGGAATAACGTATGTTGTCATAATGGTTCGACCGATAAAGATCTTCGTAGAATATGTAGGAACCAATATGAGCATCCAGGTTCTGCTATTGGTTATTGGCCAGAGAAGTGTCTTGGTCATGTCTACATAGTTCTCGAACTCGTATGGTCCGCACGCTTAACATTCGATGACGATATTGTATTACATGAGTTATGTGATTTAGTGACCGAATATTGTTCAGAGTCACGGATGAGATCACAGACATGACGAGGAGTCTCGAAATGGTCAAGAGGTAGAGATTGATATATAGGACGATGGTATTTGGACACCGGTAGTGTTCCGGGTGATATCGGGTCACCGGAAGGGGTTCCGGGCACCCCCGTCAAAAGATATGGGCCTTATGGGCCAAGGGGGGAAACACACCAGCCACAAAGGGGCTGGTGCGCCCCCCATATGGGCTGTTCAACTTGGAGAAGGAAAGAGGAAGGAGGAAAAGGAAAAAGGGAATAGGATTCCCCTTCCCCCTCTTCCCTTCCTAATCCGAATAGGAATAGGAAAGGGAAGGTTTGGCTGAATTGGAAGGACCCCAAGTAGGATTCCTCCTACTTGGGGTGCCCCCTTGGTTGCCTCTCCTCCCCTCCAACCTATATATATGAAAGGGGGCACCTCTAGAATATACACCAACAATTGTTAGCCGTGTGCGGCGCCCCCTCCACAGTTTACGCCTCTGGTCATATTCTCGTAGTGCTTAGGTGAAGCCCTGCACGGATCACATCACCATCACTGTCACCACGCCGCCGTGCTGACGGAACTCATCTTCTTCCTTGACACCTTGCTGGATCAAAGGAACGAGGGACGTCATCGAGCTGAATGTGTGCATTCGGTGCTTGATCGGTTGGAGCGCGAAGAAAGTTCGACTACATCAACCGCTTGTGAAATGGTTCCGCTTTCGGTCTACGATGGTACGTAGACACACTCTTCCCCTCTCGTTGATATGCATCTCCTAAATAGATCTTGCGTGGGCGTAGGAATTTTTTTGAAATTGCATGCTACGTTCCCCTACAATTGCCCGTTACCCCACAGCAGCCACCTCCACTGTGTGCCCCGTACCACCAGCAACAAAAGTAGCCCGCCTAATGAGACATCGCAGCTTCAAAATGTTGGGGATGGATGTTAAACAAGCAAAAACGTTATGTACCTTTGTAGTCTGTGCACCAGCTGCCTCACGAGACTGTGACACCTCACCCTTTGCTTCGGTTCTTGCACCACAACAGTCGTGTCTGTATCCCTGACCAACACCTCCTCAGCCTTTGTCTCTGGTTGATGCACAGGATGCACCTTGGTTGTGTGTCGGACCACCACCTCCTCGCTCTTCACCTTTGGTTCCGGCACCTCGGGTGCTTCAGACACCACGACATCCTACACCACGGCATGCACCTCCGCCAGCACATCCACCTTACCCTCTTGTTCTTGGTCAACAGCTTCAGGCGGTAAAGCATCAACCACGACCTCCTCCCCGGCCTCGTCCGTGTTGCCATCATCAACGTCGTTGACGGCACGCTCGACCGACACCTCCGACGTGGCCCCTTCTTCTCCTCCTTGGCCCAGCATGGAGGCCTGCGTCATCGAACCTCCAGATCAAGGTTTTGTGGAGGAACGTGTCCAGGCTCCCAGCGGTCGCGAGGGCCTCCAGTGCAGCATCTAGGCGGTCAGCGGTGGCGTGGGATAGAGCTAGCATCCTGCGGCGGTCGAGGGACACCAGCCTTACCAGCAGTTACCGCCTTCTCATTGCGGAACCACCCCTCCAAGACCACCGTGATCTCCTCTGTCACACAGCCGACAGCTCGCCGCAGCTTGTGCATAAACTCATACAACTTGTCTGCGTCCCTGGCCTTCGCGTTGACCTCAGGGAGCACGACGAGCTCGGGCTCTTCCGGCGATACAACGGAGGCCGCCATGTGGGCCTCGACCGTGTATGCCTTGCCAGCCTCGCCACAGTGCCGGAACACGGCAAGCACATGGCTGTAGGACCGGAGGCGCGACGCGAGGCCGTACTTCTGCCGCATGGTGGAGACGTACCCGAAGGCCTCGTTGGGGCCCTCAGTGTTTGCAGCGACGACGCGAGCGAGCGAGGTAATGGTGGCCTAGGACGGGGGCGCCCCGGACTCTAGCATGTCGGCAAACACGCGACGCGCGGCGGTGGCAGGGTGGACGGGGAACGCGGCGCGGTCCGCAGAGCCGAGCGGGTGGAGGAGCTGGTTGTACTGGTACGCAATGAGGTGGAGGTCAGGCGCCGCCTCCGGGCCGGAGACGGCCGCGTCGAAGGCTGCCATGGCGGACGCGACGTCCCCGCGGCGGGGGCAGTCGGTGAGCGTGCACGACAGGTTGGAGTTGGGCCCCTTCCAGCGAGCGGATAAGACGAAGAAAGGAGCGCAAAATACAGGAGTTAATTTGCAAAATCAAAATGTTTCCGCAGATCCATGTAAACCACGGGTTTAATTATCGAAAACCACAGGGATTGTTTTTGGCAAAAACGTTGCGACGGTGAGCGTGGACATAACGTGCCCGTGCGTTGCAGCGGAAGATTTTCTTTTACCTGTCATACACACTCTCTAGACATCGGTAAATCTCTTGAAATTTTGTACGATGCCACATAAAAAACAACATGATAAGTGGTGTTGTGCAAAAACATAGAGTTGTGATAATTTTTGAAGTGTATTCAAGGTGTTTCCAATTTATTAGACAATAAAAGTGTCTACCTAGTTGCAGGTATCTCTTTAAGCATTTGTTGTCGTTTCTCCTTGGTGATGCCCAACAAATTTTTGCATTACGATGAAAATAACGAAGTACATTTTATTAATTAATGATGGCATATGCATAAGAGCATTAATTTTGTTTTCCTGATATATGTGTTTGCATTTGAAATCCGAATGAAGTCTTTGGTTGCAAGCATATTAGACACCTCCATCGAAAACAACCAATTTGTAAGAACATGCATACCAAATGTTCTAAGTTGTATATCAACATCGATATTCTTAAAATATCATTATGAAAACAATTTAAAACAATATCAAACTCAAAGTTAAGCCATTGGTTTACGTAAAGCTTGTATTGACAACACTGTAGCTTTTTATACACTAGAAACATTTTATATATACACTTTAATATTTTCCAATTTCACGGCAAACATTTTCAAAACATATTTAGTTTTGATGTATACTTTTTGATACACATTCTACATTTATTTGTACACCAGGAACATTTTTATATACGCGTTTGACATTGTCCAAATATAAGATTAACATTTTTGAAAGCTTATATTTTTTTTATATCTACTTTGTTCCCTACACATTGTATATTGTACATTTTTCTTATACATCGGAAACATTTTTCTATGCATATTTACATTTTAAAATGCATGAAAATCATTTTTAAAAATAAAAGAAAAATTATATTAGTATCCATATGCACTGTATTTTTTTGTAAATAATGGATTTTTTTATACAGGTTTGACATTTCTTTAATGCATGATTAACACCTTTTTTTTCAAAAATTGCATATGAATTGAAATATTCAGAGTATATCAAGCCAAAAGAAAAAAAAAACAAAACGAATGTAAAAAAGAAAAAGAAAAGTTAAGTGTTGAAGGCCGCGTTGGGCCGGCCCAATCGGGCAGCTGGTGACACAGTGCGACCGAATAGAGAAAAAGGGAAGCGACCGTTGATCCTTAGAACTTTACCTACCCTAGCGCCGCCCAAGGCGATGAGGGTTTACCTACTGAGTTTTCCTTACCGGTGCCCTCCCTGGCCGGTTTCTCAAGGCACGGTCCCTCGGGTTTCGTGGCCCTGGTCTTTGCTGCGAGAGAACTTAGAGGTAGATAGCATCGGTTCTTTGGCTTTGTTTGTCATGAGAGATGCCATGGAGAACCCAAGTGATGGAAAAAAACGCATCTCGATGGGGAAGGAGCACAAGATGTGGAGGTACAGCAGGCCGGGGCCATGTCCCAGGTCATGAACGTGGCGATGGGGAAGGGATTGGACAGAACGGACGTGATGCTAATTCTGGAGGAGGAATAGCTGGTGCTTTGGTGCCACCATCCCCTCGTGGATATTTGTCATTGTGGGAGAGTAAGGAAACCAAGCACGGCACCACGCCGTCCAAGTCAAAAGCTGCTGATAAGGACATTGAGAAGAATTTGGCGGGTGTCGTCGTCAAAACTGGCAGATCTCGGGTAGGGGGTCCTGAACTGTGCGTCTAAGAATCGAAGGTAACAGGAGGCAGGGGACACTTTGTTTACCCAGGTTCGGGCCCTCTTGATGGAGGCAATACCCTACTTCCTGCTAGACTGACTTTGATGAGCATAGGGGTTACAAGAGTTGATCTACCTCGAGATCGTAATGACTAAACCCTAGATGTCTAGCCTGTATGATTGTGATTCCTCTACGGACTAAACCCTCAAATTTATATAGACACCGGAGGAGGCTAGGGTTGTACAAAGTCGGTTTACAGAGGAAGGAATCTTCATATCTGCACACCTAGCTTGCCTTCTACGTCAAGGAGGGTCCCATCCGGACACGGAAGAAAGTCTTCTGTCTTGTATCTTCACGGCCCATCAGTCTGGCCCACGTCATATAGCCCGGACGCCCGAGGACCCCATAATCCAGGACTCCCTCAGTAGCCGCCGAACCAGGCTTCAATGACGATTTGTCTAGCACGCGGATTGTCTTTGGCATTGCAAGGCGGGTTCCTCCTCCGAATACTTCAAAGTGCCTGAACTGAAGGGCTATATTCGGCCCTTACATCTTCAGTCTTGGCAAGGTGATCTCTTCGAACTGCTTGGTTTTTACATTAAATGTCATGCCCTTCAGCTTCTGTGCTTCCATTGCCTCAGCTTACACGTGGCAAACAAATACGAAGGGTCCAAAACACTTTTATAGATAACCCCTCGACAGCGTACGAAAGATGTCTATTTAAGGAGATTAGATCTTAGATGTCATTCCATACCAGAAAAGATCCTTCGATCTTGCCTCGAGGCACCACGCAACCATGGCCATCGCCCCTAGTTCTTCCTCCCGCCCCCACGGCCCTCAAAAAGGCGATTGGGAGGGCTGCTCCATATCTCAAGCCCAACTGACCAAGCTCCAGGCGCAGGGCTACCTCCCCCTGAGGATCTAGTCCCCGTTCAGGCGGGATTAACTTCCTTTACTAGTGAAGCCTTGGCAGAGAATTTCCCGAACCCTTCAGAGGGAGAGCGAGTGTGCTTTGTTTCCTTTCTCTTAAGAGGCGTTGGATTTCCAATCCATCCCTTCCTCCGAGGTCTCCTGGAGTACTATGCCTCCAACTACACAATCTCACGTTGGCCTCCATCTTGCATATCACGGGCCTCGTCGCTCTCTGTGAGCCGTTCCTAGGCTGCGAGGCCCATTTCAAGCTATGGAAGAAACTCTTCTACCTCGTACCTCGCTCCCCAAAGGGATTCATATTCGAGGTGGGCGGTGCCGAAGTATGGCGCATAATCGGGACATGATACCTATCCAGTACTCCGAAGAAGGCATCCGAAGAGTGGCCCTCGGAGTGGTTTTATATTGAAGACGTCGTTCTCTTGGACCCCATCCGACGAGGCCTTCCTGAGTTTTCCAATGCTCCATTAAAGAAGCACCACAACTGGCGTCCTCGAAGCCCCAAGGAGATGTATAGTGTGGAGGTTACGATGCTAATGGACAAGATAAAAGTCCTCGCCCAGTCCGGACCGTCCATAGTTGAGGTTATGCGATTTCCATAACACGGGGTGTCCAGCCACTCCAGTCCAGGGGACTTCCCATGTGGAATTATAACGGGGAGGATGATGCATCCCGCTGCAGTCGCAAGGGTCCGGACAACTTCGTCGCCCTGTCCGCCATGTCCGCCGATCTTTATAAAGGAGAGAAAGAGTAATTCACCCGACTCAAGTGCCGAGAGGGTTTTTCCATGTACAACCCTCCTCGCTAGGTAAGTTTTTAGTCCAGAACCTTACTCAATCCTCTTCTCGAGCTGCAACCAACTGGATTTAACCCGGCCATTTTTAATAGGAATGGAGGAAGGCCACTACGGGGATCCACAGTCCTACTCCGCAGCCGGAGGACATATTCGGGACCTAGATCCCGGTTTTGAAGAGGATCCAGATATATTCGTGGAGCTCAATGAGGGGGTCTTCTATCAGGCGGGCTACGATGGCACAGAGGTGGCCATTATGGCCGATTACCCTAGCCTTCTCCCATCTTCACATGTAAGTGCCCAGGGAACATCTCATCCAAAAGAGTTTCCCCATCGCGCCTCACCCATTGCACTGTCTCGTGCCTCAAAGGGGCGGCGCTTGTCTTGTCACACCGCATTAGAATTGTCCCTTAGGAAGGGGACGTCAACACAAGGTGGGCCTTTGAAAAGAAAGGCGGATGGTGACACTTCCCAGCCCCTACCTTCATTGAAAAGGCAAGGTTTTCAATATGCCCTATGGCAAACATATCAAATTACGACGTTTTTTGTTGTGCCATGATTCAGGAAGAGCATCCACCGGACTACATCCGGAGACCCAGCCAGACAAGCGTTCGCCAATCCGACCCGGACCCAGCCTCCACGGCTAGAGCCGGTACGGGTGCAATGCCGGATTGTCCTCTCTCCGACGATTCGGATAATGTATCCGTCGCCAACTCCAAAGTGGAGAGTGCAATGAACCATCAACGCCAGAGAGCATTTATGCGCGATCCCTGCTTTACTGAAGAGGCATTCAGTGCCTTCAGCTCGGTGGATGCATATATCCGAGCTGCTCGGGATGGGCTTGCTGGAGCCACTTACCAACTTTCAAAGGATATGCGGGTAAGATCATTTTGTGTAGATTTAATAACCATATACCAGTTGCCCCCGAGACTTGAAAACTGTTTAAGCAACTGATTTTAAGGATCGATGTATAATCTGGTACTCGCGGATAAGAACAATATGCTATCCCGAGAGCTAAAACAGTGCCAAAACCAGCTGGCTGCCGCTACCGCCGAACTGGAGAAATCCAAGGAGGCCCCGATTGGTAATGTCCCGTTTCGTCCGGAAAGTATAATCGACTGCCAATATTGTTTATGTGAATAAACACGGATGTATTATACAATGGCGATCAGCTGGAATAGAAATTAAAGGCCGTACTGGCGGATAAAGCGCATGTCGAAAGGCAAGAAGCCGCTGGTCAACGTGTACTCACACGGATCAGGGTTGAGAAAAACAATTTGTAGGATGCCAACACCCAGCTCGGCGAAGAGCTAAAAGACGTGTGGGCCCAACTTGCGGATGCCTTAAAAGAAAACAGAAATCTGAGAGGTGGCATATTCAGTATGCCTTTGAACTTATTGTCATATAGTTCGCTAATGCAAAATCCTGACAAGGTTATTTCTGCTGATGTGTTGACTGGGCGACCCGATAAAGAGGTGTCTGGATTTCAAGGCGACCTGCTACAAGAGTTGTCCAAGGTGCAAGAGCAAGCACGAAAGGCAATGAGGAACATTGCGAAGGCTTTATGGCCAGTCGATTCTCCTCCAGGAAGTATGGATGAACTCGTGAATTTATTCAAGGGAGTTCGGCGCCGTTTTGGGCTATGGAAGATATCGGCATGCCGAGAGGGTGCTTGGGAATCCTGGGCCATGGTAAAAACATGATACACCGGGCTTGATCCAAATCATATGGCGAGGTTCGGACCTCGAGGATCCGATGGACAAGAAATTCCAGTCAGCCTGGTGTACGACCAAGTAAGGTTGGCCGCCAAGCTTTCCCAACAAGATTGTAAACTAGATAGCTTATTAGAAGGTCTAGAGGAAGAGGAAGTTTTTTAGTCTAAGTAATAATGTACTTTTATCAAATAAACTTGTCTCCGGCCGAATTTGTAAAACAATTGTCATGGCAGACTTTCTGCTTCAACCTCCGGAAACCCTAGGTTCAGAGTGTTTCCGAATACTGCATGCTGGGTAAACACCCAGGTATGTTCGGAAACCAGGCAGTCCGGTCACAGTTGCTTGAACAGACAAGTTGTATTCTGGGAGTTATGTTATATTACATTTGATTGTAAGAAACATCTTCCAGAGAGAATAGTTCCGTTAAGGGTTCCTTTCCCTGGGCCAGTATGCGGATTTTTGTGCATACCGAAGTAGTGACGCTAAAAAATCACAGTACAAATTATAATCTGGGGTTTTGCATTGCAACAAGGGTAGTTCATCTTTTGCTCACCGACCAATCATTCCCTTAAGAATGCTAGCTTTCGGCTTCACCCGTCTGAGGTACACGTCCGGATAACCCGGCTGTAACAATCACAGAGGTGCTCCCTTTATGCCCTAGCCGAACAAACGTATGACATAAGCATAGGAGCCAGGCAACCCAGCTTGGCAAAAATTGAAGTCATAAAGGTGCATATAATGGTGGGAAAAAGACATATGTGGGTAGACAACACATACATAGTGTGAGCTTGATGCTCAAAAAATTATTATAATAAGCTTTTTGTAAAAAGAAACCACTAGGTATTATGGGGTGTGTACATTTAAGGATGAATACCCCTAAAGTGTGCGGTTTATCCGAACACACGCTGAAAAAAGTTGTATAGAAACGAGAAAATAAAAAATAGCGAAAAGTAGAAAAAGAAGGAGCGAGGAGAAAAAGCTATATGCGCAAACTTTAGGCGTAGAACCTTTGAAGCCTTGCCGCGTTCCATGGGTTTGGCTCCAAGCAATTGTCCGAAGCATTGCGAAGACGATAGGCTCCTCCAGTGAGAACTTCATCTATAATAAAGGGACCCTCCCATTTGGGCTTGAGCTTGTCCTTTTTCTTCTCTGGTAGGCGTAGAACGAGTTCCCCGGCATTGTAAGTCTTTACCCGTACTTCTTTGTTGTGGTACAGCCGAGCCTGTTGTTGATAGAATGCGGAACGGGCCTTTGCGACATCGTGCTCCTCCTCCAGGCCGTCCAGGTCATCCTGCCGATCGAGCTCGGCTTCTCGCTCTTCATACATGCGCACTCGAGGTGCATCATGAATAATGTCGCAAGGCAAGAATGCCTCCACGCCGTACACCATGAAAAAAGGTGTGTATCCAGTCGTACGATTGGGCGTGGTCCGAAGCCCCCAGAGTATGAAATCGAGTTCCTCGACCTAGTGTTTGTCTGATTCTTGCAGAGATCGCACTAGTCTGGGTTTGATGCCGCTCATTATCATGTCGTTAGCCCGTTCGACTTGACCATTTGTCTGAGGGTGATATGCGGAGGCGTAATTGAGTTTGATGCCCAAATTGGCGCATCAAGTTTTCACCTCATCGGCTGTAAATTTAGAGCCGTTGTTAGTAATAATACTGTGCGGGACACCGTAACAGTGTACTACGCCAGATATGAAGTCTATCACCAGTCCGGCTTCAGCTGTTTTGACTGGCTTGGCTTCTATCCACTTAGTGAACTTACCGACCATGACCAATAAGTATTTCCTCTTATGGCTTCCCTGTAATGCCCAGGATGCGATTATGTCTCCCACGTGTCGAGGCACGACTTAAAGACATAAGCGCATTCTGGAATGATCGCAAGCGTGGTATCTTTGCACAACTCATGTAAAAGTTCAGGGATGAAAGTGTAAAAGATAGTTGGCTTACATTCGCCACGTCACACAATGAATACAATAACATACATTCATCCAAATAACACAGGGTCCGACTACGGACGAAATCCAAACGAGAAAGATACCACGAACACAAGCCCGGATCAATCCTAGTAGGAACCACTACTGATCGTCGGGATATGAAACATAGTAACGACCACGCTCTTCATCGAACTCCCACTGAAGTTCTGATCCATCTCCTGCATTATTCTCAGCGGTACCTGCATCTGGTGTGTGTTGTAATCTGTGAGTCACAAGGACTCAGCAATCCCGTTCCCGGGTATCAAAACTACCAAAGCCTTAGGTGTGGAACATGTATTAAAGTGTTTGCGGCAAGCACTAAGCAACTAGCTTACGAGTTTAGAGCGAGATGATAACAAGTGCCAACGGTCGCCAAGTTGATCAAGAAGTGATCCTAGCTACTCACGGTCAAACATAACCCCACCGTGTTCACTTCCCGAAGCCCTTCGGAAAGAGACCATCACGGTTACTCACACAGGTAGTGTATTCTTATGGATATGATGTCAAGTTATCTACAACCGGATATTAACAAATTCCCATCTGCCACATAACCACGGGCATGGCTTTCGAAAGATCAAAACCCTGCAGAGGTGTCCCAACTTAGCCCATCACAAGCTCACGATCTGCGGAGTCGCAACTCCAAAGTGGGAAGACCCGAGTATTCTCGGAATCCCGTGCTCAAGATATTTCGACAAAGGTAAAACTAATCCAGCAAGACCTCCCGGCGTGCCGACACCCTGATAGTAGCCGTGTGTATCTCGTCTCAGGCCACGACCGGATAGGTCAGCCTACAGGTATATACCAAACCTCGGGTTTCCCCAAGGTGGCCCCGCAGTCTGACCAGTTTGGACGAACACTCATGAGGAGCACTAGCCCGGGTTGTTAATTAAGAACTCGGGTTTGCAACGCCCTATGCAAGTTTTAGTTGTTAGGCAAATGTAAAACCAATGTTGGGCCTTGCTGGAAAAGCTTTAAGCAGAGCGAATTATCAAGGGGGGACCATAAACCCCAACCGTGTTAGGAACGCAAAAAACAGGAACATAACACTGGTTTATCGGGTCCTAAGGTGGCATGAGTGGAACAAAACACCAAGCAGAAGGCCAAGCCTTCCACCCATTACCAATATATATGTGCATTATTTAAACAAGATATATATTGTGTTATCCCATAAAACAAGTCCAACATGGAGCAATCTTCAAACTTCACCTGCAACTAACAAATGCTATAAGAGGGGCTGAGCAAAAGCGTACTTAGCCAATCAACGGTTTGCTAGGAAGGCGGTTAGAGTGTTTCATGGCAACAATAGGAGGCTGACAAGGAGGAATAGGCATCGAGGCATATCTAAAGAGCAAGACAACTAGCATAGGCAAAGATAGAGGTGATATCGGGGAATGGCCATCTTGCCTGTTAAGTCCACGGAGGGATCGTAACCTTGCTCCTCCAACTCAGTCTCGATAGGAACCTCGAACTCCGAATCGTCACCGGGCTCTAACCAACACAACAATACAAACACCGGAACAACCATCAATCATCATGCAATGCTCAAACACATGATGCAAGTGCATATGAGCATGGGCAGGATATGATGCAGCTCAAAGGAACAAGATGGGTGCACATGTGACATGGCAACAAGTAAGATCACAACACATGTAGGGGACACATCATGCAAAAGGAAACAAGAACAAACAGAGTCACAAGTGATTATGTAGTTGAATTAACCAAGCACCCAACAAGTTTTACGAGTTATTTAACATGGCAAGGGGTGCAACTAGGACGAACAAAATCATGCTAGCATTTTAAAAGGGCCGGAAAGAACAAACAACAATTTCCGGAAACTCCCATGAACATAAAAACACATATAGGACAGATCTCTAGCCACCATGTGTTAGAGTTGTTAAACATGCAAAGTGACAACACCATCTTAATCTATACTTTTCCACCCCAAATACATATAAAGTTTGTCAAATTTGGAGTTGTGGTTAGTTAGTTATGAATTTAACAAGTTTGAGCATATTTTAAAATCAAAAGAATTCAAACAACAATTTAAATGTTTTTAACATGGCAACAAACTGCATATAAATATTCTACACTAAAAACTAGGCAGTTTTCATATATAAAGTATTTTGAACAGATGCATATATCAAAAGATATGGAAAATATGCAAAAGAAAAAGAAAAACTGAATTTAAAACAAAAACAGAAAAGAGAAGAGGCTAAGGAGACCCAGCCTGGACTAGCCTTAGCCACTGACTAGTGGGTCCAGGGGGCTGATGTGGCGCCTGCGTGGGTGCAGGAGCGTGTGTGGGTGCGCTGCGAGACTGCCATGTGAGACCAGACTGTCAGCGAGACAGAAAACATAAAAAGGGGCCGAATCAACTGGCCTGGCGGGGTTTCGAACCCAGGTCTGCGAGATGCGAGGGAAAGTCTCAGGCCAGTGGGCTAGGTGCGTGTGTCTGACATAGTAGAGGCTCATATACTGAAATATAAACCTCAAAAACTAGTAGGGCCACTCGACGCCGGCGAGACAGAGGCAACGACGAGGGCGTTGGGACAACTCCGGCGACCAAAAGGAGCGGCGGATGTGCTAGATGGATTCGCTGAGGAATCCCGCACCTCTAGGTGCCACTGGAAGAGCCAGACGATGACGGAGTCGACACCGGCGAGCTATGACAGAAGCGGCGCGGCGGAGATGAACGTGGCGAGGCCAGGGGCTCTACTCGCAACTACACAGGGGGAAACGCCTAAGATGAGAACGGCGAAGCTAACGGGCACCTAAACGGGGTGAGAGGGGGTCAAAGCACTCGTCGGCGATGAGGTCCGACGACGATAAGCTTGGGTGCTCGGCGAACTATCATCTAGAAGGCGCAAAAGAATGGGGAAATGGCACGGGGAGAAGCAGAAGCTCACCACGAACACGGTGGTGTGTTCGGCTGGCCTGGAGGAGGACGGAGTCGACGGCGACGTCGATCGAACACTTGCGGTGGCCGGAGTCGAAGTCGAGGAAGAAGAAGAAGAAGTCATGGCCTTCAGCTCTGTGTAGCACGCGTAGAGGATGTAGTCGACGTTGGGGCGGAAGAAGGACACCCTTGGCGAGGCAGCGGAGGACGAGGAGCACGCCGGTGATGAGCTCGTGCGCTCAGATGTGCTCGGGACGGTGATGGCATGGCGGATCTGGTGGCTCTCAGCTCACCTGGCGGCGGGAGGAGGAAGAGGTGAACCCTAGAGGTCTAAAGGGCAAGGAGAGAGGGTTAAAAAGGGGCCAGAACGACGACGGTGCACGACGGCGTGCTCGGCTCGCGGTCCCCATGGCGCGAACGTGAGGAAGCAGAAAAGGTGGGTGCGGCGTTGTGCATGGTCGCTGACCTGCGAGCCCGTCTCATCCACATGGAGACGCGTCAGAGGGGGCGAGTGTGTGCATGGGTGAGAAACGGCGTGAGGGACGTGCGGGCTGAGCTAGCTGGGCTGCTGCGGCTAGTTGCTAGCTGGGCCGAGCGGAAGACCAAGCCCATGCGACTGCTGCTGGGCTGCGCTGCTGCTGCTGGTTGCTGGGTTTTCTTCCCTTTTTCATTTTTTTCAGGCAGAAAACAAAAGGGAAAAGCCCAGGTCAAAAGAAAAGGAATAAGGAGGAAAATAAAATATTCCCCTGCTCTTGAAATTATGCCCTATTTTATAAAAATGACTTGGGCATTTTTAGAGGTAGAAAAATAAAACAAGTTTGAATATGGTTCAAACTTCTGTCATTTTTGAACCTGACCAGATCATTTCAAAATAAGGTGAGGTTTTGCACAGTTGCTTAGGACAAGGTACCAAAGAAGTTGTGATGAGATGGACATTTAAAAGAAGAGGTAAAAGCCACTTGCAAGATTTTAAAGAAAGGGGAAAAGAAGGAAGGGAAGTGGAGTAGGTTGAAAGGGGTTTAAGATTGGGCATGAACTTGCATCCATCACCACAACAAGATCAAGAGGAACACACTGACATACTAGGTATGAGTAAAACACAATGACAAATAAAATGCCACATGCTGACCATGATGCCATGATGATGATGAAGTAATGCACGAATGCATAAAGAAAAGAAATATGACAATGCAAAAATGAGAAAGCATAATTGATAAAGAACCCCCAAGGAAAGGACAAGGACCAAAAGGTAAAATGCTTATAATGCCATATAAGGAAGTATTACATATGGGGTGTTACAAACTCTCCTCCACTATAAAAAGATCTCATCCCGAGATCTAGGACTGAAAGAAGGCGGGATACTCGAAACAGAGATGATCTTCTCGTTCCCACGTAGCTTCTCGGCTTTCAAGAATTTGATGGACTTGTTGCGGGTCTTGCGCTCAGTTTCTTCAAGGATAGCAATGGGGTGCTCACGATAAGACAAGTCTTGCTGAAGATCAATCTTTACGAAAGGAATAGTGTGTCCAGGCATCTTGAAGCACTTGCGGAGTTGTGACACGTGAAACACATCGTACACATTTGCAAAGTTGGAGGGAAGATCTAGTTGGTAGGCTAGATCGCCTCTCTTGCCAAGAATCTTGAAGGGGCCCACGTATCTTGGAGCAAGCTTGCCCTTGATACCGAACCTCTGAGAGCCCTTCATGGGAGAAACACGGAGATAGACATGATCGCCAATGTCGAAAGCCAAATCTCGGTGTTTGCCATCATAGTAGCTCTTTTGGCGCGATTGGGAGGCCTTGAGATTCTCACATATGACTTTGCACATCTCTTCGGCCTCTGAGATCAAATCATTTCCAAGGAGTTGATGTTCACCAGTCTTGGACTAGTTGAGAGGGGTACGACACTTTCTGCCATAGAGGATTTCAAACGGAGCTTTGCCTGCACTTGCTTGGAAGCTGTTGTTGTAGGAGAATTCAGCAAATGGAAGGCAATCTTCCCATTTCATACTGAAGGAGATTACACAAGCTCTGAGCATATATTCGAGAATTTGGTTCACTCTCTCGACTTGACCACTAGTCTGAGGGTGAAAAGTTGTGCTGAAGCGAATCTTGGTACCCATAGCTGACTAGAAGGAATCCCAGAACTTGGAAGTCAACAAGCTTCCACGATCTGAGGAGATTACTTGAGGGATGCCATGCAAAGAGACAATTCTGGAGGTGTACAGCTCTGCTAGTTGAGCTGCGTTGATGGATTCTTTGACTGGAAGAAAATGAGCCACTTTAGTTAGCTTGTCAATCACCACAAAGATAACATCATTTCCTCTCTTGGACTTGGGAAAACCGGTGATGAAATCCATCTCAATGTGATCGAATTTCCACTCGGGAATAGGTAGGGGTTGAAGGAGTCCGGCTGTACGTTGATGCTCTGCCTTCATTCTTCTGCAGACATCACACTCGTTCACGAATTGGGCAATCTCCCTTTTCATGCGAGTCCACCAATAGGATTGCTTGAGGTCATGGTACATCTTGGAGCTTCCTGGATGTATCGAGAGGAGTGAATCATGTGCTTCGTTCATTATGAGCTTCCTAAGATCACCTTTGGGAACCACAATTCTGTCCTCAAAGAACAAAGTATCTCTGTCATCAATGCGATAGCACTTGTACTTGGGAGTACCCTCAGCAATACCATGTTTCACTTTCTGCACCATAGCATCACTGAGTTGGGCCTCACGAATTTGATCTTCCAAGGTAGGAGCAACTTGAAGGTTGGCAAGAAATCCTTGCGGAACAACTTGGAGGTTGAGCTTCCTGAATGATTCACAAAGTTCAGGTTGGAACGGTTTGAGAAGGAGACCGTTGCAATAAGCCTTTCTGGTTAAGGCATCTGCAATGACATTGGCCTTGCCAGGAGTATACTCAATGCTTGGATCGTACTCTTGACTCATCTTAACCCAACGAGTCTGGCGAAGGTTAAGGTTTGGCTGAGTGAAGATGTGCTTCAAGCTCTTGTGGTCCGTGAAGATGTCCACTTTTTTGCCCAACAGAAGGTGTCTCCACGTGATCAAGGCATGAACAACTGTTGCTAGCTCAAGATCATGTGTGGGGTAATTCTTCTCATTTGGTTTGAGCTAGCGTGAAGTGTATGCAACGATCTTCTTGTCTTGCATGAGAACACCACCAAGACCTTGCAATGAAGCATCACAAAAGACTTCATAAGGCTTGGACTCATCCGGAGGAGTAAGAACCGGAGCAGAAATGAGCTTCTCTTTGAGTGTATTGAATGCCACATCACAATCAGGAGTCCACGAGTACTTGACATTCTTCTGTAGCAAGTTGGAAAGAGGCTTGGCAATCATGGAGAAGTTCTCAACGAACCTTCTGCCATAGCTTGCGAGACCGAGGAAACTTCGGAGTTGTTTGACATTCTGCGGAGGTTCCCAGTTGACAATAGCTTCAACCTTTTCGGGGTTAACAGAAATGCCGTCGGCAGAGATAATATGGTCAGGATATAGGACTTTATCAAGCCAGAATTCACATTTGGAGAACTTCGCATAGAACCGGTGCTCACGGAGCATGTCAAGGACCAAACGGAGGTGCTTGGCATGGTCTTCTTTATTCTTGGAGAATACCAAGATATCATCGAGGTAGACGAGAATGAATTCATTGGTGTAGGGGTTGAATATGAAGTGCATCATCCGAGAGAAAGTGGGTGGAGCATTTGCAAGCCCGAAAGACATGACTGTGTATTCATATGAGCCATAACTCATTCTGAATGCGGTCTTGGGAATATCCTCTTTCACGGATATGAATCAGATGGTTACCCATCCGGAGATCGAGCTTCGAGAAAACCTTGGCTCCTTTGAGCTGTTCGAACAATTCATTGATATTGGGGAGCGGGTACTTATTCTTTATTGTCTTCTTGTTCAATGGCCGGTAATCGACGCAAAGGCGTTCCGTGCCATCCTTCTTCTTGACAAATAGAACACCACAGCCCCAAGGAGAAGTGTTTGGTCTGATTAGACCCATACGTTCTTGCTCATCGAGTTGTTTCTTCGGCTCCTTCAACTCTTTAGGAGAAAGCTTGTACGGACAACGACATGCTGGCTCGGTACCGGGTTCAAGTTCAATGACGAATTCAACTGGATGGTTGGGAGGCATGCCTAGAAACTCTTCAGGGAATACATCCTCATATTCGCAAACCATCGGAATCTGGGAAATGGCATTAATCTCGTCCTTATCATTAAGAGAGAATAGCCTAATTGTGTTATCTCGAGCTACGAAGATAATCACGTCTTCGGAAGGATGAGTTAGATTGACCTCTTTGTTTGCACAATCAATAAGAGCATCATGCTTAGAAAGCCAATCCATCCCAAGAATAAGATCAATGTCCGAGTTACTGAGAACAACCGGAGAAACCAGCAAATTATAATCTCCCATGTGAATAGATATATCCGGAGCAATCAAATTAGAAGTCATGTGTTTGCCCGGAGAAATAATTGATAACTTCTTATCCAGAAATTCCGAAGTGAAATTATGCTTGGTAAAGAATGGTCTTGATATGAAACTGAGTGATGCACCAGAGTCAAACAAAACTTTTACAGGAATAGAGTTAACTGAGAGGTTACCCATTATCACATCGGGAGAATTCTCTGCTTGAGCTGCATTCATCAGGTTCACTCTTGCATGCTTGGGATTGTGCTTGACAATAGCATTGATGATAGGTGGAGGAGGCGGAAGGCGCCTTGGGTTGGGACACTTGTTGGCATAGTGACCCTTCTGAGAACACTTGTTGCAAGTAACTTCTGAAAGAGGCCGATGATAAGGACCGCTTGGTCTTGGAGCTTGGAACTGAGGCTTGGACTGGTTGCTTGGGTTGGGTGGGTGGGAGAATCCACGACCACCTGAGTGCTTGTTGTTGCTTGGAGGACGGAGCACTAGAGGAGGCGGCAGCCAGAACTTCTGCTGCTTGGCAACCACTTGAGAGGAAGAGGAGGAGTGAACAACATCTCTTATCCTCTTTTTGGAAGCTTCACACTTGATTTGAGCTGCCTCTTTCTTGAGAGCCATATTGTAGAATTGGTAAAATTCATTTGGCTCGAACAGGGTTAGAGCAAGTTGGAGTTCATCTTTCAGACCACCTCGGAACTGGTAGATTTTGCTCTTGGCATCGGGGATGTCTTACTTTGCATAACGGGCAAGATTCTGGAACTTGACATTGTATTGATAGACGGACATGGTGCCTTGCTTCAGGTTGCGGAATTGCTCATGCATGCCTTCAATGACACTTGTTGGAATGTGATGAGGACGGAAATCGCGGCAGAAATCAGTCCTTGAGATCTCACGACCACCTCTGGAGTCTTTGTACTGTTGCCACCAATCTGCAGCTTGGTCTTTGAGTTCGAAGGCGGCAAACTTGACATAATCTTTAGTTCTGACGTTACTGCATTCAAAGTGCTTTTTGATGTCTGTGATCCAATCTTCAGCATCTAGCGGGTCCACACAGTAACTGAAAGACTTTGGTTGGTTTGCCAAGAATTGGTTCAGTGTCGCAAAGTGAGGTTGATTGAACAGATTTCCTTGGCCTTGGTTCCCTTGATTGCCTTGATTTGCTTGATTGGCTTGGAAATTCTACATCATTTGCATGAGCATATGAGTGTTCTGGTTGGTTGCCTGCATAATTGCTCTCCATGCCTCAGACGGAGGAGGAGGGGAAGGAGGACGCTCTTCTTCACCCTCTTGGTTTGGGTTGGGAACTTTCTTAGGTGCCATCATGAAGATGATGACAACCGTTAGCCATTGAAGCAATTAATAGATAAGCTGAATCAACGGCTAGATATATGCAACATATAGTCTTCACAATGAACATTCGAACAAAATTGAACGAATGAATTCCATAGCTTAATGGTACAACAACTTGTCGAGAAGCCACTTGGGAGAACAAAAGATAGAATGAAACAACAAGGTACAGATGGAACAAATACATAATAGAGGTTTCGTCCCACATGTTCGTGTTGAATGCCCCATGGCACGTTTTATAAAGGGTCTTGCAATCCCCGGATCAGCATAGCCAAGGATCCTTTAAGATGCAACTCCCAATTGGAACAGCGTCCATGAAACCTCTTCACTAGATGTTGAACCCCAAACCTCATACCATGCACCCATTGGAAGATTACCTACGAGCTACTTGAAAACCCACCTATTAATTCCCGAAGCTTTCCGGTTATGCAATATGGTGTTGGGGATACAGGGGAAGCACCGCGCACTCAACTCTAAACCTACATCCAGTTGTATCCATCCATCAACTCATAACCAGTCATCTTTGGAAACTGTTTACCTCGGACCTTCAAAACGCATCCGCTATACTAGTTGTGGCAATACTCCCGAACTATCTCCCCAGTACTAGGTGACGTCGGGGTTATCTCACCACCAGACATGCATAGAAGAGTTTTCAATGTCGGCCGCCTCTGGTATTCTAGAACCACTACGATACATTTGTGACGACAACACCTCGGAACTCAACTCCCTGGGACACTGCCACAACCCCTAAATGACAGGAGGCATCGAGAACAATGTTCTCGTCATAAAGATATCGGAACAATCCAAACAATACCCGCGTGATCCCAAAAAAAATTGGTGAAATTTTGAGAGTAGAGGAGATAGAACAACATCAGGAGTCCTCACCAGAGCGATGAAGGGGATGAGGAGTAAAAAGAAATCCTACTCTCCGATATATATAGGACTCAAAACATTTTTTTGTGTGTGCCTAGACTCAACCGTCAGCGGTTCAATCAATCAGGGGCGCTCCTAGGTCGGAGAAGGCTCTGATACCAACTTGCAATGCCCAGGATGCGACTATGTCTCCCATGTGTCGAGGCACGATTTAAAGACATAAGCACATTCTGGAATGATCGCAAGTGTGGTATCTTTGCACAACTCATGTAAAAGTTCAGGGATGAAAGTGCAAAATATAGTTGGCTTACACTCGCCACGTCACACAATGAATACAATAACATACATTCATCCAAATAACACAGGGTCCAACTACGGACGAAATCCAAACGAGAAAGATACCATGAACACAAGCCCGGATCACTCCTAGTAGGAACCACTACTGATCGTCGGGATACGAAACATAGTAACGACCACGCTCTTCATTGAACTCCCACTGAAGTTCTGATCCATCTCCTGCATTGTTCTCAGCGGTACATGCATCTGGTGTGTGTTGTAATCTATGAGTCACAAGGACTCAGCAATCCCGTTCCCGGGTATCAAAACTACCAAAGCCTTAGGTGTGGAACAGGTATTAAAGTGTTTGCGGCAAGCACTAAGCAACTAGCTTACGAGTTTAGAGCGAGATGAGAACAAGTGCCAACGGTCGCCAAGTTGATCAAGAAGTGATCCTAGCTACTCATGGTCAAACATAACCCCACCGTGTTCACTTCTCGAATCCCTTCGGAAAGAGACCATCACGGTTACTCACATAGGTAGTGTATTCTTATGGATATGATGTCAAGTTATCTACAACCGGATATTAACAAATCCCCATCTGCCACATAACCGCGGGCATGGCTTTCGAAAGATCAAAGCCCTGCAGGGGTGTCCCAACTTAGCCCATCACAAGCTCACGATCTGCGGAGTCGCAACTCCAAAGTGGGAAGACCCGAGTATTCTCGGAATCCCATGCTCAAGATATTTCGACAAAGGTAAAACTAATCCAGCAAGACCTCCCGGCGTGCCGACACCCTGATAGTAGCAGCGCGTATCTCGTCTCAGGCCACGACCGGATAGGTCAGCCTACAGGTATATACCAAACCTCGGGTTTCCCCAAGGTGGCCCCGCAGTCTGCCCAGTTTGGACGAACACTCATGAGGAGCACTGGCCCGGGTTGTTAGTTAAGAACTCGGGTTTGCAACGCCCTATGCAAGTTTTAGTTGTTAGGCAAATGTAAAACCAATGTTGGGCCTTACTGGAAAAGCTTTAAGCAGAGTGAATTATCAAGGGGGGCACATAAACCCCAACCGTGTTAGGAACGCAAAAACAAGGAACATAACACTGGTTTATCGGGTCCTAAGGTGGCATGAGTGGAACAAAACACCAAGCAGAAGGCCAAGCCTTCCACC
Organism: Secale cereale; assembly: GCA_902687465.1. Classification (NCBI taxonomy): domain Eukaryota; kingdom Viridiplantae; phylum Streptophyta; class Magnoliopsida; order Poales; family Poaceae; genus Secale; species Secale cereale. The sequence continues at coordinate 55,876,378 of LR738710.1, read as the reverse complement.
CATTACCAATATATATGTGCATTATTTAAACAAGATATATATTGTGTTATCCCATAAAACAAGTCCAACATGGAGCAATCTTCAAACTTCACCTGCAACTAACAAATGATATAAGAGGGGCTGAGAAAAAGCGTACTTAGCCAATCAACGGTTTGCTAGGAAGGCGGTTAGAGTGTTTCATGGCAACAATAGGAGGCTGACAAGCAGGAATAAGCATCGAGGAATATCTAAAGAGTGAGACAACTAGCATAGGCAAAGATAGAGGTGATATCGGGGAATGGTCATCTTTCCTGTTAAGTGCACGGAGGGATCATAACCTTGCTCCTCAAACTCAGTCTCGATAGGAACCTCGAACTCCGAATCGTCACCGGGCTCTAACCAACACAACAATACAAACACCGGGACAACAATCAATCATCATGCAATGCTCAAACACATGATGCAAGATATGATGCATATGAGCATGGGCAGGATATGATGCAGCTCAAAGGAACAAGATGGGTGCACATGTGACATAGCAACAAGCAAGATCACAACACATGTAGGGGACACATCATGCAAAAGGAAACAAGAACAAACATAGTCACAAGTGGTTATGTAGTTGAATTAACCAAGCACCGAACAAGTTTTACAAGTTATTTAAAATGGCAAGGGGTGCAACTAGGACCAACAAAATCATGCTAGCATTTTAAAAGGGCCGGAAAGAAGAAACAACAATTTCCGGAAACTCCCATGAACATAAAAACACATATAGGACAGATCTCTAGCCACCATGTTTTAGAGTTGTTAAACATGCAAAGTGACAGCACCATCTTAATCTACAATTTTTTCCACCCCAAATACATATAAAGTTTGTCAAATTTTGAGTTGTGGTTAGTTAGTTATGAATTTAACAAGTTTGAGCATATTTTAAACTCAAAATAATTCAAACAGCAATTTAAATGTTTTTAACATGGCAACAAACTGCATATAAATATTCTACACTAAAAACTAGGCAGTTTTCATATATAAAGTATTTTGAACAGATGCATATATCAAAAGATATGGAAAATATGCAAAAGAAAAACAAAAACTGAATTTAAAACAAAAACAAAAAAGAGAAGAGGCTAAGCAGACCCAGCCTGGACTAGCCTTAGCCACTGACCAGTGGGTCCAGGGGGCTGATGTGGCGCCTGCGTGGGTGCGGGAGTGTGTGTGGGTGCGCTGGGAGACTGCCATGTGGGACGAGACTATCAGCGAGACAGAAAACATAAAAAGGGGCCGAATCAACTGGCCTGGCGGGGTTTGGAACCCAGGTCTGCGAGATGCGAGGGAAAGGCTCAGGCCACTGGGCTAGGTGCGTGTGTCTGACAGAGTAGAGGCGCATATACTGAAATATAAACCTCAAAAACTAGCAGGGCCACTCGACGCCGGCGAGATAGAGGCAACGGCGAGGGCGTTGGGACAACTCCGGCGACCAAAAGGAGCGGCGGATGTGCTAGATGGATTCGTTGAGAAATCCCGCACCTCTGGGTGCCACTGGAAGGGCCAGACGATGACGGAGTCGACGCCAGCGAGCTATGACAGAAGCGGCGCGGCAGAGATGAACGTGGCGAGGCCAGGGGCTCTACTCGCAACTACGCAGGGGGAATGTCTAAGATGAGCACGGCGAAGCTAACGGGCACCTAAACGGTGCAAGAGGGGGTCGGAGCACTCGTCGGCGACGAGGTCCGACGACGATGATCTCGGGTGCTCGGTGAACTAGCATCTAGAAGGCGCAAAAGAACGGGGAAAAGGCACGGGGAGAAGCAGAAGCTCACCACGAACACGGTGGTGTCTTCGGCTGGCCGGGAGGAGGACGGAGTCGACGGCGACGTCGATCGACCACTTGCGGTGGCCGGAGTTGAAGTCGAGGAATAAGAAGAAGAAGTCGTGGCCTTCAGCTCCGTGTAGCAGGCGTAGGGGACGTAGTCGACGTCGGGGAGGAAGAAGGACACCCTTGGCGAGGCAGCGGAGGACGAGGAGCACGCTGGCGATGAGCCCGTGCGCTCAGATGCGCTCGGGACAGCGATGGCACGGTGGATCTAGTGGCTCTCAGCTCACCTGGCGGCGGGAGGAGGAAGAGGTGAACCCTAGAGGTCTAAAGGGCAAGGAGAGAGGGTTAAAAGGGGGCCAGAACGACGACGGTGCACGATGGCGTGCTCGGCTCGCGGTCCCAATGGCGCGAACGCGAGGAAGAAGAAAAGGTGGGTGCGGCGTTGTGCACAGTCGCTGACCTGTGGGCCCGTCTCCTCCACGTGGAGACGCAGCAGAGGGGGCGAGTGTGTGCGTGGGTGAGAAACGGCATGAGGGACGTGCGGGCTGAGCTAGCTGGGCTGCTGCGGCTAGTTGCTAGCTGGGCCGAGGGGAAGACCAAGCCCAGGTGGCTGCTGCTGCGCTGCTGCTGCTGGTTGCTGGGTTTTCTTCCCTTTTTCTTTTTCTTCGGGCAGAAAACAAATGGGAAAAGCCCTGGTCAAAAGAAAAGGAATTAGGAGGAAAATAAAATATTCCCCAGCTCCTGGAATTATGCCCTATTTTATAAAAATGACTTGGGCATTTTTAGAGGTAGAAAAATAAAACAAGTTTGAATATGGTTCAAACTTCTGTCATTTTTGAACCTGACCAAATCATTTCAAAATAAGGTGAGGTTTTGCACAATGGCTTAGGATAAGGTACCAAAGAAGTTGTGAGGAGATGGACATTTAAAAGAAGAGGTAAAAGCCACTTGCAAGATTTTAAAGAAAGGGGAAGAGAAGGAAGGGAAGTGGAGTAGGTTGAAAGGGGTTTAAGATTGGGCATGAACTTGCATCCATCACCACAACAAGATCAAGAGGAACACACTGACATACTAGGGATGAGTAAAACACAATGACAAATAAAATGCCACATGCTGACCATGATGCCATGATGATGATGAAGTAATGCATGAATGCATAAAGAAAAGAAATATGACAATGCAAAAATGAGAAAGCATAATTGATAAAGAACCCCCAAGGAAAGGACAAGGACCAAAAGGTAAAATGCTTATAATGCCATATAAGGAAGTATTACATATGAGGTGTTACATTCCCCCTTTAAGGGGTCCGACCATATCGAGCCCCCAGACCGCAAAGGGCCAAGTAATGGGTATTGTTCTTACTGCGATGGGCGGCATATGGCTTTGATTAGCGAAAAGTTGGCATCCCACGCAGTGCTGTACGAGGTCCTATGCATCTACCCAGGCCGTGGGACAAAAGAAGCCCGCGCGGAAGGCCTTACTTACAAGGGCCTGAGCCGCGGCATGGTGGCAGCCGAGACCAGCGTGTATTTCAGCCAAGAGCTACCGTCCCTCTTCTTCGGAGATACATCGTTGAAGGACTCCGGTAGTACTTTTCTTGTACAATTCTCCTTCATGAACCATGTAGGCCTTCGAGCGTCGGACGATGCGACAGGCCTCGGTCTGATCCTATGGGAGTTCGTTCCTAGTAAGGTAGGCGAGGAAAGGCTTGGTCCACAGGGCAATTATAGCCATGATTTCGTGGGCCAATGGCGTTATTTCGGTACCCGAGCCTCCGATGATATCGAAACTGTGTTCGGAATCGGGGGGTATGATCGGCTCCGGACTAGTGTTGTTGTTCTCGTCCTACCACACCACGGATGGCTTGAAGAGCCTCTCCACAAAGGTGTTTGGTGGGACTAGGTCTCGTTTAGCGCCCATGCGAGCAAGGATGTCTGCGGCCTGATTACTCTCTCGAGCCACGTGATGAAACTCGAGCCCCTCGAGCCGAGCTGATATTTTGAGTACGGCGTTAGGATAAGCCACCATCTTCGGGTCTTTTGCCTCGAATTCGCCATTTATTTGGGATATTGCGAGGTTTGAATCCCCGCGCACCTCGAGGCATTGTAGCCCCATGGAGACGGCCATCCGGAGACCATGCAACATGGCCTCGTATTCGGCTGCATTGTTGGAGTCTGTATATAGTATTTGTAGCACGTAACGGATTGTGTCTCCTATGGGGGATGTCAAGACGACACCAGCCCCAAGTCGGGCTAGCATTTTAGAGCCATCGAAGTGCATCACCCAGTTGGAATACGTGTCGTACTCTTTAGGGAGTTCGGCCTCTGTCCATTCAGCGACGAAGTCGGCCAACACTTGAGATTTAATTGCTCGGTGCGCTTTCTACGTTATTTCAAATGGTAAGAGCTCAGTAGCCCATTTGGCGATCCGGCCAGTGGCGTCCTGGTTGTTTATAATATCATTAAGAGGTACCTCTGAAGCCACCGTGATCGAGCACTCTTGAAAGTAGTGATGCAGCTTGCGTGATGCCATAAAGACCGCATATGCTATCTTCTGATAATGCAGATATTGGGATTTGCATGGTGTGAGGACCGTCGATACGTAGTATACTGGTTTTTGAGTTGGGAATTTATGCCCCTCCTCTTCTCGTTTAACGACGAGCACCGCGCTCACCACCTGGCGAGTTGCCGATATGTAGAGCAACATTGGTTCTCCGACGTTTGGTGCGGCCAGGATGGGGTTGCTTGCTAGAAAAGTTTTTATTTCCTCCAGTCCGGCTGTTGCAGCATCTGTCCACACAAAGTGGTTGGTGCGTCGTAGCAGGCGATACAATGGCAGTGCTTTTTCTCCCGGTCTGGAGATAAAGCGGCTCAAAGTTGTCACGCACCCGGCTAGTTTTTGGACCTGCTTGAGGTCAATTGGCGTTGCCAATTGTGACAGGGCCCAGATTTTCGTTGGGTTCGCTTCAATTGCTCTATTGGAAACAATAAACCCGAGTAGTTTGCCGGCGGGGATGCCGAAAACACACTTTTCCGGATTGAGCTTTATATCATATCTCCGGAGGTTTTCGAATGTAAGGCGTAAGTCGACCACCAATGATTCAACATGCTTGGTTTTGATAACTACGTCGTCTAGATATGCCTCCACAGTTTTGCCAATTTGCTTTTCCAAGCATGTTTGAATCATGCGTTGGTAGGTGGTGCCGATGTTTTTGAGCCCAAAAGGCATAGTGTTGAAGCAGAAAGGCCCGTACGGGGTGATAAATGCCGTTGCGGCTTGGCCAGATTCCTTCATCTTAATTTGATGCTATCCGGAGTATGCGTCGAGGAAACACAGTGAATTGTGTTCCGTAGTTGCATCAATAATCTGATTGATGTGACGTAGTAGGAAGGGGTCCTTAGGGCAAGCTTTGCTAAGGTCTTTGAAATCAACACACAGGCGCCAGGACTTATCCTTCTTTGGTACCATGACCAGGTTTGCTAGCCAGTCTGGATGTTTGATCTCTCTGATGAACCCAGTTTCGAGTAGCTTGGCTAGCTCCTCTCCCATAGCCTGTCGCTGAAGGAAATATGCCCTAGAGGCAATAATAAAGTTGTTATTTATATTTCCTTATATCATGATAAATTTTTATTATTCATGCTAGAATTGTATTAACCAGAAACTTAGTACATGTGTGAATACATAGACAATACAGAGTGTCCCTAGTATGCCTCTACTAGACTAGCTCATTGATCAAAGATGGTTATGATTCCTAGCCATAGGCATGAGTTTTCATTTGATCAACGGGATCACATCATTAGGATAATGATGTGATGGACAAGACCCATCCGTTAGCTTAGCAACTTGATCATTTAGTTTTACTACTATTGCTTTCTTCATAACTTATACAAGTTCCTATGACTATGAGATTGTGCAACTCCCGAATACCAGAGGAACACCTTGTGTGCTATCAAACGTCACAACGTAACTAGGTGATTATAAAGATGCTCTACAGGTGTATCCGAAGGTGTTTGTGGTGTTGGAATAGATCAAGAATAGGATTTGTCACTCCGAGTGTTGGAGAGGTATCTCTGGGCCCTCTCGGTAATACACATCATAATAAGCTTTACACGCAAATGACTAATGAGTTTGTCACGAGATGATGTATTACGGAACGAGTAAATAGACTTGTCGGTAACGAGACTAACTAGGTATAGTGATACCAATGATCGAATCTCGGGCAAGTAACATACCGATGACAAAGGGAACGACATATGTTGTTATGCGGTTTGGACGATAAAGATCTTCGTAGAATATGTAGGAACCAATATGAGCATCCAGGTTCCGCTATTGGTTATTGACCGGATATGAGTCTCGGTCATGTCTACATAGTTCTCGAACCCATAGGGTCCGCACGCTTAACTATCGATGACGATCGGTATTATGAGTTTATGAGTTTTGATGTACCGAAGGTAGTTCGGAGTCCCGGATGTGATCACGGACATGACGAGGAGTCTCGGAATGTCCGAGACATAAAGATGGATATATTGGACGACTATATTCGGACACCGGAAGTGTTCCGGGTGTTATCGGATAAAACTGGAGTGCTGGAGGGGTTATTGGAACCCCCCCCCCCCCCCCGGGAGAGTATGGGCCATAATTGGCCATGACGGAAAGAGCGAGGCAGCCCACTAGGGATGCCCCCCCAAGGGAATCCTAGTTGGACTAGGAGTGGGGGGAGGCGCCCCTTGTCGGTGTCAAAACCGGCGGATCTCGGGTAGGGGGTCCCGAACTATGCGTCTGAGGATCGATGGTAACAGGAGACTAGGGACACGATGTTTACCCAGGTTCAGGCCCTCTCGATCGAGGTAATACCCTAATTCCTGCTATATTAGTATGGATGAATATGAATACAAGAGTTGATCTACCTCGAGATCGTAATGGCTAAACCCTAAGTCTAGCCTATGAGGATATTGTGATTCTCTTCTAGCCTCTACGGACTAAACCCTCCGGCTTATATACACACCAGAGGGGCCTATGGTTTGTACATGTCCTCTTGCAGAGGAAGGAAAATCTACACACGAACCTAAAACTTGCCATTACAGGAATACAGCAGTCCTATCCGGATACGAGAGATGATCTTCTATTATAATCTTCACGGCTCACCAGTCCGGCCCACCAGGAGTTTATTCGGCCACATGAGGACCCCTCGATCCAGGACTCCCTCAGTATCCCCTGAACCTGTCTTCAATGACGATGAGTTCGGCTTCCGTATTGTCTTCGGCATTGCAAGGAGGGTTCCTTCTTCCGAATAGATCTTCTGCAAAAAGGTGTATTGTGTTCGGCTCTGCAAGGTTAGCACAACACTTAGCCTCAAAGGCAAGGCTCTTTAAAGAAAATCAATAGTGTGTCTCTACTGACAACTTCTAGGTGAAGCGTCGCGTCCATCCCACTAACATATCAAACCGTTTTATTCGGTCCTAATTTCGTGTTTCGAGGTATATCCTCATTGACACGTCCCGTTAGAATAGAGATCGTGCCCACTTATTGTGGGATCCTCATATTATGACATGAGCACCCACGCCGCGCATTACGCACAACCGCTTTGGGAACCGGCGAGTTTTATGGCCAAAGTGGGGGGACGTTCTGTATTCATAGCATTATAAAAGGACACTGATCCCTTTCATCAGCCCCACGCCTTCCTCAAGCTTGAGCTCTCCAATCTCCCTAGCCTCAGCATTCTTATCTCCTGCACACACTGCTCCTCGTTCCTCAATCACTACTCCCCTTCCCAGGGATGGCTGGATCCAGTGCCAGGGGCAAGTGGGAAGCTTCCACGGTCACTGAAAAGACCGTGATGGATCTTAAGAGCGCAGGCTATCTCACCGCTGATATCGTGCACCGAGTCCCTGCCAAGGGTCAGGTAATTCCCGTCCCTGAGGCGGGTGAGAGTGTAACGCCCCGGACACACCCGCCGGTGGTCGTTACTCCTGGCGGGATCTAGACTGTCCTCACATATCAATACTAGTCTTTTCTGCGCACTTTGTCCTCACTCGTGCGCACCCGGGAGCAACTTCCCGGTCGGTCACCCATCCTGAAATTACTCCAAGCTGAGCACGCTTAACTTTGGAGTTCTTTCCGAATGGGCTCCCGGAAAAGAAGGAATTCCTTATTGATATGAGTAGTCTATCATCCCTAATAAGCCAGGCCATCACATACACCCCCACTCAGAGGAACCGACGTCCTCGTCGGGCCACAGGAACGTTCCCTCTTGGCACAACCGTCTGTGCTTCCAGGACAGCACATGTGCCATGCCGTGTGCCACGACGGGTCACAAACGTCATGCACAACATGACTGCAAACTGTCCGCAAACATCCGTGTAACCACGAGGGTCGGCTCTGATACCAACTTGTAACGCCCCGGACACACCCGCCGGTGGTCGTTACTCCTGGCGGGATCTAGACTGGCCTCACATATCAATACTAGTCTTTTCTGCGCACTTTGTCCTCACTCGTGCGCACCCGGGAGCAACTTCCCGGTCGGTCACCCATCCTGAAACTACTCCAAGCTGAGCACGCTTAACTTTGGAGTTCTTTCCGAATGGGCTCCCGGAAAAGAAGGAATTCCTTATTGATATGAGTAGTCTATCATCCCTAATAAGCCAGGCCATCACAGAGAGGGTGGTGTTTACATCCCACTTTGTTAGGGGGCTAGGGTTTCCACTCCACCCGTTTGTTTGGGGTCTTTTGTTCTTCTACGGGCTAGATTTCCATGATCTAGCCCCGAACTCAATCCTCCAGATATCCCCTTTTATAGTGATATGTGAGGACTTTCTCCGCATCCCCCCACACTTCGGCCTATGGCTTAAGACCTACAACGTGAATCCGAAGGTGGTGGACGGGGAACACGCGGAGTGCGGGGGTGCCATGATTAGCAAGCTCCCGAATGCAACTTGGCCCAAGGGCGCATTCGTGGAGACGAATAAGGTCTGGCAGCAGGAGTGGTTCTACATCACCGAACCCCGCGACGCCAAGTGGGCGGCGGAGCCTGCTTTCAGATCCGGACCCCCTGAGAGGCTGACCTCCTGGACCAAAAAGGGTCTGAACTGTGGGTCTACAACTGAAGTTGTTGGCGTTCTGGAACGGGGGTACCCAGACTTGCCTGCCCGCGGCCCATAGCGTGGCTCACAAGGCGGCCTAGTGTGGCCCAGCATCTTCAGCAACACTCAAGACCCTCGCGAGAGGCCAAGCCTCGCGAGGCGGACGACACAAGACATCCCCTGGGGCGGCCTCGCCAGGTCGGCTCATGAGGATCGCAGATATCAAGGTGAGGGGCACCTGCCGAGGTCCTCGTGACGTGAGCAGTGACGACTAGAGCCAGGCGGGCGCCAGCGGGCGCAGAGTGACAGTTTCCCCTTCGGTGCTAAAGGAGCAGGTGCAGGCGCGGAGTCCCGAGGCGTCAGGCAAAGGTTTCCATATCGGTGCAACAAGACCAAGACCAGCAAGACGGCAGGACGGAGGTCATCGCGGAGCCCACAGCGGCGTCACCACCAGAGCCTTTGGCAGCGAAGACCACCTTTTGTTAGGCTAGCTTGTACTAGCTGTCCCCCTTCAAATTTGGCTGTTGTGGGATCACTTCCCGCTCAATATTTGGGAAGAGGACCCTGGCCACTATAAATAGGACTAGCCACCACCATAGGCAGGGGATCGGATCATCAAGACCTCTCAGACACCGCAAGCTCATCCAAGCTCAAGAACACCTCTCCCCAGGAGGTAGTTCATCCATGTACTAGTTCTTCCCCTGCCTATAAGGCAATCCACCACACACACTAGATTAGGGTGTTACACCACAATGGTGGCCCGAACCAGTATAAATCTTGTGTCTCTTGTTCATTGGATCTGACGAGCTAGGCCTAGGTTTGTTGAGTAGACGGGCTGGGGCGGAAGGAGAGATCTTCGTGCAGACCCCAGAGTTCGAACCTTAAGGGTTTTGCCAGAACCCTAAATCCGACATTTGGCGCGCCAGGTAGGGGTGTGACAGATCTGTTCTTCCATCGCCCACACCGTCATCACCCTGCATCCTGATGGTCGATGACCAGGGGGCTCACGCCAACCGCTGGGCGACCTGGCCAGTGCGGACGACGTCGCCAGACCACGAAGACCTCAACCCTGCGCTCCAGGCTGCCCCGGCACCACCCAACGCCGCCGGCCGCGGGCGACGTGGGCCGGCGATCACCACTTTGGCGTCCCGATGTGCGCGCTCCGCGGCGCGCTCTGCAAACCACACCGCGGCGACGGCACCTTACACCCGACGAGAGCAGGCGAACACGAGGGCTACGTTCATCATGGCGCGGGAGCTGCTACGATGCAGGCTGGCCGAGAGCGGCCGCGGCGTGCTGCTGGAACGAGTTGCTGAGCTACTAGGCTGCGCTTGCGGAGGCGCACCGCTGTTCTGCTCCTCACCCCCCGCCCCAGGTTGTAGGTGGGGCGCTGGTGAGGCCCCAACCGGCGTTGCCACCCCCCGAAACGATTGGAAGACTCGGCGATAGCTGCAGGCGCGCCGGTGCCCTCCTTACAACTGCAACAACCTCATCACCGGCAAGAGCAGACGTCGGCGGCCCTTTGAGAGGGTATGACGGGGTTCAACCCAGCGGGCGCCAAAACCAGATGCTGCAACCGGGGGCTCAAGGCGTGGGGCACGAGGGTTGCTCCCTTGGTGGGGTTACGACGAGGCCTACATGCCCCGCATGGTGGACCTGGCGTACGTGTTCGGGGAGGGCCCCAATGCTTTCCACAAGCCAGGTTAGAACGACGAGGCTCACGAGGAAGAAGATTACCGTGGGTCACCCAGGGACGTTGTGGACCCCTTCAGCGATGACGACAGAGCACCACAGGTATCCCAGCAGCAGGCATACGCTAACCATGGACTGTAGGTGAATCAAACCACGGCGATGGTCAACGACCCGAGAGTGACCGCTTCGCCCTCAACCGGAGCAGAATGCTGGGGGCTGCGTGTAGAAGGCCTAGAGCCGTGGCCTCCCCAACGGCGCGAGGAGCAGGGATGTATGCGAAAGTAGGTCCTCTGTCGGGGCGAGCCTCGCCAAGCTTGTCCCCCTCCCCCCCCCCCGGCAGAGGGCCCGTGGTCGCCGAGGGCGCCGCTGGCGTCGCCTTTCTGCCTCCTTGGTCATGTCCTGGTTTCCGGTCGCCCCAACGGAGGTCGAGGGTGGCGCAAGGCGGGGCCCTCGTCTGGCGATATGAAGTAAGGCTCAGGCCTATGAAGATCTCTGCCCGTGACACTCTCACATAATAATGAGTGGGGCTGTACACGCCCCGGAGCCTCCGGAGAGCCGCCCTCGGGCCTCGGGGGCTCCCTTCCACGTCCTAGTGGCAGCACTTAGCTTCGCGCTGGTGAGAAGACCGAAGACTAGATAGGAGCCGGAGGCGGCTATTTGCTTTCCTCACCTTCCTTTTTGTAATTGGATTCGCCGTGTCTTTCGAGTTGAATTTGAAGTCTCGCTTATTTCCAAAACGGGGGGAAGTTCTCTTTGATTTCTGCTGGATTTTGCCACTTCTGGTCGTCTCAAAAATCTTACTCCGGGCCCTCAGGACCGGGGGCCAATCCCACTTGGCATGCTTCTGCAACCTCGGCATGACCCTCCCGGGGCAATAGCCTACACGCTGCAATTATGCCGCGTAGGCATCCTGCCGCGGCCAACGGAACGCCACTGGGCCTGTTCCCCGGAGCAGTGCCAAGCACTACTCAGGAGGCCTACGGCGCGGAGCGACAGCTGACCATCTCAGGAGGAAGGCGGTCCCACGGCCTCACAACCCTCACGAAGGCGGGGAAGATCTAGATAAGGTGCCACAACAACTAAGCTAGAATGGCTTGAGGGCACACGCCGCAGGTTCGGATTCAATCACCAAACAAAAAGGAAGAAAGCGGAATACTGGTTTACACGCATAGGGGGCTCCCCCCGTCAAAATGCTCACATACCCCACGGGGCCCTTTGTAAGTTTACACATGCAGGAACAGGTCAGAAGAATACGAGCTCAGTCGGACATATCACTCGCCGAGCCGTCCAAGCCACCCTCGTATGTGCTGCCAATGCTATCGCTGGACACATCTCCGGCATCTTCAACTGCGCCCCCTTCATCCGCCAAGACCACGGCATCATCATCATCGGTGGTGAAGGCTTGGACTAGGGCATCCAAGCGGTCATCCACCCAGTGTGCCAAGTTGTCTCGGACAGCTCCGGGCACGGGGGTGATGGCAGCATCAAAGTCAAAATCAGGATCAACGTTCTGGAGGTGGCTGAAGACCCGCGAGAACGCACGACCCATGAGGCCGTGGCTTTTCTCCTCGACAAGGCGTCGGGCCCTCACGGCCGGGTTCTCCGGGCGCGTCACAATCTCGGTGAAGAAAACAAGATGACCGGCGTAGTCCTCCATGTGGGGATCAGGGGCGTTCTCCTCGCAGATGGTTCCTAGTGACCGGTTCGCCCTCGACCGAAGGGTCCAAAGCATGGGGCCATGCTCATGCTGCAGCACGAGTCGACGTTCGTCCTCGTCCTCACGCTACCATGCAAGGATAGCGGCCTCATCAACCTGTCTTTGAAGCAAGGCCAGCTCTGCCTGCGCGGAGGCCAACTCGGCATGGGCGGAAGACTGGGCAGCCGCATCGGCCCCCTCGCGCAGCTCTGCCTCCCTCAGCCTCATCCTAAGGGCGGCAGTCCTCCCGTCGGCCTCCGCTCGCTGGAACTCCAACTTCAAGTTATACCCCTCGGCGAGGTCCGCGCGGGCCTTCGCCACCCTCCGATCGATTACCTCCTGAACCATGGACTTGCGAGCGGAGACGGCGTCCTCAGCCAGGGTCACGTGGCGCTCTCTCGCCTCCAGTCGCTCAAGCTCCAGGCAACGCTCCGTGGCCTCCAAAATCAGCGCCTCCTCGCGCCTCAAGACCTCCACCTCATCGAGGGGCATCCCCCGCATCGAAGCCAGGGTGGCCCTACGCACCTCAGCACGGTCCTCCAAGTCGGCATTTAAGACCTAAAGCTCCAGGAGGTGCCTCTCTGCGGCCTCACGAAGGACATCAGCTTCCCGGGCCTCTTCCATAGCTCGGGCACATGCCTCTCGCAAGGCGGCGAGGAACGCGTCTGCCTTCGCGCTGGCGCTCTCATGCTGGAGGCGCCCAAGGTTGATGGCCACCCTTAGCCGGCACCACTCGTCCAGTAGTTGAAGACCTTCACCCTCAAGACAAGCGCTAGCCCCTTCAAGCTCCTTCCCAAGCTGGCCCAGCGCGTTCGCCGCCTCCTGGAGAAGCTCGCGGCGGGCAGCTCTGCGCCTGCGCACTGACTCAACCAGGAGACCAAGGGTGTCCTCGGAACCAGGAGCAGTTGAAGAAGTCTGAGGAGACCCGTCTCCGCCGGAGGTGGAGCCGGTATCTCCCCCGCCCCAGGTGTCTCTCGGGCCCCGGCACGGGCCCGGAGGGGCTGGGGCCCACCGCCTGAAGAAGACGCTGGAGCCGATGTGGCCCCGGCACATTCAACGACCAAGGGGGAGCTCTTGGCACACTCCCCAGCCCCCAGGCGGGGTCGCGGCGAAGGAACGACGAGAATGCGGGGTCGAGGCGCCAAGCTGGTGCGCTCAGCCTCGTGGGCGGCCTCACAACCAGGGAAGCGCATCGCCCAGGGGCGCCCTAAGCAGGCGAGAGCCTTGGGGCCGCAGGGGGGCGCTCCTCGGTGGGCGTCGCAGTCTTGGCAGGCGAGACCCTGAGGAATCATAGTCAGAAAGGAAGGCAACACATAAGAGATCAAAAGAGCAAGCTACTCACTCCTTTATGGCGATGAGCCTCCTCAGCTTCAGCGGTCGGGGGGCAGCGTCGCCATCGCCAGGGACCCTCCCCCTCTTGTGGAGAACTTCAAAATTCGGCCGGAGCCGGCCTAAGCCCCGGAAGCGGTCGGCAACATCGGGCGCAACCGAGGCGCCTCCCGACGAGGCGCCTTCCAAGGCACCAGCACCCCCCTCAGGTCGACGCGAAGAGCCTGCGGGGGCTTCGGCCTCAGGAGCATCCGATGGCACCTGCACTCCAACCACTCCTCTGGGGCGACTCCCTTGAACTCCGGAGGGAGGAACTTTAGGAACTTCAGGAGGCGTCGGAGCAGAGGCACCAGCGCTATCAGCACTTGGCAGCAGTCGTCCCCCAGCACCCACCTCCGGGGCAACCGCCTCAACAGCAGCAAGCGAGGGAGCTACGCAGACTGGGTTCTCGCGAGACCCAACAAGACCGGGCGGGCGAAGCCCCCATTCGTCGAAAGAGGGCATCTGCCTCACGAACTCCATCTTGTTCGAGCAGCAGTACAAGAGACAACCCTCCTGTGGTAGGCGTGCCGGTGACAGATCATCTATCAAGATCTTGAGCACTGTGCGTCGTGCCTCGGGAGGAAGAGCGGGCGCCTGAAGCTTCATACGGTCCCCGTGACCAAAGAAGAACCACATAGGCCGAGAATGGCGCTGGAGTGGAGCGACGCGGCATCGGATGAACTCCCTCACCACCATCGGCGCCGTCACACCAAGCCTCCGCAGCCTGGCGAATCAGAACCAAATAGGAGCTAGCTTCGGGCTAGCAAGCCTCACATGGCCCCAGCCAGAGCTCGGAGTGGCCGGGCTCCAGGGCGGTAGCAGCAGAGGGCTGCGCACCCCGACGTCGACGAACACCCACTACTTCCTGAAGCCACCAACGATTGGCTCAAGGTCAAAATCTATGCCCGCGTTGGCCGTCGCCGCAATGGTTTGGAAGGACACGCATCCAGAGCATTGGAGCGTGTCCGTCAGATGGAGCGAGAAGAAGTGGCGAAACAATGCCACGGAGGGAGCAATGCCCACCATGGCCTCGCAGATGAAGGCGAAAACGGCAAGGAGAGTGATGGACTGAGGGTCAAGATGCAGCGTACTGATTTGATAGTGCGACAGCACCGCATTGAAGAAGTCGGAGAAGGGAGGAATCAGGCCAATCTAAAGGGCTTGGAGATGAAGGGGGACCTTGGTGGCGGACCTGTCAATCGCGGCGCGCGAAGCAGGCCAGGCCACTGTCGCCCCCCACTCATTGGAGACGGCGGCGAGCGTCGGGCGCACCTTCTCCATCATCTCTTCATTAATCACCACCGACCGCTCGGTGGCAGGCATGAAGGCGGGCGGCGAAGAGGCCGAGGCGCTGGGCCCCGCTCCCTCTCCCTCCTCTATACCAGAAGCCATGGCGGCAGAGGGATTTGGTGTTGGATCTGTCTGGGGAAGAAGGTTCAAGAGATGAAGAAAACCGTCGGGCGCGCCGCTGATAGAGGAGGCAGAATCGAGCAGGTAATAGTGGCCGCCGGCCGGGCGAAAATAGAGGCTATATGGGGAAGTGGAGATGCTCACATCCCGTCAATCGCCATGCGTCAGTCAGGACCGCAGCCTTTGGGGCCCGCGGCGCTCTGAACTTGGCCCTTGGCTTCGCCGTGAAGCCAAGCCCGAGCACACCTTGGGCCCGGGGGCTACTGTCGGCGTTCTGGGAACGAAGGTACCCAGACTTGCCTGCCCGCGGCCCAGAGCGTGGCTCACAAGGCGGCCTAGTGTGGCCCAGCATCTTCAGCAACACTCAAGACCCTCGCGAGGGGCCAAGCCTCGCGAGGCGGACGACACAGGACATCCCCTGGGGCGGCCTCGCCAGGTCAGCTCATGAGGATCGGAGATGTCAAGGCGAGGGGCACCTCGTGAGGTCCTCATGACGTGAGCAGTGACGACTAAAGCCAGGCGGGCGCCAGCGGGCGCAGAGTGACGGTTTCCCCTTCGGTGCTAAAGGAGCAGGTGCAGGCGCGAAGTCCCGAGGCGTGAGGCAAAGGTTTCCATATCAGTGCAACAAGACCAAGACCAGCAGGATGGCAGGACGGAGGTCATCGCGGAGTCCACGGCGGCGTCACCACCAGAGCCTTTGGCAGCGAAGACCACCTTTTGTCAGGATAGCTTGTACTAGCTGCCCCCTTCAAATTTGGCCGTTGTGGGATCCCTTCCCGCTCAATATTTGGGAAGAGGACCCTGGCCACTATAAATAGGACTAGCCACCACCATAGGCAGGGGATTGGATCATCAAGACCTCTCAGACACCGCAAGCTCACCCGAGCTCAAGAACACCTCACCCCAGGAGGCAGTTCATCCATGTACTAGGTCTTCCCCTGCCTACAAGGCAATCCACCACACACACTGGATTAGGGTGTTACACCACAACGGTGGCCCGAACCAGTATAAATCTCGTGTCTCTTGTTCATTGGATCTGATGTGCTAGGCCTAGGTTTGTTGAGTAGACGGGCTGGGGCGGAAGGAGAGATCTTCGTGCGCACCCCAGAGTTCGAACCTTAAGGGTTTTGCCGGAACCCTAAATCCGACAGAAGTGACGACTCTTGTGAGCCGCATGTCTGGCATGATTTCCAAGGGGCACCTGATCTCCTCCATGGTCCAGGTGATGTTGATCCGGTTTGTTCTCCCTTGCCAAAGCCGGGACTCCTCCCTATGGGAGTTCGATCCGGCAGGAGACAAGCCGTTGAAGCATCTCTTCAGCTTTACGCATAAAGAGATCTGGAAGCATCTCTTCAAGAGCCAAAAGGAATGGTTCAAAGAGACCGAGGATGCGGGCTACAGCACTATGGTCTCCGCCCCAGAGGTAATAGAAATCCTTGCCGAACATATACGCTTTCCCTTATTTGACGATAATAGGAATTGGAATTTTTACGTGATATACAAGGTTGGACGAAGAAAGCGACCCGGATTAAGAGTCCGGCACCTTTGCCTGAAGACCCAGAATCGCCTCTGGTGATGGCGATGCTGGTCCCGGCGCCGTACAAGGCGTCGGCCAAGAAGCCCAAGAAGACGAAGGGCAAGGGGGCAGAGACAGCCCCGTCCTGCGGGAAAGAAGCCCGAGGACCTCCACATCCTCTCCTCTGACGAGGTGCGGGAAGATGATGAGGAGGAAGAGGAGGAAGAAGAAGAGCCCCCTACACAAGGCAGGGGGGAGAAGAGGGGGATGTTGCTGACGCGGGTACGGCCGCGCCCCGGAGGAAACTGAACCTCGGAGGTAGTTCAGATTTGTCCAAACATAGCTTTATGGTGAAGCCCAGGGTGAAGCCCCTGCCCGAATCATAAGTTTGTCTGGTTTGGCTGCTGCAATTTTGCTTTGTTTTAGTATTTAATTAGTATTTCTTCCCTGCTGACCTGCAGCCCTCCCGGTGGACACCCTGATGCTATCTCATCGGAGGGGAACTCTCTTGCGCCTGGAGAGACGGAGAGTGACCCATCGGTCCAAGCTCCATCGCCCATGATTGGCGGGGACACCGAAGTGTCCTCCCAGCGGGTGTCCTCCGCCCAAGGAGACGAGGGCGGGGCAGGTGACGGGGCAGCCGGAGGTAATACCTCCGCCGCTGCTGACCATGGGGAAACAACCCCCATGGAGACCGAAGACGTGGGGCCCAAACAATCTGGGGCCCCACCGAATACTGTCCCAGAGCCTAGTGCGGCTTCGGGGTCCGAAGACCCGACTCCTCAAGCGGAGGAGGATACGGCGGCGCCCGGAGTTAATCCGGAAGCACTGGACTCTATGGAGGGAGCACTGCAGAGTGCTCTCGTCATTGAAGAACACCGCACCGTGATGGGTGCGGTGATGAAGAAGATTCAGTCCGTCAAGGGCGGACTGAATGAAGCCTTCAACAGCCTTTTAACAGGCTTTGAGGTAAGCAATGTAATGTTTTTAATAGAATTTTTATTTTTAATGCACATACATAGCTAGTAGCCCCTGATGCTTTGTGTGCTTCTGAAAAGAATCGGACGAAGTATCCATAGTATAGCATGCTTACAGAGCTGAACTGTTGTGTAGGCTTCATTAGTTACGGCAACCACGCGAGACACAGAGGTTGCCGAACTAAATCGGAAGCTCGAGTTGGCCAACGTGGACCTCGACCGCATCAACCGGCGTTTGGATGAAACGCAAGGTATGCAGATTTTTGAAATGTCAATAAGACTTAATTGATTGAGTATGTTTATAAACTCTAATGTTGTATTCTGTATTACATAGTTGGCGCCACTGAGCTCGAGGCCCTCAAGGGCGAGGTTGCCAAGGCCAAGAGGGAGGCCGAGGTGAACAAGGTGGCCGCTAACAAAGCAGCTGCCGATTTAGAGGCCGAAAAGGCTGAGTGCGAGAAGCATCGGGCTCGGGTGTCCGAAGTAGAGGTCGATCTCAACAATGCCATTCTCAAATGTGAGGCGTTGGAGAAGAAGATTTCGGAGCAAGCAACCAAGCTGTCTGTGGCAGTGAAGACTGCCCAGGATGCGCGAAGCGAGTCACACATCGCTCGTCAGGAAATTGAGCAGGCACGACAGATAGCATCTGGTAAGACATTTCTCTTACAGAGCATCTTTGGAGGGCAGAAGTACATTGGGCTGACATGGTTATGGAGTTCTCCAGGCGTGTTTGCTGATCTTCCGAGGAGCAGCGCAGACGCCGCCCAATATTTCCGAGCCCTGGAGGGGAACAACACGGAGAAGCAGTTTTAGTCCCAGTTCTATGCGCCAAAACATCCGGTGCCCCTCAGCGACCAGATGAAGCAGTTGGTCGAGCTGCACAACATGGCGGGCTCGGCCATGAAGGACTTAATAGTCCGGCTATGGCTCGCTGAGACAATCCCAAGTTGCTACTTCGGATTGGTCAAGCGGCTCGTTGAGGCGAGTCCACGGGTCGATGCGTTAACGCGTTCGGCCTGCATAGAAGGTGCTCGGATGGCCTTTGCTCGTGTCAAAGTGCACTAGGCGAAGATGAATGCAGTGCATATAGCTACTGCTGGCCCGCCCGCAGGCAAGGAGCACCGCAAGCCGGAGAAGTACTTCGAGGACATCATCGAGGGCGCCTGCCTTGTAGAAGGCCAGTGTTCGAAGGATGTTGTTTTCGACTAATTGTATCCGGATGTAAAGACTATGCTTATGAATCCAGTGTATATAACTTTTGCGCTATTATAATATCAATGTATTTTACCTCCTGTGTGATTGTGTATCTAAATCCGAAAGTTTCCAGTCGTCGGCTTCAGCCCCCATGTACATAGTACTAAGGTGTTCGGTCATATGCATGTACACTCTTTATCCAACGTCTTGGTCCGTATAGGAGGTGTATGCGGAGCGAACCAGGCAATCAGACTATGTGGCGTTATTGCTTTCACTTAGTCGTAGGAGTTTGACATGTGGGGCTAGGTACTAGCCCCTGGTGCGGATATAATATTCCTTACTTAAGGCATCCAATTGCACCTGGCTGGACGAAGAACCAGCCCTTCGTATAACACAGGGTAGATCTCTATCGATCGTAGTATAAAACTAAGTCACCGGATTGCAGACCAGGTTCTCGCTTATCATGACAGTCAGTTTTCGGCTTTCTCTGCTAAGGTACTTGACCGGACTAGCCATAAGTACAATCGCAGTAGTTCTCCCTTTACACCCTAGCCGAACAATCGGGAACGTAGGGGTAAGCACAGGAGCCGGGCAACCCAACTATTGACCCAAGACATGATTCGGAACTGATGCATATAAGGCAAACATCCAGGACGCCGAACACTCCCTATAGATGTTCGGTCTTTTCGACATATATCATGGCTGAATACAGCCCCTGGTAATAAATCCTTATTGACAAGGCACATATGGCAATCTGATGCGGGAAGAGAACATTGTATGGTGAGTGAATAAAACTCCAAGCATAATGCGAGTAAAACTGTTCTATTAATATCCCTCTATAATACGGCGAGCCATAATCTTACAGACAATGCCGAAAAAACCTTTTTTGGACATTTTACATGCCAAGAAGGTATATAACAAGAAAGAGAAAAAAAGGTTTACACAGGGTCTTAATCTAAAAAGAAACCTTAGTGCGGGTCCCTACTGCACGTCTGTGCCATTTCCTCCTCTGTAATGTGTCCTTGACGGGGTGGGAGTATGATGGCCATCTGAAAGAAAAAAGAAAAGAAAATAATCCTGGAAAAAGAAGAAATCAATCCGGTTTGGCCATAGCAAGGTTGGTTCGTTTGATGAACCTAAAAAAGTTTAGAGTCTGAATAGGGTCTAGCCGAACTATGGACTATGTGCAGGTGCCCCCGGTCGTCTCCCAAGGAATTTTTAAGGCATAATTATGTACTCGAGGCACATATGTTGTCACCTTATGGGGGCAGTCGACGGGGGCGCAGCTGTCAATCTTGATCAGGGTCATCTGAGCTGCCGCACTGAGGCGTGTGCCGGACACGTTTAGTTGTGTCTGCTATGGATGGATTATCCGGCTTGAATAGGCCGCTTTGGACTTCAGCTACTAAGGCCACAGTGGTCTCCTCCGTACGGAGAGAGCGCTCCATATTTCCATTGACCATCATAACGCCACGTGGTCCAGGCATTTTAAGCTTTAGGTAGGCATAATGCGGGACTGCATTAAAGCGGGCGAAGGCTGTTCTTCCGAGTAGAGCGTGATAGCCACTTCGGAATGGAGCTATGTCGAAGATTAGTTCTTCGCTTTGAAAGTTGTCGGGAGAACCGAATACAACTTCTAACGTTAAATAGCCTGTGTAGCGGGCTTCAACGCCCGGTGTCACTCCTTTAAAGGTCGTGCTGCTTGGCTTGATTCTTGACGGGTCGATCCCCATCTTGCGGACAGTATCCTGATATATCAGACTGAGACTGCTGTCGCCGTCCATAAGGACTCGGGTTAGATGGTATCCATAAATTATTGGGTCGAGCACTAGGGCAGCTGAACCCCCATGTCGAATACTAGTCGGATGATCCCTGCGATCAAAAGTGATCGGACAAGCTGACCAAGGGTTGAATTTGGGGGCGACAGGCTCAACAGCATAGACATCTCGGAGCGCGCGCTTGCGCTCCCTCTTTGGGATATGAGTGGCATATATCATGTTCACTATTTTGACCTCCGGTGGAAATTTCTTCTGCCCCCCTATATTCGGCTGGCGAGGTTCATCCTCGTCTTCGCTCTAAGGCTCCTTCCCTTTGTGTTTCGCATGAACAGGAACAGATCCTACGCAAGTGCCACTCCGAAGCTTATGGAGGACACCATGCGGGAGATATAACTGCACATAAGGTATTGCAATCCGGTTTTTATTGGCCTACTCTCTTCAAGGATGCCCGTAAGTTTGTCTTATCTTGTGATGAATGTCAAAGAATTGGAAATATTAGTAGACGTCCAGAAATGCCTATGAATTATTCACTTGTTATTGAACCATTTGATGTTTGGGGCTTTGATTATATGGGACCGTTTCCTGCCTCTAATGGGTACACACATATTTTAGTTGTTGTTGATTACGTTACTAAGTGGGCCCAACTAGTAGTGATGATCATAACACCTCTATTAAGATGCTTAAAGAAGTTATTTTTCCGAGGTTTGGAGTCCCTAGATATCTAATGACTGATGGTGGTTCACACTTTATTCACGGTGCTTTCCGTAAGATGCTTGCAAAATATGATGTCAACCATAGAATTGCATCCCCCTATCACCCACAGACTAGTGGTCAAGTAGAACTAAGTAATAGGGAGTTGAAATTAATTTTGCAAAAGACAGTTAATAGGTCTAGGAAGAACTGGTCCAAGAAACTAGATGATGCACTATGGGCCTATAGAACTGCATACAAAAATCCTATGGGTATGTCTCCATATAAGATGGTATATGGAAAAGCTTGTCACTTACCTCTTGAGCTAGAACATAAGGCATATTGGGCTATTAAAGAGCTCAATTATGATTTCAAACTTGCCAGTGAGAAGAGGTTGTTTGACATTAGCTGTCTCGATGAATGGAGAACCCAAGCCTATGAGAATGCCAAGCTGTTTAAAGAAAAAGTTAAAAGATGGCATGACAAAAGAATACAAAAGCGTGAGTTTAACGTAGGTGATTATGTCTTGCTATACAACTCTCGTTTAAGATTTTTTGCATGAAAACTTCTCTCCAAGTGGGAAGGACCTTACATTATCGAGGAGGTCTATCGATCCGGTGCCATAAAATCAACAACTTTGAAGGCACAAATCCGAAGGTGGTGAACGGTCAAAGAATCAAACATTATATCTCATGTAATGCTATAAATGTTGAAACCAATATTATTGATACCGTAACCCCGGAGGAATACATAAGGGACACTTTCCAGAAAAATTCAGCCTCCGAAAGGGAAGAGGTATGTGATACGGTAAGTAAACCGACTCCAAAACAGTTCTAAAGGCAATTTTTCTCCGTTTTGGAATATTTAGAAAAATAGA
Source organism: Secale cereale (assembly GCA_902687465.1). Classification (NCBI taxonomy): domain Eukaryota; kingdom Viridiplantae; phylum Streptophyta; class Magnoliopsida; order Poales; family Poaceae; genus Secale; species Secale cereale. Next base: position 55,854,303 of record LR738710.1, on the reverse strand, counting down.
AAAATAAGCCGCAGTCCGGAAGAGACACGGGCCGTCCACGAGGGTGGAGGGCGCGGCCCCCTTCCCAGGGCGTGCCCCCTGCCTCGTGGGCACCCCGTGTGTCCCCTGGACTCCGTTTTCTTGTGGGGTACTCCTTTTGGTCGGTAAAAATTCATTATATATACTCCCGAAGGTTTTGACCTCTGTATCACGCAAAAATCCTCTGTTCTTGTTTTGAGCTGTTTTCTGCTAGGGTTTGCGAAGCCAGGCATCATGTCGTCTCCCTCTTCCAACAACGAAGGCAACGATGCTTGGCTAATGAAGATAGATCTGAAGAGGGAAGGACACGAGGAGATCCACAAGGAGAAGAAGATCAAGGTGGAGGTGGAAGATCCGACTCCGGCATCGGGAGAAGAAGACACCTCTAAATCCCTTCCTAATCTCTTTACCTCCACTGAGATAGAAGCTTTCAGGATGATTGAGTTAGCTCAGATTCGAAACAAGCATCTCACAAGTGAAAATATTTTGTTGAAGGATTACATAGCTGCACTCAAAGGTATTATCCGCAAGCTGGAGGATCTCCTACGCTCGATATATGAGGATCCGCCATCACTACTTTCAAGTCCATCATCACCACCCCCGAAGAAGGAGACATAATCATATGGGTATGGGCACTCCCCTTGGCAACTGCCAAGCTTGGGGGAGTGACCCCAGTATCGTATCACCATCACTCCTATCTTTACCGTTCTACTTAGTTCGATCCTTTTGGTAGTATCTTGATCTAGTAGAATAAAGTTAGCATGATCTAGTTGTGAGCTTTTGCTTTGTGAGCTTTACCCTTTGTAATCGAGTCCGTGAGCTATATAATAAAGATTAGTGTTGAGTCAAGGGCTTGATTTCCTCACTTGGGTCATGATAAAAAGGAAGAAAACATAAAGGGTATCAAAGAGATCATATCGATCTTATGGGAAGTAATGACTTCACATACAAGAGTATGATAAATAAAAGTTGTTGGGAGGTGATAAACATAGTTTTGGTCATCGTTGCAATTAATAGGAAGTAATAAAAGAAGAGAGGCTTCACATGCAAATATACTATCTTGGACATCTTTTATGATTGTGAGCACTCATTAAAGTATGACATGCTAAAGAGACGATGTTGGACAAGGAAGACAACATAATGGGTTATGTCTTCTTATATCCGAAATAAAGTATATTGTCATGGATCATCCAACATGTTGAGCTTGCCTTTCCCCCTAGCCAAAACTCCTCGCACTAAGTAGAGATACTACTTGTGCTTCCATATATCCTTAAACCCAGTTTTGCCATGAGAGTCCACCATACCTACCTATGGATTGAGAAAGATCCTTCCCAGTAAATTGCATGTTGTAAACTCGCTAAAATATGTATGATTTATTAGTGTGGGAGAAATTAGCTTTATACGATCTTGTGATATGGAAGTAATAAAAGCGATAGACTGCGTAATAAAGGTCCTTATCACAAGTGGCAATATAAAGCGAAGTTCTTCTATGCTAAGACTTTGTGCATCCAACCATAAAAACACATGACAACCTCTGCTTCCCTCTGCGAAGGGCCTATCTATTATTCTTGTCTTATAAGTGTCAAGGTGAAATCCACCTTTCCTTTTTTTCATTTTATCCTTTGGCAGGCACATTGTGTTGGAAAGATCCTGACATATATACCCACTTGGATGTAAGTTTTCATGATTTATTACTGTTGACATTACCCTTGAGGTAAAAAGTTGGGAGGCAACACCATAAGGCCCTATCTTTCTCTGTGTATGATCAAAACTCCATAAACATAAGTATTGCGTGAGTGTGAGCAATTGTGAAAGACTATATGATAGTTGAGTATGTAGGCTTGCTGAAAAGCTCTTATATTGACTCTTTCCGATATTACGATAAATTGCAATTGCTTCAATGACCGAGATCAAAGTTTGTTAGTTTCCAATGAATTTTATGATTCATACTTGATATTGTGGATGAATTGTTACTTTAGCATAAGAATCATATGACTATATTTATATAAGTTGATGTTATGAGAATGATCATGATGCCCTCATGTTCGTATTTTGTTTTTATCGACACCTCTATCTCTAAACATGTGGACATATTTTTCGATATCGGCTTTCGTTTGAGGACAAGCGAGGTCTAAGCTTGGGGGAGTTGATACGTCCATTTTGCATCATGCTTATATGTTGATATTTATCGCATTATGGGCTGTTCTTACATGTTTTGTCACAATACTTATGCCTTTTTTCTCTTATTTTACAAGGTTTACATGAAGAGGGAGAATGTCGGCAGCTGGAATTCTGGGCTGGAAAAGGAGCAAACTCTGGAAACCTATTCTGCACAACTCCAAAAGCCCTGAAACTCAACAGAACGTCGTTTCAGAAAATATAAAAAATATCTGGCGAAAGAAGTCCACGAGGGGGCCACCGGCTGCCCACGAGGGTGGGGGGCGCGCCCCCTGCCTCGTGGGCCAGCCGGAAGGCCCCCGATGCCCATCTTCTCCTATATGAGGTGTTTTGACCTGGAAAAATAAGAAGGAGGCTTTCGGGACCAGACGCCGCCGTCTCGAGGTGGAACCGAGGCGGAAACCAATCTAGGGCTCCGGCAGAGCTGTTCTGCCGGGGATACTTCCCTCCGGGAGGGGGAAATCATCACCGCCGTCATCACCAACAACGCTCCCATCTTGGGGAGGGCTATCTTCATCAACATCTTCACCAGCACCATCTCCTCTCAAACCCTATTTCATCTCTTGTATTCAATCTTTGTACCCAAACCTCAGATTGGTACTTGTGGGTTGCTAGTAGTGTTGATTACTCCTTGTAGTTGATGCTAGTTGGTTTATTTGGTGGAAGATCATATGTTCAGATCCATTATGCATATTAATACCCCTCTGATCATGAACAATATTATGTCTTGTGAGTAGTTACTTTTGTTCCTGAGGACATGGGAGAAGTCTTGCTATTAGTAGTCATGTGAGTTTGGTCTTCGTTCGATATTTTGATGAGATGTATGTTGTCTCTCCTCTAGTGGTGTCATGTGAACGTCGAGTACATGACACTTCACCATTATTTGGGCCTAGAGGAAGGCATTGGGAAGTAATAAGTAGATGATGGGTTGCTAGAGTGACAGAAGCTTAAACCCTAGTTTATGTGTTGCTGCGTAAGGGGCTGATTTGGATCCATATGTTTCAGGCTATGGTTAGGTTTACCTTAATACTTCTTTTGTAGTTGAGGATGCTTGCATTAGAGGTTAATCATAAGTGGGAGGCTTGTCCAAGTAAGGGCAGCACCCAAGCACTGGTCCACCCACATACCAAATTATCAAAGTACCGAATGCGAATCAGATGATCGTGATGAAAACTAGCTTGACGATAATTCTCATGTGTCCTCGGGAGCGCTTTCCTTTATATAAGAGTTTGTTCAGGCTTGTACTTTGCTACAAAAAGGATTGGGCCACCTTGCTGCACCTTATTTACTTTTACCTTTTGTCACTTGCTACCAATTACCTTATCACAAAACTATTTGTTACCTAAAATTTCAGTGCTTGCAGAAAATACCTTACCGAAAACTGCCTATCATTTCCTTCAGCTCCTCGTTGGGTTCGACACTCTTACTTATCGAAAGGACTACGATAGATCCCCTATACTTGTGGGTCATCACTGTCTAAGGTGTCTGGCTAGCCATTCGTCCTGGATACTGTGCCTAAATGCCGCTAAGGCTTCAGCGTCCGGACAGTCCATCATTTGGTTCTTCTTGGTAAGAAACCGATTCCAAAGCTTGCGGGCTGACTCCTCGGGTTGTTGAATGATGTGACTTAGATCGTCAGCGTCCGGGGCCTGGACATAAGTCCCTTGAAAATTGGCCCGAAAAGCATCCTCAAGTTCTTCCCAACTCTCAATGGAGTTCTCTGGGAGGCTGTTTAGCCAGTGTCGAGCTGGTCCTTTTAGCTTGAGGGGTAAGTATTTGATGGCGTGGAGATCATCTCCTCGAGCCATGTGGATGTGAAGAATAAAGTCTTCTATCCAGATGGCGGGATCCGTCGTTCCATCATATGCTTTGATGTTCACGGGTTTAAACCCTTCTGGGAAATCATGACCCAGCACCTCATCGGTGAAGCACAGAGGGTGTGCAGCTCCTCTGTATCTTGCTATATCGTGGCGTATGTCCGATGGTTGTGGTGTTCGGTATTGACCCCGAACTGGTATGTCACCAGCGCGATTGGCTTGATAGCCGCCGTCCCGTGTGGGAGCCCGGTCTCTAGGTCCGTATATAGACCTGGTCTTGCTAGCTTTTTTGTTCACGTCCTCACGCAGATCGTGTTTTCGGACTTGAGCCGCACCCTCCTTTCCTTTACGGAGTGGTCGTGCGGGCTTGTGTATGCCATTGCTAGCGACTCTGTCCCGTTCGCGAGGTGGTCGTTCCGGTGTCGGCGGTGTTATTCTTCGGTGAGACAGGCGCAGCGGCCTCGTCTTGGAATTCGGGAAGCAGTTTATGCTTGGGATAGCCTTTGGTTTGGCCGTTATAGCCATGTTTCTGTTCGGCATCTAGCACCTCATTCCATCTATCATTGAGCGTGTCATGTGCGGCTCGAAGCCGTCTCTGCTGCTTTTTCAGGCTCCTTGCGGTGGCAATAAGCCTCCGGTGGAAGCGCTTTTGTTCTGAGGATTCTTCTGGGACGATGAATTCATCGTCGCCCAGGCTATCTTCTTCTTTGGAGACCGGTTCATAAGTACCATCTTCGGCATCACTGTCATCGGACTGCGGCTTTGGACTCTGTTCACCGTCCTCTTGCTCCTTCTGCTCCATCGCTGGGTCTGCGGGGTCTTTGGCTTGTTCCGTAATATCACTGTCATTAGTTACAGTGTTGCTATCCTTTCCTTTATGGGATTTAGTTTGGCGTTTTGGACGCCGGCGTTTGGGAGGTTCTTCGGCGGGCTTGTCCTCTACGGGATTGTTTTCGCCGTCGCCCTCCGCCTCTTTGGGTGTATCCACCATGCACACACCGTACGAAGACGTGGTTGTCCACCGCCCAGCTACGGGCCGGCCTTGATCTAGATCTGCTTCAGTTTCGAGGTCCATCCCTTCGAAGTCTTCGGAAGCATAGTCAAGTAGATCGGTTAGATCTTCGACCATGGCTATCAAGTGGGTGGTGGGTGGGGAACGAAATTCTCCATCAGCCTCCAGTTCGAACTGGATATAATGCGGCTGTGTGTCCTCTTCTAGGGAGAGGTATCTTAACGAATTTAACATGTCGCCAAAGGGTGAGTGTTGGAAGATATCCGCAACACTGAATTCGGCGATAGACGCCTGATCGGGTTTGAAGGGCGCAGATGCGTGTGATTCGGAATCAGAGGCCGGAGTTGAGTCTGGGGTTCCGGTAGCACAGACTTTGCTCATAGTTGGGTTCATGTGCGGCTCCAATGTCGTAGAGTCAGTGGCTCTCATGGTGGGGTTGAGCTTCCCGTCCTCGGGTGACACGGTCTGTTCTGGATCTAGGGCTAGAACATTTGCAGGTGCTATTTCCGAACCCGATGACAGAGTTAGATCATGCTCATCGTGGTGGCAGAGAGAAGTTGCCGCTGGCTCGAATCCGGTGAAGATCAAGTCTCCGCGGATATCAGCAACGTAGTTCAAGCTTCCGAATCTGACTTGATGGCCAGGGGCGTAGCTCTCGATCTGCTCGAGGTGACCTTTGGTGTTGGCACGGAGCATGGAGCCGCCGAACACGAAAAGTTGGCCTGGCGGGGAAATTTCCTCGGTGTCGCCATTATAGTTGATGACGTGATCCATCGGTCCTTCCATCGACGACATAGTGGAACTCTCAATGAAAGCACAAATGTCGGTGTCAAAACCGGCGGATCTCGGGTAGGGGGTCTTGAACTATGCGTCTGAGGACCGATGGTAACAGGAGACTGGGGACACGATGTTTACCCAGGTTTAGGCCCTCTCGGTCGAGGTAATACCCTACTTCCTGCTATATTACTATGGATGAATATGAATACAAGAGTTGATCTACCTCGAGATCGTAATGGCTAAACCCTAAGTCTAGCCTATGAGGATATTGTGATTCTCTTCTAGCCTCTACGGACTAAACCCTCCGACTTATATACACACCGAAGGGGCCTAGGGTTTGTACATGTCATCTTGCAGAGGAAGGAAAATATACACCCGAACCTAAAACTTGCCATTACAGGAATACAGGAGTCCTATCCGGATATGAGAGATGATCTTCTATTATAATCTTCACGGCCCACCAGTCCAGCCCACCAGGAGTTTATCTGGCCACATGAGGACCCCTCGATCCAGGACTCCCTCACCCCTCTCCTTCCTTCTCCTCTTCTTCTTCCTTTCCTACTCCTAGTAGGAATAGGAAAGGGGATTCCTACTCCTACTAGGAGTAGGAAACCTACTCCTGGCGTGCCCTCTAGGTCCGGCCGGCCCTCCCCCTTGCTCCTTTATATACGGGGGCAGGGGGCACCCAAGGACACACAAGCAACATTGTTTTAGCCGTGTGCAGTGCCCCCCTTCATAGAAACACACCTCGGTCATATCGTTGTAGTGCTTAGGTGAAGCCCTGCGTTGGTAACTTCATCATCTCCGTCCCCACGCCATCGTGCTGACGAAACTCTCCCGTGAAGCTCAACTGGATCAAGAGCTTGTGGGACGTCATTGAGCTGAACGTGTGCTGAATGCGGAGGTGACGTACGTTCGGTGCTTGGATCGGTTGGATCGCGAAGACGTTCGACTACATCAACCGCGTCACTAGACGCTTCCGCTTTCAGTCTACGAGGGTACGTAGACACACTCTCCCCTCTTGTTGCTATGCATATAGTAGATAGACCTTGCGTGATCGTAGCAATTTTTTTGAAATACTACGTTCCCCAACAGTGGCATCATGAGCCAGGTCTATGCGTAGATGATATGCACGAGTAGAACACAATGAGTTGTGGGCGATAATAGTCATACTGCTTACCAGCATGTCATACTTTGATTCGGCGGTATTGTGAGATGAAGCGGCCCGGACCGACATTACGCGTACGCTTACGCGAGACTGGTTTCACCGTTACGAGCACTCATTGCTTAAAAGTGACTGGCGGGTGTCTGTCTCTCTCACTTTAGTTGAATCGAGTGTGGCTATGCCGGTCCTTGTGAAGGTTAAAATAGCACATACTTGACGAAAAATCGTTGTGGTTTTTGTATGCGTAGGTAAGAATGGTTCTTGCTAATCCCATAGCAGCCATGTAAAACTTGCAACAACAAAGTAGAGGATGTCTAACTTGTTTTTGCAGGGCATGTTGTGATGTGATATGGTCAATACATGATGAGTTATACGTTATTGTATGAGATGATCATGTTTTGTAAAGTTATCGGCAACCGACAGGAGCCTTAGGGTTGTCTCTTTATTATATGAATTATGAAGGCCATGTAATTGCTTTACTTTATCACTATGAGTTAGCGATAGTAGTAGTAGCAATAGTTGGCGAGACGACCATGACGCTACGATGAAGATCATGGTGTCTAGCCGGTGACGATGGGGATCATAACGATGCTTTGGAGATGGAGATCAAAAGCACAAGATGATTATGGCCATATCATGTCACATATTTTGATTACATATGATATTTATCTTATTATGCTTCTTATTTTGCTTAGAACGACGGTAGCATTATAAGATGATCCCTTACAAAATTTCAAGGTACAAGTGTTCTCCTTGAGTATGCACCATTGCGAAAGTTCGTCATGCTGAGACACCACGTGATGATCGGGTGTGATAAGCTCTACGTTCAAATACAACGGGTGTAAGGCAGTTTTGCACATGCAGAATACTCGGGTTAAACTTGACGAGCCTAGCATGTACAGACATGGCCTCGGAACACTGAATACCGAAAGGTCTAGCGTGAATCATATAGTAGATATGATCAGCATAAGATGTTCACCATTGAAAACTACTCAATCTCACGTGATGATCGGACATGGTTTAGTTGATTTGGATCACGTGATCATTTAGATGACTAGAGGGATGTCTATCTAAGTGGGAGTTCTTTAGTAATATGATTAATTGAACTTTAATTTATCATGAACTTAGTCCTGATAGTTTTTTGCATATCTATGTTGTTGTAGATCAATGGCCCGTGCTATCGTTCCCTTGAATTTTAATGTGTTCCTAGAGAAAGCTAAGTTGAAAGATGATGGTAGAAATTACACGGACTGGGTCCGTAACTTGAGGATTATCCTCATTGCTGCACAGAAGAATTATGTCCTTGAAGTACTGCTAGGTGACAAGCCCCCTCCCGCTAATGTAGACGCTTTGAACGTCTGGCAGACGCGGTCTGATGACTACTCGATAGTTCAGTGTGCCATGCTTTACGACTTAGAACCGGGACTTCAACGACGTTTTGAACATCATGGAGCATATGAGATGTTCCAGGAGTTGAAGTTAATATTTCAAGCAAATGCCCGGATTGAGAGATATGAAGTCTCCAATAAGTTCTACAGCTGCAAGATGGAGGAGAACAGTTCTATCAGTGAACACTTGCTCAGAATGTCTGGGTACTACAATCATATGACTCAACTTGGTTGCAAAGTTGATGAAGATAGTGTTATTGATAGAGTTCTTCAATCACTGCCACCAAGCTATAAAGGCTTCATGATGAACTATAACATGCAAGGGATGCAGAAGACAATTCCCGAGCTCTTCGCTATGCTCAAAGCTGCGGAGGTAGAAATCAAAAAGGAGCATCAAGTGTTGATGGTTAACAAGACCACTAGTTTCAAGAAAAAGGGCAAGGGAAAGAAGGGGAACTTCAAGAAGAATAGCAAGACTGTTGCTACTCCCACGAAGAAACCCAAGTCTGGAGCCAAAGCCTGAAACTGAGTGCTTCTACTGCAAAGGGACTGGACACTAGAAGCGGAACTACCCCAGGTATTTGGCGGATAAGAAGAATGGCAAAGTGACCAAAGGTATATTTGATATCCATGTTATTGATGTGTACCTTACTAATACTCGTAGTAGCACCTAGGTATTTGATAGTGGTTCGGTTGCTAATATTTGTAACTCGAAACAGGGGCTACGGATTAAACTAAGATTAGCTAAGGACGAGGTGACGATACGCGTGGGAAATGGTTCCAAAGTCGATGTGATCGTCGTCGGCACGCTACCTCTACATCTACCTTCGGGATTAGTTTTAGACCTGAATAATTGTTATTTGGTGCCAGCGTTAAGCATGAACATTATATCTGGATCTTGTTTATTGTGAGACAGTTATTCATTTAAATCTGAGAATAATGGTTGTTCTATTTATATGAGTAATATCTTTTATGGTCATGCACCCTTGAAGAGTGGTCTATTCTTGTTGGATCTCGATCATAGTGATACACATATTCATAATATTGAAGCCAAAAGATGCAAGGTTAATAATGATAGTGCAACTTATTTTTGGCACTGCCGCTTAGGTAATATTGGTGTAAAGCGCATGAAGAAACTCCATACTGATCGACTTTTGTAATCACTTGATTATGAATCACTTGGTGCTTGCGAACCATGCCTCATGGGCAAGATGACTAAGACTCCGTTCTCCGGAATAATGGAGCGAGCAACTGATTTGTTGGAAATCATACATACTGACGTATGTGGACCAATGAGTGTTGAGGCTCGCGGCGGGTATCGTTATTTTCTTAACGTCATAACCGTACTTTATTAGATATGGTGCGATCTATGATGTCTCTTACCGATTTACCACTATCATTTTGGGGTTATGCTTTACAGACAGCTGCATTCATGTTAAATAGGGCATCACCTAAATCCGTTGAGACGACGCCTTATGAACTGTGGTTTGGCAAGAAACCAAAGTTGTCGTTTCTTAAAGTTTGGGGCTGCATGCTTATGTGAAAAAGCTTCAACCTGATAAGCTCGAACCCAAGTCGGAGGAATGTGTCTTCATAGGATACTCAAAGGAGATTGTTGGGTACACCTTCTATCACAGATCCGAAGGCAAGATATTCGTTGCTAAGAATGGATCCTTTCTAGAGAAGGAGTTTCTCTCGAAAGAAGTGAGTGGGAGGAAAGTAGAACTGGATGAGGTAATTGTACCTTCTCCCGAATTGGAAAGTAGCACATCACAGAAAGTAGTTCTAGTGATACCAACACCAATTAGTGAGGAAGCTAATGATGATGATCATGAAACTTCGGATCAAGTTACTAAACCTCGTAGGTCAACCAGAGTATGTTCCGCACTAGAGTGGTACGGCAACCCAGTTCTGGAAGTCATGTTACTAGACCATGATGAACCTACGAATTATGAGGAACGGATGATGAGCCCAGATTCCGCAAAATGGCTTGAGGCCATGAAATCTGAGATCGGATCCATGTATGAGAACAAAGTATGGACTTTGCTTGACTTGCCCGATGATCGGCAAGCCATCGAAAATAAATGGATCTTCAAGAGGAAGACCGACGCTGACGGTAATGTTACTGTCTACAAAGCTTGACTTGTTGCGAAAGGTTTTTGACAAGTTCAAGGAGTTGAATACGATGAGACTTTCTCACCCGTAGCGATGCCTAAGTCTGTCCGAATCATGTTAGCAATTGCCACATTTTATGATTATGAAATCTGGCAAATGGATGTCAAAACTGCATTCCTAAATGGATACCTCAAAGAGGAGTTTGTCGGTGTACTAAGGTAGGGGTACCTCAGTACCCCAACTTGTGCACGGGCAGTAGCAGCTTCCCGCGGCAGGGCCTACCACGTGCTTGCCGGAGACCTTCCTGCTCCATATAAAACCATTCAAAAACAAAGTATACAAGACAGAAGATCAAGACCCCGGCAAGTGGAGCTTGCCGGGAAGGCCGTCCCAGGCTCAAGATTACCTCACTAGCACAAGACCCTGGCAAGAGGAGCTTGCCAGGAAGGCCAGAAGACTACATTAACAGAAGACATGCCTCGGCGCTATATGCGCCCCGGCAGGGCCCGGGGAGCGACAAGCTTCAGAGCCCGACAAGCTCCCGGGCCCGGCAAGGTCAAGACCCCGGCAAGGTGCTTGCCGGGAAGAGTTACGCTGTGTGCCCGCGCTCCAGCTCATCGAACCACGCGTCGCCCTGGGGCCGCTCCAGGGACGCGTGGCGGATGGCTGTGCAGCCTGGGGGACACGGTGGCACTCCACGGTGGAAAAGCCATCGCCGTGGCAAACGGAGACGCAAGGGCGGGCGCTTTTGGGGTCGACGGCGACGGGCATTAAATGCTCTTGTCCCCCACTGTCAAAGTAGGTGATGACCACTGTTCATGCACTGTTCATCCACTGTTCCCGCACTGTTACAACTACCACCACTTTTACATTTTTACCCCTTTCTCCTACGTTGACACCTGTCGGTGACCCCTTGCACTATAAAAGGAGGCCCATGCACAACGTAGAAAGGGTTCGGAACCTAGATCGCTCATACGCTCGGTATAGCTAGTTCTTCAAGCTCCCGAGCTCCCCAACTCAATACAAACTAAGCAGGAGTAGGGTTTTACGCGTTCATCGTGGCCCGAACCTGGGTAAACTGCCCGTGTGCTCACCACGATCTGCTCTTTGTGCTCCCTCCGCTCCCTTACCGCACGAACAAGGGGCTCCGGTCCCATAGGTGCTCGTGGTGGACAGTTTCCCCCGACATCTTTGGCGCGCCAGGTAGGGGGCGTCGAGGTTGTGCGAACCTGATCCGGCGTTCACGCGGGCGCATTCTTCATCAACCTCTCCAAATTCGTTAGCTTCATCAACAACTGCGCCATGGCCCCGAAGAAGAAGGTTTCGGAGGTCGCAGGCCCGTCTGCGTCTCATCCGCCGCCACCGGAGCCAACGGTGGGCGGGGGAGACGCCGTCGGAAGGGTGGTCGCCGGCGAGGAAACTCGCGGCGCCACCAAATCCAAGGACAAGACGGATGACCGAGCCTCGGTCTCCATGGATGCGCCACGTCCATCTCAGCAAACGACAACCCAGCAGCGCCATGCCACAGGAGGTGGTATCCGCTTGCTGGGACAAGGGCAAACCGGAGGTTCGCGGGACGCTCCGGGCCATCGTCCTGGCACGAGCAAGGCGCGGTCGCCGGGGCGGGACCCTGCTCCTTCTAACCCAGTTAGAAGTCCGAGCATATCCCGCTCCTCGCGCCGCTCGCCCCCGCTCCCCTCCTCTCCAGCAGAAGCGCTCGCAAGAGCGCAACTGCTCCTCAACTTCCCTCCCGCGGCATACAAGGCCGAAGACTGGAGGGCCACCATCCAGAGCCTGATCGCCTTTGCCAACAACGACTCTCCACAGCAGCCGGCGACCTCCGGCCACGGCAAGTCGAAAAGACGAAGGCCGACGGCGACAAGACCGTCGGGGGTGCAACCACCGTGCACTCCCCGCCGCGGAAGCAGAAGACGCCGCCCCGCCGGATCAACGTCGACGACGACTCCACGGCGTCGTCGGATCCGCGGGCTCGTCGGGACCAGCGCCGGGTCCTTGACGACCGGCGACAAGAAGACGCTCGAACGACGATCGAGCGCCGCCGAGAAGCTCGGCGACAATCAGACCAGAGAGCTGGGACCGCTGTTGACGCACCCGCGCCCGGTGAACCAGGCGACTTGCCGTACGCGGCAGGTTGCCCTGCGTTTACCCGTGAGCTACGGCGCGTCCAGTGACCCAGCATGAAGAACTTCAAGCCCGACGTACCGGAGAAGTACAACGGCAAGACGCACCCCTCGGAATTCCTCAGCATCTACACAATCGCCGTGCAGGCTGCCGGGGGGCGCGACGAGAAGATATTGGCGAACTACTTCCCGCTAGTGCTTAAGCCAAACGTCCGTTCTTGGCTTATGCACTTGCCGGAAGGCTCCATTTCTTCTTGGGCGGACCTTTGCCATCAGTTTGTTGGCGCCTTCACGGGCGGCCACAAACCCCACGGCCAGGAGAGCGATCTCCACATTCTAGCCCAGAAGGAAGGAGAACCCCTGCGCAAGTACATCCAACGCTTCAGTCGTGTGCAGCACAACATCCCCGACGTCCACCCTGCCACGGTTATCAGCGCGTTCCACCAGAACGTGCGTAACCGCCGCATGCGTGAAGAAATGGCCATGACCAAGATACGGGATGTCAGCGAGCTCTATGCTCTAGCTGATAAGTGCGCACACGCCGAAGAGGGGAGGAAACTCCCCGGAGAGGATGCTGGCGCAGGGGGAAGCGACAGCGACGACGCCGCCCCGGCAAAGAAGAGCCGGCGGCGGAACAACAGAAGAAAGAACAAGAAGGAGGTGCTTGCCGTCGAGAAGTCCGGCAAGGAGGCTCCCGCCAAGCAAACACAGGCTGGCGGCTCCGGCAAGGAGCCTGCCCCTGTAGCGGCAGCCGACAAGCAGGACGGCTCCGACAAGCAATACTGCAAGATCCACCGCACCAAGGGCCACGACCTCTCCAACTGCAAGCGCGTCGAGTACCTCGTCGAGCAGCAGAAAGCTGAGTACGAGAGGTGCGACAAGGAGAAGGCCCAAGGTGGCGGAGGAGAGCCAAACAAGAAGCGGCCGTTCAATGGCCGGGGAGGACGCCGCGGCAAGGCCAAGCAGCGGCAAGGTGACCGACCTCCCCGGGGCCGCGACAAGGACGAAGAAGACGAAGACGATGACATGGAGGATGAAGATAACAGCGAGCAGGAGTTCCAGAAAGCCACGGAGGTCCTGTGCGTCGACGGTGGCGCCTCTCTGCACACCTCCCACCGCCAACTCAAGCAGTGGGTGCGGGAGGTGAATGCAGCAGAGCCGCCCGTGGAGTCGCGCAGGCTCCTCAAATGGTCCAGCACGCCCATCATTTTTTGATCTTGAGGATCACCCTGACCGCACCACTGCGGTCAGGTGCTTGCCGATGCTGGTCTCACCCACCATCCGCAACCTAAAGGTCACTAAAATGTTGGTTGACGGCGGGGCCGGGCTGAACTTGATCTCCTCTGCTGTGATTAAGAAACTCCAGATCCCAGATGGCGAGCTCGAAGAAACCGGTTCTTTCCAAGGAATCAACCCGGGAAGGAGCAAGCCCAAGGGGAAGATAACTCTGCCAGTGACCTTTGGCGGGGAGCTCAACTTCAGAACTGAGCGCATCACATTCGACGTCGCCGATATCCCATTACCATATAATGGGATACTCGGCCGTCCCGCCCTCGCCAAGTTCATGGCAGCTTCCCACCACGCCTACAACGTACTCAAGATGCCGGGGCCGATAAGCGTCATCACTGTCCATGGCGACAAGAAAGATGTGCTTGTCTGCGCCGACAAGATCTACCGGGACGCAGCAGCCGCAGCAGAAAAGGATACACTTGCCGCTGAAGCTCCCGGGGGGAAGAAGACCAAGACCAAGTCCGGCAAGTGCTCTGAGCCCACTCCGGCAACCGCACCTCTTCGGAGTGCTGCGCTGCCGTCGAGGACGTTCCATCGAGCTCCACCGGCAAGTGTAAGAAGGGGATGGCCGCTCCACCGGCAACCAAGAAGGTGTCCGCCAAGGAGGACGGCACTGGTGGTACCTTCACCATCAGTGCCACACTTGACAGCAAATAGGAAAGCGCGCTCGTTGCCTTCCTGCGGGCGAATGTCGATGTGTTTGCATGGCAGCCATCTGACATCCCCGGTGTTCCCAGGAAGGTAATTGAGCACAAGCTTGCTATTTGTCCTCATGCGCGGCCCATCAAGCAGAAGGTCAGGAAGCAAGCCGTGGAGCGCCAAGAATTCATCAACGAAGAGATCAAGAAGCTAGAAGCAGCAGGCCTAGTTAGAGGCGTGATCCATCCGACGTGGTTGGCAAACCCAGTCGTCGTGCGTAAGGCCAACGGGAAGTGGAGACTGTGTATAGACTTCACCGATGTGAATAAAGCATGTCCCAAGGATCCATTTCCCTTGTCGCGCATTGACCAGATCGTTGACTCCACTGCCGGATGTGAGCTACTCTCTTTCCTTGATGCATATTCAGGCTACCATCAGATTTTCATGGCCAAGGAAGATGAAGAGAAGACTGCATTTATCACTCCATGTGGCACTTATTGCTTCATATGCATGCCATTTGGACTGAAAAATGCAGGATCAACATTTGCAAGGGTAGTGCACACTGCTTTCGAGCCACAGATCCACAGAAATGTAGAGGCTTACATGGATGATATTGTGGTGAAGAGTAAGAGCAAAGATACCCTGGTCCAAGATTTGGAAGAGACATTTCAGAACCTGCGCAAGATACAGCTTAAATTGAACCCCGAGAAGTGCGTCTTTGGAGTCCCCTCCGGCAAGCTTCTCGGGTTCTTCGTGTCACAGAGGGGGATTGAAGCTAACCCCGACAAGATTAAAGCCATCGAGCAGATCGAAGCCCCGAAGCGAGTCAAGGATGTCAGAAGGCTTGCAGGTTGTGTGGCTGCCCTCAGTAGGTTCATTTCGAAGTCTGCAGAACGCGCCCTACCTTTCTTCAAAATCTTGAAGAAGGCAGGTCCCATGAAGTGGACTCCGGAAGCGGAGGCAGCGCTGCAGGACTTGAAATGGTACCTATCCTCCACTCCGATACTTGTCGCACCTAGACCTCAGGAGAAGTTGTTGCTATACCTAGCGGCAACCAACCAGGTGGTTAGTGCTGCGTTAGTAGCGGAGAGGGAGGCCGACGAGGAGTCTACACCACCGGCAAGCGAATCCAGCGACAAGCAGGGGGCTACTCCGGCAAGCTCTGGCCCCGACAAGGACAACTCTGCGCAGGAGCCGGAAGAAGTGCGGAAGAAGATGGTGCAGCGCCCGGTGTATTATGTAAGCTCTCTTTTGCAAGGGGCTAGATCAAGATACTCTGGGGTGCAGAAGTTGCTTTTCGGCCTCCTCATGGCCTCGAGAAAGCTGCGCCATTACTTCCAGGCACATGAGATAACAGTGGTCACTCGCTTTCCGCTGAAGAGGATATTGCACAATCCGGAAGCAACAGGCAGGATCGTTGAGTGGGCACTGGAGCTGTCGAGCTTTGGACTCAAGTTTGAAAGTACTTCAACCATACAGAGCCGAGCTTTGGCAGAATTCATAGCTGAATGGACCCCGACGCCCGATGAGGAAGTTCCAGAGACAAGTGTACCCGTACAAGAAACGACAAGAGAATGGGTGATGTACTTTGATGGTGCCTTCTCGCTGCAAGGCGCCGGTGCCGGCGTGGTACTCATCGCGCCCACCGGAGAGCACCTCAAGTATGTTATCCAGATGCACTTTCCCAGGGAGCAAGCGACAAACAACACTGCTGAATATGAAGGCTTGCTTGCCGGCCTCAGGATTGCGGCCGAACTTGGGATCAGGAAGCTGATTGTGCGGGGAGATTCTCAGTTGGTGGTCCGACAAGTCAACAAGAGTTACCAGAGCCCTTTGATGGAAGCTTATGTAGATGAAGTGAGGAAGCTTGAAGAGCACTTTGAAGGTCTGCAAATGGAGCACGTCCCGAGAGCTCAGAATGAAATTGCAGATGGCCTTTCAAAGTGTGCTGCGATGAAGTTACCTGTGGAACCAGGGACCTTCTTGCTCAAGCTGAATCAACCATCCGTTACACCATCAATTGGGCATTCCAAGAAGAGAAAGTTGGTCTCCGGCGACTACTTGCCGGCGGACCTCCCCGAAGCCGCCGCCAAAGTCCCCAAGATCAACAATCAGAACGCTGAGGAACAGATTGCTCCTGCAGATCCTCGGATCTGTACAGTTGAAGCAAGTGTTCCCGGCAAGCCTCGCCCCGGCGAGCTTGCCGGGGGACCATCAGCTCCGGCGGAACCAGAGGTTCTTGCCGTAGAAGCTGAGGTTCCCGCGGCGGCCCTCGAGCCTTTAGTCCTTGCCGTTGAGCCTCTGGCTCCGGCATGGGCGCAGCAGATCGTCCGTTTTCTGCGAACTGGAGAACTTCCCGACGACCCAGAAGAGATAGAGAAAATAACCAGGCAGTCAAGTACGTACCAGTTCGTGGACAATGAGCTGTACAGAAGAAGACTCAATGGTGTCAGGTTGAAGTGCATTTCCAGAGAAGATGGACAGAAGCTGTTGGCAGAAATACATGGAGGCATATGTGGCCACCACATTGGCGCACGGGCACTTGCCGAGAAAGCTTTCCGGCAAGGGTTCTTCTGGCAAGAAGCCCTCCAAGATGCAACTGCACTAGTAACCAAGTGTGAAGCGTGCCAGTTCCATGCGAAGCAAATTCATCAGCCAGCTCAAGCTCTCCAAACAATCCCTTTGTCCTGGCCCTTCTCGGTCTGGGGGCTTGATATCCTCGGCCCTTTCCCTCGTGTTGTCGGGGGCTTTGAGTACTTGTACGTCGCGATCGACAAGTTCACAAAGTGGCCAGAAGTGGAACCAGTGAGAAAGGTGACAGCACAGTCAGCGGTCAGGTTCTTCAGGTCGATTGTTTGCCGTTTCGGAATCCCTAACAGGATCATCACCGACAACGGTACGCAATTTACTAGTCGCGCCTTCATGCAATACGTCCAAGACCTTGGCGCCAAGGTCTGTTTCGCTTCTGTTGCTCACCCGAGGAGCAATGGTCAAGCGGAGAGGGCAAATGCTGAAGTGCTGCGCGGACTCAAGACAAGAACCTTTGACAGGCTGCGCAATTGCGGAAGAAACTGGATAGAGGAGCTACCGGCGGCTCTTTGGTCAATCAGAACGACACCAAGTCGAGCCACCGGGCAGACACCCTTTGCCCTAGTCTATGGGGCAGAGGCAGTTCTCCCCACGGAACTCGTATACGGATCTCCTCGAGTGCTCGCTTATGATGAGCTCGAGCAAGAGCAATTGCGACAAGATGATGCATTGCTCCTCGAGGAGGAACGTCTCCAGGCTGCTGTACGAGCTGCTCGATACCAGCAAGCCTTGCATCGCTACCATAGCCGCAAGGTCAGGGCCAGGAGTCTCGAGGAAGGCGACCTTGTTCTTCGGCGTGTTCAGTCCGCCAAGAATTCCAACAAGTTGACGCCGGAGTGGGAAGGCCCTTATCGGGTGAGACAAGTCACAAGGCCCGGCGCTGTCCGCCTTGAGACCGAAGAAGGCTTACCGGTGAGCAACTCCTGGAACATAGAGCATCTTCGCAAGTTTCACCCATAAGGCGCGGTTGCCGTGATCCGCTCCGGCAACCACCTTTTGTACGAGCTTTGCCGCTGTTGCATGTAACCCTTTGTACAAAGCCGGGCGCAGACCCCGTGCATCAGTAAAGCTTTGTGTTTTGCGCTATTTGCCTTTTCCATGCTTTTCTTCGCTATTTGCATGCGTTATTTGGCATCTTGTGCAACTTACAAATCCGGTAAGCATTAGCACGCCGAAAGGCCATATACTTGTTTCCCTCTTCTTTTTCCTTGCCTCTTAAGCAGAAGGAATGTTCCTCGCGCACAAGTTTGCCGGGGGGGAAGGAGATGGAAGATAAACCAAGTGTAAGGAGATGGAAGATGAACCAAGTGTTGTTCAAGAAAGAGAAGCCTTACCGGGAATCAAGCAATATATGAAAGCTAAGTTATTAGAATTTGACCAGTTCAAATTTTTTAAATTTTAGTTGTCTTCCTTGAACAACCACACTTTGTATGGAAAACCTGTGCGCAGAGGAACCTACCCGTAGCTAGCCGCACCCTTATCTTGTTTTCGAGTACGCTCAACGACTTAAGTGAGCTGCGACAAGTGTCGCGCCCTTGCTTCGTTTTCGAGTTCGCTCAGCAAGCTAAGTGTGTCGCGACTAGTTGCGGCAAGGTTGCTTGCCGGTAAGACCTTGGCCAGCAGGCTGCTCAGAGTCCAGCACTCAGCGCTCGCGGCAAAGGCCCCTTGCCGGCAAGCTCCCTGGAAGCGTAGGGTGAAAAACATACAAAGTAAAGGACCAAGACAAGGAAGATAACATTGCACTGATTGATCAAAATAAAGATAAATATCTTACAAAGGATAACTTGTCGCAATGACTAATGAGTTCATAGCACACTATGCAGCAACAAAAGAGATAAAGGAAAAGGAGGCCTAGTCTACGCGGTCGCCTTCGATCCTGGAGATCTTGTTCACTTTGGCAATAATGTGGGCGACCTGCGCCTTCAGCGCCTCCATATTCGCGTCGGCCGACAAGCTGCAGAGAACGTTGGAGAGGTTTATACCGGGATTGCGGTACACAATCTTCGTCAGAACGCGCTCCAAGGTTCCCGCGCAGAGCTGGCGCGACTCCTCGGCCAGTTGCGCGGGGAGCTTCTTCCGAAGACCTGCAAGAGCCGGCGCGATCCCTCTGAAGAAGAGGCTGAGCTTGGCGCTGTGGGGGAGGTTTGGATCCGGAGAGTATATAAGATGCTCAACCTTCAGCGCCAACAGCTCCTGGTCGATGTTGGATGCGGAGGCCACCAGGTCATCGGTCCATACCTCGACGGTACGACGGAAGTTCTCAGCCACAGTGGTGGCGCTCTCCACCAAGCCTCGCTCCCTGCGGAGCTCTTCCTTCAGCTTGGTTTCCCGGTCCCGGACGGCGTCGAGCGAGTCCTTCAGCGTGGAAACCTTCAGCTCCAGATCCTCAATTGAATCCTTGGTGGCCTTCAGCTCGTCGCCCTGCTTGGAGAGGCGCACCTGGAGTTCAGAGTTGGTGTGCGCGTCCTTCTCGCGCTCTGAGTTGAGCGCGGTGACCCTCTCCGCGCTCGCCTTAAGGGACTCCTCCAGCTGCGCAACCTTGGCCGAGAGCTCCTCCTTGGCGGTCTCCGCGGCAGCCGCGGCGGCCTTCGCCTCCTTCAGCTCTCCGCCAAGGGCCTGCTCCCTGGCGGCAAGGTCTTCCTCGTGGGAGTCGAGGTTGACCTTCCGTTGGGTGAGCTCCCCTTCTCGCCGGGACAGCTCCTCCCCGGCGAGTCGCTGCTGCTCCTCGGCTTCAGCTTTCTCCAGGAGCCACTCCTGGTACTCCCCGGCGAGCCTCTCGCGCTCCTCCGCCACGTCGCGGAGGGCGGCCTGGTTGGCGGCGCGGAGCTCCGCCGCGCGCTTCTCCATGTCGGCGGCGGCCTTGGCGGCAAGGGCCTCCCGAGACGCAAGCTTCGCCTGCCTGGCCCGGTAAAGGGCCAGGAGCTGATGAAGCAGCTTCTCCTCCTCGGGCCCGTCGCTTCCGCCGGGCGCCTCGACGATCTTCAGTCCCGCGGAGGCGAGAACTTCTCCATCGAAGGCCTCGCCCTCCGCGGGGGCTCGCGATGAAGAACCCCACGGCACCTGGATGAAGACGCCGTTGGGAGCCTCAAGATAGTAGCCAGACTGCTCCTTTCCGGCGGAGGGGTCGGCGGCCGGTGTAGCACTCGATGCTCCTGCCGCCTCCGGGCCGGCAGTGCGGTCGCCATTCCCCTCCCCGGCCGCTGCGTCTGCGGTCGGAGCAGTCTCCTCCGCAGCCGGCTCGGCGGCTCCTGTCGTGTCCTCAGCGACAGGGGCGTTGCCGCCGTCGCCCTGCGCGTCCTCCTCCACGACGATGGTTTCCGTCTCCATTTGTTCTGGGAGAGGAGGATCTAGAAGAAGAAGAAAAAGAAGAAGAGGTTCAAGCAAATATCCAAAAAGAGATGAATCCAAGAAGACAAAATTACAAAGCATACCTTGGCGGACTTCGTCGACGGCGGGCTCCCTCACCAGGGAGCTCTGCCTTGGCGGGGTGGCCACCCTCGCCGGACTGCTCGCCCTTGGCGGGGTACTCGCCCTTGGCGGAGTACCCGCCCTTGGCGGAGCACTATCCCTTGCCGGAGAGCTCGTCCTCGGCGGGGACGGCTGGGCCTGCGGCTCTTCGGGAGCAGTCTCCGGGTGCTCCTGTGGCTGTGGCTCCACCTCTGCACAAAACAATCAAGACAACAACAAGAACAGCAAGATGTCAATATAAGCAAGTTCCTCAAGCGCGCCCGACGAGCGGAAAGGATGAACCCAAACTTACGCTGGGGGTTGCGCTGGGGGCTGCTCCTCGGAGCAGCGCTCGGGTCCGGCAGGCTCGTCTCCGGCGCGTCTCCAGTCGCCGCGACGGGCGAGTCGTCCGCGACCTCGACGACGGGAACCTTGTCCTTCTTCGCCACTCGCTGGGCCAGGGTCCTGAAATCAAAGCAAGAAGAAAGATCAGAATCAACAAAAATCAAGACAATGTTAAAGAAGATGCAAAACATCAAGTTCTTACTCCTGTTCCTCCTTGTCGTCGTCGTCGCTCAGGGCGGAGAAGTCAAACGCCACCTGAGGCGCGTCCGCGCGAGGAGCAGGAGGCGAAGACTCCCTCGGGCGCTTGGCGGTCCCCGGGGCTGGGGGCTGCGAGGACCCGGCCCCTATGGACACCGAGGCCCGGGGAGCAGGCGGAGCAGCCGCTCCGCCCTGCGAAGACCCTCCTCCGCTTGGCGCTGACGTGCGGGGCGCCTCTGCCGTGGCCTGTGTGCGGGTTACTCCCGCCGTGGCCTGCGTGCGGGTCGCTCCCGCCGTGGTTGGTGCGCCGGGCGCCCCCGTCGCAGCTTGACTCCCCCGGGGAGCTCGCGCTGCCCGGCGAGTTGGTTGTTGTCGGGGCGCCTGCGCCCTCGTCCCCGTCGTCGCCTTGCGGAGACGTTTCAGCGGAGACCGCTTGGGACTTGCCCGGGGCGGGGAGGTCTCCGATGACGAGGAGACGTCGTCGGCATAGAGCCCCAGAGACTCGTCGGAGTCCTCGTCGGCCCCGACGTCCTCCTCCTCCTCCTCCTCCCCGGCAGGCTTGCTGGACCCAGCGCCTTGCCCCGCGGCCGTGCTCTTTCCGGCGCCTCCGCCCCCTCCGGCGCCTCCACTCCCTGCGGCGCCTCTGTTTCCTCCAGCAGCACCGCCTCTTGCCGCGGCCTCAGTCACGATTCCGGGGATCCCGGAGTGCCTCAAAGAAGGGACCCCGGCAAGCGCGTCGGGAGGAAGCTGCAGCAGCCTGCGGATCTCCGCCTCCTCTGCTTGGCAGGACGCATCCGCAGCCTCTGCCTCGTCGGGCGTAAAGCCAAATTCTCCTGCCGCTGCGGCTGCAGCGGCCTCTTCAACCCGAGAAGCTATATACGCAATCTCTTGGTCGGTGGTGTCCCGTGTGAGCCCCTTGATCTCATCCTTGTTCTTCGCCACCTCCACCAGGTTGTCGAAGAAGCTTATGATGTCTGATGACTTGGGCGGAATCCATGTGCGGTCCACGCCATGCGAGTCGCACGCGGGCATCATGGCGCGAAGAGGATCCCGGGCTGTGCTGTTGCAGAGGGGCACCACTCCCCGGGGGGCTCTGAACCACTCTGGGTGTGCCGGGTCGTGCTTAAAGAGTTCCCGGACCATCCCCTTCAGCTCGAGCGCCGTGAAGTTGAAGTTTAGCCCTGGGCGCAGCCTCATTATGTCCGCCGCGTTGTCGTACTCCCATGCCGGCCTCTTCCTATCTTGCAGAGGGGCAATGCGACGGCGGAGGAAATCTGTGCCTACTTCTCCGACAGACAACTTTGCTACCCGAAGACGAAGAATCCGGACGAGGGCGACGTTGAGCTTGATGTCGTCCGAATCCAGCTCGCTCCAGTCCCTGCCGCGCACGATAGGTGTTGTGCGCGGCGCAGTGAAAGGTTGCGGCTCGTCCTCGACTATCCAACACCAGTCTGCACGCCACTCCTCCCACTTGCCGCGGAGCTCCCCCGGCAAGTAGGACTCCTTCTTGTTCAAGCGGAAGACCCAAGATATTCCTCCGGAGAGGGGAGCGCCGGCCTCTGCTCTAGGGGTAAAGAAGTGCCTAAACAGCGCTACATTCGGATATATCCCAATATAGTTTTCACACATATGTGCGAAAACCGCCATCGTGAGGATGGCGTTGGGGTTGAAGTCTAGGAGGTGGAGGCCGTAGGTGTGCATGATGTCGCAGAAAAAGTCGGAAAAAGGGGGACAAAGGCCGCAATGGAAGAAAGCTGCGAAGAAGAAGTACCCGCCGGGATAGTTGTCCTTGGCGGCGGTAGGATAAGCTCTGGTCCGGGGATGCGCCTTGGTCTCCTTGGCCCAGAACAAGTAGTACTTGTTCCAGAGTTCCCGCGCGCTGAGCCGCGGCGAGAAGACGACGTTCCGCTTCCGCAGCAGAGTAAGCCTCGCCGCCTGCTCGGATTTCTCCTTCTTAGTCTTCTCCGCCTTCGCCTTCTCGGTCTTCGGGGCCATGGCGGAGGCGGCGAGGGAAGGGGGACGAAGAGTCCGGCGGCGCCGCAGATGCGAAAGACGGCGGAGGAGATGTGGAGGCGGAGCGCAAGGGGGATCTCTGGAGATGGAAGAAGAAGCAATGAAGGCGTAGGAGGGGAACCGCTCCTGCTTCCTCTGCTTTTATGGGGAAGTGGGGGGGCGTTTCGCTCTTTCCATTAAAATAACGTGGCCACGTCCCGTCCCACGACGCCGCAATCGACGCGTGCCGTTACGGAGGGACGCGGCGGATGCGGAAGTGGATTCGGCACGCCATGGGCCGCGCGTGCCCGTGCACTGTTTTGGGCCTGGCCCAACAGCGCTCGGCACCGTGTGTGGCCCAGGCCCGGGGGCTCCTGTCGGTGTACTAAGGTAGGGGTACCTCAGTACCCCAACTTGTGCACGGGCAGTAGCAGCTTCCCGCGGCAGGGCCTACCACGTGCTTGCCGGAGACCTTCCTGCTCCATATAAAACCATTCAAAAACAAAGTATACAAGATAGAAGATCAAGACCCCGGCAAGTGGAGCTTGCCGGGAAGGCCGTCCCAGGCTCAAGATTACCTCACTAGCACAAGACCCTGGCAAGAGGAGCTTGCCAGGAAGGCCAGAAGACTACATTAACAGAAGACATGCCTCGGCGCTATATGCGCCCCGGCAGGGCCCGGGGAGCGACAAGCTTCAGAGCCCGACAAGCTCCCGGGCCCGGCAAGGTCAAGACCCCGGCAAGGTGCTTGCCGGGAAGAGTTACGTTGTGTGCCCGCGCTCCAGCTCATCGAACCACGCGTCGCCCTGGGGCCGCTCCAGGGACGCGTGGCGGATGGCTGTGCAGCCTGGGGGACACGGTGGCACTCCACGGTGGAAAAGCCATCGCCGTGGCAAACAGAGACGCAAGGGCGGGCGCTTTTGGGGTCGACGGCGACGGGCATTAAATGCTCTTGTCCCCCACTGTCAAAGTAGGTGATGACCACTGTTCATGCACTGTTCATCCACTGTTCCCGCACTGTTACAACTACCACCACTTTTACATTTTTACCCCTTTCTCCTACGTTGACACCTGTCGGTGACCCCTTGCACTATAAAAGGAGGCCCATGCACAACGTAGAAAGGGTTCGGAACCTAGATCGCTCATACGCTCGGTATAGCTAGTTCTTCAAGCTCCCGAGCTCCCCAACTCAATACAAACTAAGCAGGAGTAGGGTTTTACGCGTTCATCGCGGCCCGAACCTGGGTAAACTGCCCGTGTGCTCACCACGATCTGCTCTTTGTGCTCCCTCCGCTCCCTTACCGCACGAACAAGGGGAACAAGGGGCTCCGGTCCCATAGGTGCTCGTGGTGGACAGTTTCCCCCGACAGAGTTGTATATGATGCAACCAGAAGGTTTTGTCGATCCTAAAGGTGCTAACAAAGTGTGCAAGCTCCAGCAATCCATCTATGGACTGGTGCAAGCATCTCGGAGTTGGAATATACGCTTTGATGAGGTGATCAAAGCATAAGGTTCCATACAGACTTTTGGAGAAGCATGTATTTACAAGAAAGTGAGTGGGAGCTCTATAGCATTTCTGATATTATATGTGGATGACATATTATTGATTGGAAATGATATAGAATTTCTGGATAGCATAAAAGGATACTTGAATAGGAACTTTTCAATGAAAGACCTCGGTGAAGCTTCTTATATATTAGGCATCAAGATCAATAGAGATAGATCAAGATGCTTAATTGGACTTTCACAAAGCATGTACCTTGATAAAGTTTTTGAAGAAGTTCAAAATGGATCAGTCGAAGAAAGGGTTCTTGCATGTGTTACAAGGTGTGAAGTTGAGTACGACTCAATGCCCGACCACTGCAGAAGATAGAGAGAAAATGAAAGTCATTCCCTATGCCTCAGCCCTAGGATCTATCATGTATGCAATGCTATGCACCAGACTTGATGTGTGCCTTGATATAAGTTTAGCAGGGAGGTACCAAAGTAATCCAGGAGTGGATCACTGGACAACGGTCAAGAACATCCTGAAGTACCTGAAAAGGACAAAGGATATGTTTCTCGTTTATGGAGGTGACAAAGAGGTCGTCGTAAATGGTTACATCGATTCAAGCTTTGACACTGATCCGGATGACTCTAAGTCACAAACTGGATATGTATTTTTATTGAACGGTGGAGCTGCCAGTTGGTGCAGTTCCAAGCAGAGCGTCATGGCGGGATCTACGTGTGAAGCGGAGTATATAGCTGCTTCGGAAGCAGCAAATGAAGGAGTTTGGATGAAGGAGTTCATATCCGATATAGGTGTTATACCTAGTGCATCGGGTCCAATGAAAATCTTTAGTGACAACACTGGAGCAATAACCTTGGCGAAGGAATCCAGGTTTCACAAGAGAACAAAGCACATCAAGAGACACTTCAATTCCATCCGCGATCAAGTCAAGGAGGGAGACATAGAAATTTGCAAGATACATACGGATGTGAATGTCGCAGACCCGTTAACTAGGCCTATTCCACGAGCAAAACATGATCAGCACCAAGACTCCATGGGTGTTAGAATCATTACTATGTAATCTAGATTATTGACTCTAGTTCAAGTGGGAGACTAAAGGAAATATGCCCTAGAGGCAATAATAAAGTTGTTATTTGTATTTCCTTATATCATGATAATTGTTTATTATTCATGCTAGAATTATATTAACCGGAAACTTAGTACATGTGTGAATACATAGACAAAACAGAGTGTCCCTAGTATGCCTCTACTAGACTAGCTCATTGATCAAAGATGGTTATGTTTCCTAGCCATAGACATCAGTTGTCATTTGATCAACGGGATCACATCATTAGGAGAATGATGTGATGGACAAGACCCATCCATTAGCTTAGCAACTTGATCGTTTAGTTTTACTGCTATTGCTTTCTTCATAACTTATACATGTTCCTATGACTATGAGATTGTGCAACTCCCGAATACCAGAGGAACACCTTGTGTGCTATCAAACGTCACAACGTAACTGGGTGATTATAAAGATGCCCTACAGGTGTATCCGAAGGTGTTTGTGGTGTTGGCATAGATCAAGAATAGGATTTGTCACTTCGAGTGTCGGAGAGGTATCTCTGGGCCCTCTCGGTAATACACATCATAATAAGCCTTGCAAGCAAATGACTAATGAGTTAGTCACGAGATGATGTATTACGGAACGAGTAAAGAGACTTGTCGGTAACGAGATTAACTAGGTATAGTGATACCAACGATCGAATCTCGGGCAAGTAACATACCGATGACAAAGGGAACGACGTATGTTGTTATGTGGTTTGACCGATAAAGATCTTCGTAGAATATGTAGGAACCAATATGAGCATCCAGGTTCCGCTATTGGTTATTGACCGGAGATGAGTCTCGGTCATGTTGATATGTCTCCAACGTATCTACTTTTCCAAACACTTTTGCCCTTGTTTTGGACTCTAACTTGCATGATTTGAATGGAACTAACCCGGACTGACGATGTTTTCAGCAGAATTGCCATGGGGTTATTTTTGTGCAGAAATAAAAGTTCTCGGAATGACCTAAAATTCAACGGAGAATTATTTTGGAATATATAAAAAATATCTGCGGAAAGAACCAAGCCAGGGGCCCACACCATGTCCACGAGGGTGGGGGACGCGCCCCCTCCCCCTGGGCGCGCCCCCTGCCTCGTGGGCCCCCTGTTGCTCCACTGACGTCTACCCCGACTCCATATATTCTCTTTCGGGGAGAAAAAAAATTAGAGAGGAAGAATTATCGCATTTTACTATACGGAGCCGCTGCCAAGCCCTAATCTCTCTCAGGAGGGCTGATTTGGAGTCCGTTCGGGGCTCCGGAGAGGGGAGATCGTCGCCATCGTCATCATCGACCTTCCTCCGTCACCAATTTCATGATGCTCACCGCTGTGCATGAGTAATCCCATCGTAGGCTTGCTGGACGGTGATGGGTTGGATGAGATTTACCATGTAATCGAGTTAGTTTTGTTAGGGTTTGATCCCTAGTATCCACTATGTTCTAAGATTGATGTTGCTATGACTTTGCCATGCTTAATGCTTGTCACTAGGGCCCGAGTGCCATGATTTCATATCTGGACCTATTATGTTTCCATGAATATATGTGTGTTCTTGATCCTATCTTGAAAGTCAATAGTCACCTACTATGTGTTATGATCCAGCAACCCCGAAGTGACAATAGTTGGGACCACTCCCAGTGATGACCATAGTTTGAGGAGTTCATGTATTCACTATGTGTTAATGCTTTGGTCCGGTACTCTATTAAAAGGAGGCCTTAATATCCCTTAGTTTCCACTAGGACCCCGCTGCCACGGGAGGGTAGGACAAAAGATGGCATGCAAGTTCTTCTCCATAAGCACGTATGACTATATTTGGAATACATGCCTACATTATATTGATGAACTGGAGCTAGTTCTCTGTCACCCTAGGTTATAACTTTTACATGAGGAATCGCATCTGACATAATTCTCCATCACCGATCCAGTGCCTACGAGCTTTTCACATATTGCTTGTTGCTTATTTACTTTTCCGCTGCTACTGTTACAAAAACTACAAAAACACTACCGCTACTTTTATTGCTG
Source organism: Secale cereale (assembly GCA_902687465.1). Lineage (NCBI taxonomy): Eukaryota > Viridiplantae > Streptophyta > Magnoliopsida > Poales > Poaceae > Secale > Secale cereale. The sequence goes on along the minus strand of LR738710.1, from coordinate 55,826,576 downwards.
TTACCACTATTTCCATATTACCTTGCTACTAAATTACCTTGCTGCAGATACTAAGTTTCCAGGTGTCGTTGAATTGAAAACTCAGCTGCTAATACTTAAGAGTATTCTTTGGCTCCCCTTGTGTCGAATCAATAAATTTGGGTTGAATACTTTACCCTCGAAAATTGTTGCGATCCCCTTATCAAGACTATTTTCTGGCGCCGTTGCCGGGAGCATAGCTATATTCTTTAAGTCACTTGGGATTTATATCTGTTGATCACTATGAAGAACTTGAAGGACTCAAAAACCAAGATCTTTCCCTCAACTACGAGGGGAGGTAAGGAACTTCCATCTAGCTCTGCACTTGATTCACCATCTGTTATGAGTAAATTTGCGACACCTTCGCCTGCTATTGAATCTGATATGTCGCATGTTCTTGATGATGCCACTTCTGCTATGTATGATGAAACTACTTCTATGCTTGATAATAATGTGCCACTAGGTGAATTTCTAGATGAACAAATTGCTAAGGTTAGGGAGAATGCAAATATTGAAACTGATAATATTTATGAAAGTGATGATGAAGATTCTCCCCCTAGATATGAATTGCCTGTTATTCCTGAGGGTTATGTTATGGATGAAGAAACTGCTAGAGACTTTCTTGCTTGCAACGATAGATATGATCTTAAGAAATTATTAGCTAAGCTGAAAGAAAAGTCTTTGAATGCTAGAATGAAATATGACCCTGCTTTTGCTACTTCGCCTATTTTTGTTACTGATAAGGATTATGATTTCTCTGTTGATCCTGAGTTAATTACTTTGGTTGAATCTGATCCTTTCCATGGCTATGAATCTGAAACTGTTGTGGCACATCTTACTAAGTTGAATGATATAGCAACCATGTTTACCAACGATGAAAAGATTCGTTATTACTATATCCTAAAGTTATTTCCGTTCTCGTTAAAGGGTGATGCTAAGACATGGTTTAATTCCCTTGATCCTGGTTGTGTGCGTAGTCCCCAGGATATGATTTATTACTTCTCTGCTAAATATTTTCCCGCTCATAAGAAACAAGCTACCTTACGGGAAATATATAATTTTGTGCAAATTGAAGAAGAGAGTCTCCCACAAGCTTGGGGGAGGCTTCTCCAATTACTTAATGCTTTGCCCGATCATACTCTTCAGAGGAATGAAATACTTGATGTCTTTTATAATGGACCAACCGATGCTTCCAGAGACCACCTGGATAGTTGTGCTGGTTGTGTTTTCACGGAAAGAACAATTGATCAAGCTGAATTACTATTGAATAATATGCTGACCAATGAAAATAATTGGACACTTCCTGAACCAGCCCCTAAGCCAACTCCGAAGAAAAGGGGTGTTCTATTTCTCAGTCCTGAAGATATGCAAGAGGCAAAGAAATCTATGAAATAAAAAGGTATTAAAGTTGAAGATGTTAAGAATTTACCACCTATTGAAGAAATACATGGTCTTGATAACCCAACACAGGTAGTAAAGGTAAATTCTCTTTATAGATTTGATGAAAGTGATATTCCTCGTTATAAGTCTGCTAGCCAGTGCTTAGATGAGTTTGATAATTTTATTGTGAAGCAAGAAAACTTCAATGCTTATGTTGGTAGAAAATTGCAACGTAATGCTTATATGATTGAACGCTTGAGTGATTATATGTCTAGAGTTAAAGGTGAATTGAAACTCATTAGTAAACATGCTTCTATGATTAGCACTCAAATAGAACAAGTACTTAAAGCTCAGAATGATTTGCTCAATGAATTAAATAGTAAGAATAATGACTATGTTGTTAGAGTTGCAACTAGAGGGGGTAAATTGACTCAGGAACCTTTGTATCCTGAGGGCCACCCTACGAGAATTGAGCAAGATTCTTATAGAGCTAATTTAGATGCACCTAGTTCTTCTAAGAAGAAGAAAAAGAAAAGTGATAGGACTTTGCATGCTTCTAGTGAACCTGTAGCTGACACACCTGAGAATCCCAATGATATCTCTGTTTCTGATGCTGAGACACAATCTGGTAATGAACATGAACCAAGTGATAATGTTAATGATGATGTTCATGATGATGTTCAACCCAACAATGATAATGATGTAGAGATTGAACCTGCTGTTGATCTTGATAACCCACAATCAAAAAATCAATGTTATGATAAGAGAGACTTTGTTGGTAGGAAGCACGGTAAGGAAAGAGAACCATGGGTTCAGAAACCCATGCCTTTTCCTCCGAAACCATCCAAGAAAAAGGATGATGAGGATTTTGAGCGCTTTGCTGAAATGATTAGACCTTTTTTTTGCGTATGCATTTGACTGATATGCTTAAAACAAATCCTTATGCTAAGTATATGAAAGATATTATTACCAACAAAAGAAAGATACCCGAAGTAAAAAATTCCACCATGCTTGCCAATTACACTTTTAAGGGTGGAATACCTAAGAAACTAGGAGATCCGGGAGTACCTACTATACCTTGCTCCATTAAAGGAAACTATGTTAAAACTGCTTTATGTGATCTTGGAGCCGGTGTTAGTGTTGTGCCTCTTTCTTTATATCGTAGACTTGACTTGAGTAAGTTGACACCTACTGAAATATATTTACAAATGACCGATAAATCAACTGCTACCCGTCGGTATTTGTGAGGATGTGCCTGTTGTGGTTGCAAATGTTACTATTCTAACGGACTTTGTTATCCTTGATATTCTTGAGGACGATAGTATGTCTATTATCCTTGGTAGACCCTTTTTGAATACAGCAGGGGCTGTTATTGATTGCAACAAAGGCAATGTCACTTTTCATGTCAATGGTAATGAGCATATGGTACACATTCCGAGGAAACAACCTCGGGTCCACAGTATCAATTCTATTGGAAAAATTTCAACTATTACTATTGGAGGTTTTGAATTTCCTCTTCCTACTGTCAAGAAGACATATGATATTCTTATTGTTGGGGACATACATATCCCCATTGAGGTAACCTAGTGTTATTCGAATATTCTTTGGTTTCATGTTATTCGGAAAGAGTTTATTGACAAGACTTGATCAACCTTGTTAATGGATTCCTTTTGATGAGCATGAGATGGGTGAATCTAGATAGCAAAACCTGTTGTACCCTCCTTTTACTTTCTGTTAATTAGACTAAATAAAGCAAAATTAGTATTTTCTGTCTGTTTCCAGACTTATCCGTGCAATAAAAAATACCTCGAAAATAAAAGTTCTCCAAATGCCCTGAAAATGAAATATGATTTTTTTTTCTAGAATATTTGAGAATATTTGGCACTGAGAACACAGCAGGGGGAGCCAGCACCTGGCCACGAGGGTCCAGGGTGCGCCCCCTGCCTCGTGGGCCCCACGTGGGCCCCACGTGGCCCCCTCTCCACTTATTCCTGCACCCACACACTCCTTCCTGCAAAAAAATCACTATTCAGCTCAAGCACGAGTTCTAGCTCATCTTGCTGCCATTTTCGATCTCCATGCTCAAAGCTCCATTCACAAAACTGTTTGGGGAGATTACTCCTTGGTATGTGACTCCTCCATTGGTCCAATTAGTTTTTGTTCCAGTGCTTTATTTATTGCAAATTTTTGCTGTTGTGGTGACCTTGTTCTTGAGCTTGCATGTTAAATTTCTTTGGTCCCAAGTAGTTCTAATGCATGATATAGTCTCTAGGCACTTGTAGGAGTTGTTGCTATCAATTTCGTTAAGTTTGGTTCACTTTTATTTTGAGTTACTAAAAATTTCAGAAAATTTTAGAGGGGGGAAATGATGAGGAGATTGTTGAGAGGCTCTTCCAGTAAAAGTTCAGAGGATAAGAAGAAGGAAGAAAATAAGAAGCCCAAATATAATCTTCCTCGCACTGCGGAAGTTCGGCCGTGTGAATGGCCTTGTAATGAGTTCTTGGAAGCCGCCGTGATTTATAGAGACTTTTATTATTTGGCGGATAATGCAGGCCTCACCGACTTCCTCCACGACTAGCGTGAACAGTATATCTTACTCACTAATATTTTCACACAAAACTTTCATTTTCATGCTAAGAAATCACCACCTTTAGTGGAGTTTCGTTTATATGATGAGGTTAAGGAGATGTCGTTCTATGATTTTTGTCAAGTATGTAAGAGACCTTTTACTGGTAGTCTTGAGGAACCCCATCGCAAGGATGTTGAGGGGTTTATTGATACGATAGCTGTAGGGGAAACTAGGCAAGTTTCAGGGGCAAGAATTACTAGTATACATTTTCCTGTTCTACGCTACTTTTCTATATTCGCTAGTAGATGTTAAATTGGTCGCGGGAACAGTGGGAATCTTAGTGCCCCTGATATTGTCATTTTGCGCCATGCTTTGTTTCGAGACACAACTTTTAGCTTGGGTGTCGTTGTCGCTAAACGATTAAGTTTGAACCGCACAAAAGGTCCCGTCTTTTGAGGCATCTTTGCCTCTCGCCTTGCTGAACATTTTAGAATACCTATTAGGCATCATGAGAAGGAAGAAAAATTACTGGCCCCTACTTATCTAAATTATACGAGTATGATAGCACATGATTTTATTGTTGGGGAACGTAGCATAAATCAAAAAATTTATACGTATTCACCAAGATCCAACTATGGAGACATCAAGCAACGAGCAAGTAAGAGTGCATCTACATACCGTTATGAAGATTGCGTGCGGAAGCTTTCAACGAAGCAAGGATGAAGTAGTCGTACTCTTCACGTTCTTCGTCACCAATGATCTAGCGCTGAACGGACGGCACCTCCGCGTTCAACACACGTACGGTGCAGCAAAGTCACCTCCTTCTTGATCCAGCAAGGGGGGAGGAGAAGTCGTCAGAGATCCGGCAGCACGACGGCGTGATGACGGATGCAGTGGAGATCGCAGCAGGGCTTTGCCGGGCGCCCTGCGTGGGAGTTGGGAGGTGTGACGGGAGGGGGAGAGGCGCCAGGGCTGGGGTGCGGCTGCCCTCTCCCCCCCCCCCACATATATATAGGGGGCCAGGGGGGCGCCAGCCCCCTGCAGATCCAATCTGCAAGGGGGGGCGGCGGCCAGGGAGGAGTCCCCCTCCCCCAAGGCAAGCGGTGGCCCCCCTCCCCTTACGGTTTCAACCCTAGGCGCATGGGGAGGTGGGCCACCTTGTGGTGCGCCAGCCCAGAGGGCTGCACACATCCCCTCGCGGCCTAGGGGCCCCACCGGGATGGGTGGCCCCACCCGGTGGACCCCCGGGGCCCCTCCGGTGGTCCCGGGACGCTCTCGGTGACCCCCGGAGATCACCCGTTGGCCGAAACTGGACTTCCCATATATCAATCTTTACCTCCGGACCATTCCGGAACTCCTCGTGACGTCCGGGATCTCATCCGGGACTCCGAACAACTTTCGGGTTTCCACGTGCATTTATCTCTACGACTCTAGCGTTACCGAACCTTAAGTGTGTAGACCCTACGGGTTCGGGAGACACGTAGACATGACCGAGACCACTCTCCGGTCAATAACCAACAGCGGGATCTGGATACCCATGTTGGTTCCCACGTGTTCCTCGATGATCTTCATCGGATGAACCACCGTGTCAAGGATTCACTTAATCCCGTATGTTATTCCCTTTGTCCATCGGTACGGTACTTGCCCGAGATTCGATCGTCGGTATTCCCAATACCTTGTTCAATCTCGTTATGGCAAGTCTCTTTACTCGATCCGTAATCCATCATCCCGTGACTAACTACTTAGTCACATTGAGCTCATTATGATGATGTATTACCGAGTGGGCCCAGAGGTACCTCTCCGTCATACGGAGTGACAATATCCCAGTCTCGGTTCGTACCAACTCAACAGACACTTTCGGAGATACCCGATGCGTACCTTTATAGCCACCCAGTTACGTTGTGACGGTTGGCACACCCAAAGTACTCCTACGGTATCCGGGAGTTGTACAACCTCATGGTCTAAGGAATAATTACTTGACACCGAAAAGCTTATGCATTACGAACTATACGATCTCGTGTTATGCTCAAGTTTGGGTCTTGTCCATCACATCATTCTCCTAATGATGTGATCCCGTTATCACCGACATCTCATGTCCATGGTCAGGAAACCGTGACCATCTGTTGATCAACGAGCTGGTAACTAGAGGCCTACCAGGGACTCATTGTGGTCTGTGTATTCACACATGTATCGCTGTTTCCGTACAATACAATTCAAGCATGAATAACAGACAATTATCATGAACAAGGAGATATAATAATAATGCTTTTATTATTGCCTCTAGGGCATATCTCCAACAGTCTCCCACTTGCACTAGAGTCAATAATCTAGTTACATTGTGATGAATCGAACACCCATAGAGTTCTGGTGTTGATCATGTTTTGCTCGTGAAAGAGATTTAGTCAACGGGTCTGCTACATTCAGATCCGTATGCACTATACAAATATCTATGTCTCCATCCTGAACATAATTCCGGATGGAGTTGAAACGGTGCTTGATGTGCTTGGTCTTCTTGTGAAACCTGGGCTCCTTTGTAATAGCAATAGCACCAGTGTTGTCACAGAAGAGAGTCATCGGGCTTGACGCACTTGGAATGACTCCTAGGTCGGTGATGAACTCCTTCATCCAGACTCCTTCCTGTGCTGCTTCAGAAGCAGCTATGTACTCCGCTTCACATGTAGATGCTGCCACCACGCTTTGCTTGCAACTGCACCAGCTGACTGCCCCTCCATTCAAAATATACACGTATCCGGTTTGTGACTTAGAGTCATCCAGATCTGTGTCGAAGCTAGCATCGACGTAACCCTTTACGACGAGCTCTTCGTCACCTCCATAAACGAGAAACATATCCTTAGTCCTTTTTAGGTACTTCAGGATGTTCTTGACCGCTGTCCAGTGTTCCGTACCGGGATCACTTTGGTACCTCCCCACCAAACTTATGGCAAGGTTCACATCAGGTCTGGTACACAGCATGGCATACATGATAGAACCTATGGCCGAGGCATAGGGAATGACACTCATCTTTTCTCTATCTTCTGCCGTGGTCGGCGACTGAGTCTTACTCAATCTCATACCTTGCAAAACAGGCAAGAATCCTTTCTTTGACTGATCCATATTGAACTTCTTCAATATTTTGTCAAGGTATGTACTTTGTGAAAGACCAATGAGGCGTCTCGATCTATCTCTATAGATTTTGATGCCTAATATGTAAGCAGCTTCTCCAAGGTCCTTCATTGAAAAACTTTTATTCAAGTAGGCCTTTACATTTTCCAAGAATTCTATATCATTTCCCATCAGCAATATGTGATCCACATATAATATGAGAAATGCCACAGAGCTCCCACTCACTTTCTTGTAAATACAGGCTTCTCCATAAGTCTGTATAAAGCCAAACGCTTTGATCACCTCATCAAAGCGAATATTCCAACTCCGAGATGCTTGCACCAGCCCGTAAATCGAGCGCTGGAGCTTGCATACCTTGTTAGCGTTCTCTGGATCGACAAAACCTTCCAGTTGCATCATATACAACTCTTCCTTGAGGAAGCCATTAAGGAATGCTGTTTTGACGTCCATTTGCCATATCTCATAATCATAGAATGCGGCAATAGATAACATGATTCTGACTGACTTCAGCATCGCTACGGGAGAGAAAGTCTCGTCATAGTCAATCCCTTGAACTTGTCGATAACCTTTAGCGACAAGCCGAGCCTTATAGATGGTCACATTACCATCCGCGTCTGTCTTCTTCTTAAATATCCATTTGTTTTCTATGGCGTGCCTGTCATCAGGCAAGTCCACCAAAGTCCATACTTTGTTTTCATACATGGATTCTATCTCGGATTTCATGGCTCCAAGCCATTTATTGGAATCTGGGCCCGCCATCGCTTCTTCATAGTTCGAAGGTTCACCGTTGTCTAACAACATGATTTCCAGGACAGGGTTGCCGTACCACTCTGGTGCGGAACGTGCCCTTGTGGACCTTCGAAGTTCAGTAGTAACTTGATCTGTATCTTCATGATCATTATCATTATCTTCCTCCCTTGTCGGTGCAGGCACCTCAGGAACAGTTTCCTGCGCTGCGCTACTTTCCGGTACAGGAGGGGTGACTGTCACCTCATCAAGTTCTACTTTCCTCCCACTCACTTCTTTCGAGAGAAACTCTTTCTCCAGAAAGCATCCATTCTTGGCAACAAAGACTTTGCCTTCGGATCTGTGGTAGAAGGTGTACCCAATTGTTTCCTTTGGGTATCCTATGAAGACGCATTTTTCCGATTTGGGTTCGAGCTTTTCAGGTTGAAGTTTCTTGACATAAGCATCGCAACCCCAAACTTTCAGAAACGACAGCTTCGGTTTCTTGCCAAACCAAAGTTCATACGGAGTCGTCTCAATGGATTTCGACGGAGCCCTATTTAAAGTGAATGCGGCAGTCTCTAAAGAATAACCCCAAAAAGATAGCGGTAAATCGGTAAGGGACATCATAGATCGCACCATGTCCAACAGTGTACGATTTCGACGTTCGGACACACCGTTACGTTGAGGTGTTCCGGGCGGTGTCAATTGTGAAACAATTCCACAGCTTCTAAGGTGTGTGCCAAATTCATGACTTAAATATTCACCCCCACGATCCGATCGCAAGAATTTTATTTTTCTGTCACGTTGATTCTCAACCTCATTCTAAAATTCCTTGAACTTTTCAAAGGTCTCAGACTTGTGTTTCACTAAATAGATATACCCGTATCTACTCAAGTCATCTGTGAGGGTGAGAACATAACGGTAGCCTCCGCGAGCCTCAACACTCATTGGACCGCACACATCGGTATGTATGATTTCCAACAAGTTGGTTGCTCGCTCCATTGTTCCGGAGAACGGAGTCTTGGTCATCTTGCCCAAGAGGCATGGTTCGCACGTGTCAAATGATTCATAATCAAGAGACTCCAGAAGTCCATCCGAATGGAGCTTCTTCATACGTTTGACACCAATATGACCAAGTCGGCAATGCCACAAGTATGTGGGACTATCGTTATCAACTTTACATCTTTTGGCATCTACACTATGAATATGTGTATCACTACGTTCGAGATTCATCAAAAATAAACCATTGACCAGCGGGGCATGACCATAAAACATATCTCTCAAATAAATAGAACAACCATTATTCTCCGATTTGAAAGAATATCCATCTCGCATAAGACGAGATCCAGAAACAATGTTCATGCTCAAAGCTGGTACTAAATAACAATTATTCAGGTTTAAAACTAATCCCGAGGGTAGATGTAGAGGTAGCGTGCCGACGGCGATCACATCGACCTTGGAACCATTCCCGACGCGCATCGTCACCTCATCCTTCGCCAGTCTCCGTTTATTCCGCAGCTCCTGTTTTGAGTTACAAATGTGAGCAACTGCACCGGTATCGAATACCCAGGAGCTACTACGAGTGCTGGTAAGGTACACATCAATAACATGTATATCATATATACCTTTGACATTGCCGGCCTTCTTGTCTGCTAAATATTTGGGGCAGTTCCGCTTCCAGTGACCCGTTCCCTTGCAATAAAAGCACTCTGTCTCAGGCTTAGGTCCATACTTTGGCTTCTTCCCAGCAACAGGCTTGCCAGGCGCGGCAACTTGCTTGCCGTCCTTCTTGAAGTTCTTCTTACCCTTGCCTTTCTTGAACTTAGTGGTTTTATTGACCATCAACACTTGATGTTCTTTCTTGATGTCCACCTCCGCTGATTTCAGCATCGAATACACCTCGGGAATGGACTTCTCCATCCCCTGCATGTTGAAGTTCAACACGAAGCTCTTGAAGCTTGGTGGGAGCGACTGGAGGATTCTGTCAACGACCGCTTCATCTGGGAGATTCATTCCCAGCTGAGACAAGCGGTTGTGCAATCCTGAAATCTTGAGGATGTGCTCACTGACAGAACTGTTCTCCTCCATCTTACAGCTGTAGAATGCGTCGGAGACATCATATCTCTCGACTCGGGCATGAGCTTGGAAAACCATTTTCAGCTCTTCGAACATCTCATATGCTCCATGATGCTCAAAACGCTTTTGGAGCCCCAATTCTAAACTGTAAAGCATGCCGCACTGAACCAGGGAGTAATCATCACTACACGACTGCCAGACGTTCAAAACGTCTTGGTCCGCATCGGGAGCAGGTGCATCACCTAGCGGTGCTTCTAGGACATATGATCTCTTGGCAGCTATGAGGATAATCCTCAGGTTACGGACCCAATCCGTATAGTTGCTACCATCGTCTTTCAGCTTGGTTTTCTCTAGGAACGCGTTGAAGTTGAGGGAAACCTGTGTGTGGGCCATTTGATCTACAAGAGATATTGTAAAGAATTTAGACTAAGTTCATGATAATTAAGTTCATCTTAATCAAATTATAATGAACTCCCACTCAGAATGACATCTCTCTAGTCATCTAAGTGATACACGATCCGAATCGAGTAGTCCGTGTCCGATCATCACGTGAGACGGACTAGTCAAAAAAAACGGTGAACATCTTCATGTTGATCGTATCTTCTATACGACTCGTGTTCGACCTTTCGGTCTTCCGTGTTCCGAGGCCATGTCTGTACATGCTAGGCTTGTCAAGTGAACCCTAAGTGTATCGCGTGTGTAAATCTGTCTTACACCCGTTGTATGCGAACGTTAGAACCTATCACACCCGATCATCACGTGGTGCTTCGGAGCAACGAGCTTTAGCAACGGTGCACAGTTAGGGGAAACACAATACTTGAAATTTTAGTGAGAGATCATCTTATTTACTACCGTCGTTCTAAGTAAACAAGATGCATAAACATGATAAACATCACATGCAATCAATTAAAGTGACATGATATGGCCAATATCATCTTGCTCCTTGGATCTCCATCTTCGGGGCACCATGATCATCTTGTCACCGGCTCGACACCATGATCTCCATCATCGTGTCTTGAAGAAGTCGTCACGCCAACTATTACTTCTACTACTATGGCTAACGTTTAGCAATGAAGTAAAGTAATTACATGGCGTTATTCAGTGACACGCAGGTCATACAATAATTAAGACAACTCCTATGGCTCCTGCCGGTTGTCAAGTTCATCGACATGCAAGTCGTGATTCCCTATTACAAAAACATGATCAATCTCATACATCACATATATCATTCATCACATCTTCGTTCTTGGCCATACCACATCACAAAACACATGCTGCAAAAACAAGTTAGACGTCCTCTAATTGTTGTTGCAAGTTTTACGTGGCTTCTATAGGATTTCTAGCAAGAACGTTTCTTACCTACGCCAAAACCACAACGTGATTTGTCAACTTCTATTTACCCTTCATAAGGACCCTTTTCATCGAATCCGATCCGACTAAAGTAGGAGAGACAGACACCCGCCAGCCACCTTATGCATCTAGTGCATGTCTGTCGGTGGAACCAGTCTCACGTAAGCGTACGTGTAAGGTCGGTCCGGGCCGCTTCATCCCACAATACCGCCGAATCAAGATTGACTAGTAACGGTAAGAAAGTTGAACAAGATCATACGCCCACAACTGCTTTGTGTTCTACTCGTGCAAGATGCTACGCATAAAACCTAGGCTCAGATGCCACTGTTGGGGAACGTAGCATAAATCAAAAAAATTCTACGTCTTCACCAAGATCCAACTATGGAGACATCTAGCAACGAGCAAGTAAGAGTGCATCTACATACCGTTATGAAGATTGCGTGCGGAAGCTTTCAACAAAGCAAGGATGAAGTAGTCGTACTCTTCACGTTCTTCGTCACCGATGATCTAGCGCCGAACAGACGGCACCTCCGCGTTCAACACACGTACGGTGCAGCAACGTCACCTCCTTCTTGATCCAGCAAGGGGGGAGGAGAAGTCGTCAGAGATCCGGCAGCAGGACGGCGTGATGACGGATGCAGTGGAGATCGCAGCAGGGCTTCGCCGGGCGCCCTGCGTGGGAGTTGGGAGGTGTGACGGGAGGGGGAGAGGCGCCAGGGCTGAGGTGCGGCTGCCCTCTCCCCCCCCACACATATATATAGGGGGCCAGGGGGGCGCCAGCCCCCTGCAGATCCAATCTGCAAGGGGGGCGGCGGCCAGGGAGGAGTCCCCCTCCCCCAAGGCAAGCGGTGGCCCCCCTCCCCTTAGGGTTTTAACCCTAGGCGCATGGGGAGGTGGGCCACCTTGTGGTGCGCCAGACCAGAGGGCTGCACACATCCCCTCGCGGCCTAGGGGCCCCACCGGGATGGGTGGCCCCACCCGGTGGACCCCCGGGGCCCCTCCGGTGGTCCCGGGACGCTCCCGGTGACCCCCGGAGATCACCCGTTGGCCGAAACTGGACTTCCCATATATCAATCTTTACCTCCGGACCATTCCGGAACTCCTCGTGACGTCCGGGATCTCATCCGGGACTCCGAACAACTTTCGGGTTTCCACGTGCATTTATCTCTACGACTCTAGCGTTACCAAACCTTAAGTGTGTAGACCCTACGGGTTCGGGAGACACGTAGACATGACCGAGACCACTCTCCGGTCAATAACCAACAGCGGGATCTGGATACCCATGTTGGTTCCCACGTGTTCCTCGATGATCTTCATCGGATGAACCACCGTGTCAAGGATTCACTTAATCCCGTATGTTATTCCCTTTGTCCATCGGTACGGTACTTGCCCGAGATTCGATCGTCGGTATTCCCGATACCTTGTTCAATCTCGTCATGGCAAGTCTCTTTACTCGATCCGTAATCCATCATCCCGTGACTAACTACTTAGTCACATTGAGCTCATTATGATGATGTATTACCGAGTGGGCCCAGAGGTACCTCTCCGTCATACGGAGTGACAACATCCCAGTCTCGGTTCGTACCAACTCAACAGACACTTTCGGAGATACCCGATGCGTACCTTTATAGCCACCCAGTTACGTTGTGACGGTTGGCACACCCAAAGTACTCCTACGGTATCCGGGAGTTGTACAACCTCATGGTCTAAGGAATAAATACTTGACACCGAAAAGCTTATGCATTACGAACTATACGATCTCGTGTTATGCTCAAGTTTGGGTCTTGTCCATCACATCATTCTCCTAATGATGTGATCCCGTTATCACCGACATCTCATGTCCATGGTCAGGAAACCGTGACCATCTGTTGATCAACGAGCTGGTAACTAGAGGCCTACCAGGGACTCATTGTGGTCTGTGTATTCACACATGTATCGCTGTTTCCGTACAATACAATTCAAGCATGAATAACAGACAATTATCATGAACAAGGAGATATAATAATAATGCTTTTATTATTGCCTCTAGGGCATATCTCCAACATTTATTGTTAAAGACAAGGAGAAGTTGCTTAAGTATAAATTGAGGTTTGATGAAAAATATTGTGAGATTATTACCTTGCCTGCACCATCTCTGTTTGATCTGTTTTCAGGCATATACCTCGTTTCATCAGAGACCTTCTACAATTACCAGAGCCAGGAACAAGCTTCAAAGCTAGAGCCGGAGCCACCACTTGATCCTTACCGGCAGTCTGTGTTGGGGAACGTAGCATAATTCAAAAAATTCCTACGCTTCACCAAGATCAATCTAAGGAGTCATCTAGCAACGAGCATAAAGGAGTGCATCTACATACCCTTTGTAGATCGCGAGCGGAAGCGTTCGAAGGAACGTGGATGATGTAGTCGTACTCGTCGTGATCCACGTCACCGATGATCCCAGCGCCGAACGGACGGCACCTCCGCGTTCAACACACGTACGATACAGCGACGTCTCCTCCTTCTTGATCCAGCAAGGGGGGAGGAGAGGTTGATGGAGATCCAACAGCACGACGGCGTGGTGGTGGATGCAACGGGAAAAGCTGCAGGGCTTCGCCGAGACCCTGCGTGTCAGGGATATAGTTAGTAGGTATAAACCGGATATTGTAAACCGGCTTAGTTATATCGTACTTGGTTTTACTATTTTAGTAGAGATTACGGCCCATGAGATTTCAAGGCCCACGTATAGAAATACGGTTTGTAATCCGCCAAAGAGATGTAACTTGAGAGATAAGAAAGAAAGGGGCAGAGACCGAGGCGGACACGATTATGAGCCGGCCTCGGGACTCTGTAAACCGGACCAGGCGTCACCTCTATATAAAGGGACGACCCGATACCGGTTCAGGGAGAGGCAACAATCAATCCGTCGAGACGCAGGCAAGCGAATCCGCTCCCTGTAAACCGACGCCCAAGCAATACCAAACCAACTAGACGTAGGCTTTTACCTTCTCGAAGGGGCCGAACTAGTATAAATCCTTTGCGTCCTTTGTGTGCCATGAACCCTTTCAAGCTAACCCGTGCGATGGTTCCATCATCAAGTCCGCTAAACCGGACATCTGCCGTGTTAATTCCACGACAGTTGGCGCCCACCGTGGGGCCTGCGCACGATGGTTTCGAGTTCTTGAAAGGCGGCTTCGAAGGGTTAAAGGGTTACGTAGTCGGCCGGATGACCAAGAGTCGTCGTGGCCGGATCTACATCGACGACGCGGGTTGGGGACCGGAGGCCGATTCGATCGAATACGGGTACCGGGTCCCCTTCGGCAGCATCCAAGTCTTCATTGGCAAAATTGGTGAACCGGGACCTGAGCCGGACATCCTCCCCAACATCGTCGAGCCGGCTCAGCGTGCGAGATCGGCCCGGATTCAGCCTGCCATGAAGCATGTGTTCGTTGGAGCGATTCACGGAGGCCAAGCCGGGGACGGATCGGAATCTGATGGTGTGACCGTCGTCTGCTCAGATGACGAGTCTTCGTCCGGGGAAACTGAATCTCTGTATCAGTTGCGGGACGGCCGGTCTGAAGGCGAGTCTGATGGAAATAGTATTCCGGGCCCCTTCGACCCGCCAAACCGGGTGGCGGTCTTCATGGCCGGTTCACAACCCCCGACGATCGGAACTACAGCAGAGGCTGGTACGGGGGGAAGCGGTTCAAATCCCTCCCTTACTGAAGTTCTATCCACCTTGATCGAGGAGTTCGCGGCCAAGGCAGTAGAGGTCGTAGCTCCAGCAGACAAGGCGCAACATGATGCAGTGCTTCTTCAGTTAAAAGCCCGGATCGATCAGTTAAAGGAGGATTTAAAGGCAGAAGGGGAGATGTTAGCCGCAAGACAAGCAGAGTTGGATGATCAAGCTTTTCACTTGAGGATGGAGCAGGCTTCTATGGAAGGAGTAAGGGGGCGAAAGCATCAATCCCGCCTACCGCCGGGTTTCGAATCTGCGAATTTGTTCAGAACACCTGGGCTGGGGCCAGTAATAATCCGTCTTTAAACCGGAGGAGCCCCCCGGCTCGGGATGAGCCGGTTCAGCAGCCCGCGGCAGAACGGGAGCGTCGGATTACATCGACGCCTTATGTTCCTATCCCTCCGGGACATTACTCAAACCCTTTGGATAACATTGCTGCGGCGGCAGCACGGTTGGCCGCTTTACCTGTGGAAGAAACATCCCCGGTGGCGATAGAGGCGCGCAGGGCCCAGAAGCTGCTTAATACGGCGTTAATACAGCAGCAAGCGTACTCTCATAGCAGGGAAAGGTTACATTCAACACCACGTCCTAACCGAAGTTACTCTAGACGCTGGGAAGAGCCGGAAGTGTCTAGAAGTGAGCGCATGAGACACCAGCACAGGCAGGATAATCCGGCAAGGGCGGAGATGCCAGCCCCGGACCTAAACCGGCCTAGATCGGAGGCCAGGGAGGAAATTCGTCAGTCGACGCCGGTTCACACAGCCACTACAGGAACAGGAGCTACAGCAAGCGTTTTTGGAATACAATGTCTCGTCCCCGCCCTACGGAGCGTTAAGTTGCCCAAAGATTTCAAAGGACCTCGCAAGGTGCCTAATTACACAGCCGATTTACCACCCGAAGCTTGGGTGGAAAGTTATGAGATGGCCATGGAGATGCTGGATGTGGATGAATCGGCTTGTGCCAAGTATTTCACTATGATGCTCGAAGGCACGGCCCGGACTTGGCTGAAGGCGCTACCTCCGAATTCTATCGGATCATGGGGGGAGCTGCGCGGTCAGTTCATCAAAAATTTCAAGGATACATGCAAACAACCAATGTCGGTGATAGACTTGGCAGCCTGTGTACAAGGCGAGCAGGAGTCTACAGCAGCTTGGGTACGCAGAGTGGCAGAGATATTACACTCCTCAAATGGCATCAACCCTAGCACAGCAATTGTAACTTTGGAGAACAATTGCCGGTTTGAGTCGTTAAGATTGAAACTCGGACGGCTTAAAAGGGAATGCAATGACATGGGGACTCTAATGAGTGCCCTGGTAAAGTACGGAGACTCGGATAATACAAAGTATCCAGAAGCAGAAGGAGATAAAGCGGGAAAGGCCAGCAAGACTGGCAAACCGGCGCCGGTTAATCCGGTTACTTCAAGTTTTTTGGGCAAACGGAAACCGGAAAATAGCTCCGATTTTGTGGCTAATACACAGGTTCAAGGCGGTTTTCAGGTTAGTCAGCAAGGTCCCACTCGCCAAACCGGTGGAGGAAACCCGGGTTGGGAGCAGGATTTGGATCAACCCTGTCTAAAGCATAGCGGAAAAAGGGGGCCTGCACGGCACACTGCAAGAGAATGCCTGTCCCCTATGATAGCAGGGAACGGCCGTTTTAATCCTCTTAGCCAGCCCCCGAACGGCGGTTCAGGGCCCGGGTTTTATGGTCCGGGTTACCAAGGGAACAACTCCGGTTCAGGATATAGGGGCAACAGCGGTTATCAAGGGAACAACGGTGGTTATCAATCCCGGCCAGGCGGCCAAGGTAGTCAAGGAAACTACAATGGTCAGGGAAATCAATCACATTATCAAGGTGGTTATCATGGTCAGGGAAATCAATCGTATCATCAAGGTGGTTACAACAATCAGAATAATCAGCAGCAGGGCCAAGGGAGTCACAATAACCAAGGAAATCAGCAGCAGCAGCGTCCGCAGCAACAGCAGCAATCCGGATACCAGAGTAATCCGAAGGAGTTGAGCAGCGGTCAATATCATGTTTTCACCACAAGTTTATGTAAGAGAGACCAGAAGGTTCTAAAGCGGGCTGTTAATACAGTAGAACCGGCAACGCCTCAGTTTCTGCGATGGTCAGAGCAGCCCATTGTATGGAGCAGAGAGGACCACCCGTTACGAATAGATAATCCGGGACATTTAGCCTTGGTGGTAGCACCTCAGGTGGGAGGATACAAGTTTACTAAAGTTCTCATGGACGGAGGTAGCAGTATCAACATATTGTATTATGAGACCTTTCGTCGTATGGGTCTGACAGATAAAAAGTTAAGGACATCAAACACAGTGTTTCACGGGGTGGTCCCAGGTAAGTCAGCTTATCCAGTTGGTAAGATTGACTTAGAAGTTACCTTTGGGGATGAGCATGATTCCAGATCGGAGATGATCACCTTTGAAGTTGTCAAAATTAAAAGTCCGTATCATGCCTTGTTCGGAAGGACGGTTTATGCTAAATTTATGGCTAGGCCGTGTTATGTTTATTTGCAGCTTAAGATGCCGGGTCATAAAGGCACGATTACGGTGCACGGCAGTCGTAAGATAGCAGTGGAATGTGAAGAAGGTGATGCAGCTTATGCAGAAGCGGTATGTGCCACGGAAGAGTTAAAATTTTATAAGGATAATGTTGATCCGGCGGATATGACTCCGTTGAAGAAACCAACTACCGAGCATGATCCGGCTTTGAAGTTCAAATCAGCGGAAGAGACCAAACAGGTTGATTTTGTGCCCGGAGATTCGTCTAAACAATTCACTATCAGTGCTAACCTAGATCCTAAATAGGAAAGCGCGCTCATCGAGTTCATCCGTGAGAACCGGGATATCTTTGCATGGAAACCTTCTGACATGCCAGGTATACCGAGGGAACTCGCTGAGCACAAGTTGAATATTGATCCAAATTTAAACCGGTAAAACAGTATCTACGCCGCTTTAATGAAGAGAGACGCAAGGCTATAGGAGAAGAAGTGGCCAGGCTTTTGGCAGCAGGGTTTATAGTGGAAGTTTTTCATCCGGAATGGTTGGCTAATCCGGTGCTGGTTCTAAAGAAGAATGGGAAGTGGAGGATGTGTGTGGACTACACAGACCTCAATAAAGCTTGCCCGACTGATCCTTTTGCTCTACCTCGCATTGATCAGATTATTGATGCCACAGCAGGGTGTGAGCGGCTGAGTTTTCTGGACGCGTATTCAGGTTATCACCAGATTAAGATGGCAGTTGAAGATCAAGAGAAGACAGCTTTCATAACTCCTTTTGGTGCTTTTTGCTATGTATCTATGCCCTTTGGGCTCAAGTGTGCGCAGGCAACTTATCAGCGTTGTGTTCAGAATTGTTTGAAGGGGCAGATAGGAAGAAACGTGCATGCTTATGTGGATGACATCGTGGTTAAATCAAAGGAGGAAAGAACAATGATAGAGGACCTCAGAGAAACCTTTGATAATCTTCGAGCTTACAGAATGATGCTTAATCCGGAGAAATGTGCCTTTGGTGTCCCGGCTGGCAAACTTCTGGGTTTCCTGGTCTCGAACAGGGGAATAGAAGCCAACCCGGAGAAGATCAAGGCCATCACATCTTTGACAAAACCGGTTTGCATCAATGATGTTCAGCGGATAGCCGGCCGGATCACGGCGCTGAGTCGGTTTATTAGTCGCTTAGGAGAAAAAGCGATTCCGCTTTATCAAATGTTGAAGAAAACGGACCGGTTCATTTGGAGTGATGAGGCAAATACAGCGTTTGAGAATCTGAAACAGCAACTAGCGAAACCACCGGTTTTAGCTGCTCCTATCGATAAAGAGCCTTTGCTGTTATATGTTGCTGCAAACGCACGGGCAGTCAGCGTTGCGATTGTGATGGAGCGCAAGGAGACAGGGAAGGAACATCCGGTTCAGCGCCCGGTTTACTATGTGAGTGAAGTACTCATCGAGTCCAAGCAAAGATACCCTCATTGGCAGAAATTGGTATATGGGGTGTTCATGGCAAACCGGAAACTGAAGCATTATTTCCAAGGGCATCCAATAACTGTGGTTAGTTCAGCCCCGCTGGGAGACATAATCCAGAATAGAGAAGCTACAGGCAGAATAGCCAAGTGGGCTATTGAGCTCAGTCCGCATGAGTTGAAGTACGTACCACGTACTGCTATAAAATCCCAGGCCTTGGTCGACTTCATCAACGACTGGACAGAATTACAGACTCCGGAGGAGAAGCCGGATCTCACTTATTGGACGATTCACTTCGACGGTTCGAAGCAGTTGGAGGGCTCGGGGGCTGGAGTTGTTTTAACTTCCCCCAGAGGTGATAAATTTTGTTATGTCCTCCGGTTGTTATTTCCTTGTACTAATAATGCAGCAGAATATGAAGCACTACTTCATGGTTTGTGGTTGGCAAAGGAGATGAATTTGAGCCGGGTTAAGTGCCTGGGCGATTCAGACCTAGTGGCACAGCAAGTTTCGGGCAAGTGGGATTCAAGGGATCCCCTCATGGCGGCTTATCGACGAGAGGTTGAAGCGGTCGCAGGTTACTTCAAAGGGTATCAGGTGGAGCATATAGACCGGCGGAAGAACGAAGCAGCTGACGCTTTAAGCCGGCTAGGGTCGCAACGTAAACCGGTACCACCAAACACCTTTTTGGATGAGTTGCACAATCCTTCGGTTCAAGTACCTTCAGAGGACGATCTAGCTGTTCCGGACCCAGAGGCACAGTTGGTTGCGGCAACCCATGTTATTCCGGATTGGACGTTACCCTATTTGGTATATTTAAGCCGAGGAGAGTTACCAGAGGACGAAGATGAAGCACGGCAGATAATCCGGCGTTCCAAATCTATGACAATTGCCAACGGGGAGTTGTACCATCGCAGTACTTCTGGAGTATTTCAACGGTGTGTTTCAGCTGAGGAAGGTTGTGAGATTTTAAGGGAGATTCATGAAGGGGATTGTGGTCATCATGCCGGATCAAAATCTTTAGTAGCTAAAGCTTTCCGGCATGGCTTTTATTGGTTAACCGCACATGCAGATGCGGCAGACCTGGTCCGCAAGTGTGACGCTTGTCAGAAATTCTCAAGACGTGCTCTTATTCCAGCACAGGAACTCCGGATGATACCAATAACTTGGCCTTTTGCAACTTGGGGGCTTGACATGGTTGGTCCTTTCAAGAGATCCCAAGATCAGAAAACTCATCTACTAGTGGCAGTGGACAAGTTTACGAAGTGGGTTGAAGCGGAACCTATAAGCAAGTGTGATGCGGCAACAGCGGTTAAGTTCATCAAAAAAGTAATATTCCGGTTTGGTTTTCCACACAGCATCATCACAGATAATGGCACCAATTTATCTCAGGGTGAGATGGAAGAATTCTGTCGACGAGAGCATATTCGTTTGAACGTATCTTCTGTGGCTCACCCCCAATCCAATGGTCAAGCAGAAAGGGCAAATCAGGAGATCTTGCGAGGAATCAAGCCCCGGCTTATGACACCTTTGCAGAGAACCCCAGGATGTTGGGTTGAAGAATTACCGTCTGTCCTTTGGAGCATTAACACTACACCCAACCGGTCTACAGGTTATACACCTTTCTTCATGGTTTACGGCGCAGAAGCAGTTCTTCCAAGTGACATACGCCATGATTCACCAAGGGTAGCGGCCTATGTAGAAGCCATCAATGAGGAGTCAAGACAAGACGGT
Source organism: Secale cereale (assembly GCA_902687465.1). Taxonomy (NCBI): domain Eukaryota; kingdom Viridiplantae; phylum Streptophyta; class Magnoliopsida; order Poales; family Poaceae; genus Secale; species Secale cereale. Next base: position 55,805,906 of record LR738710.1, on the reverse strand, counting down.
TTGGATCGGTTGGATGAAGAGCGTGACATAGCTGCAGCACGGTCGGCGATTTATCAGCAAGATCTGCGCAGATATCACAGCCGCCGGATCAGAACCAGGACATTCCAGGAGGGTGACTTGGTACTCCGGCTTATCCAAGATCAAACAGATATGCACAAGCTATCCCCGCCATGGGAAGGGCCCTTTGTGATCAGCAAAAATTTACACAACGGGTCATATTATTTGGTGGACATTCGAGAGCACAAAGATTCACGGACATCAGAAGAGGAGACGAAAAGGCCGTGGAACATTGCTCATCTACGGCCATATTACACTTGAGCCATAGGCTTCCATGTATCCTATGTATATATTATGAATAATGAATAAACCGGCACCCTCGGTAAACCGGGGGCTCAGCCTTTTTTCCACATACATAAATCTTGCGGCAAATATCCATGTCAGTTTGTTATCAAAGAATCATATTTCAATGTTGGCTGGTTTTTAGAAACTAATCTTTGCAGGGTGTGTGAAGGAGCGGTAGAACTCACGGGAACAAGAGATTATGTCCGGTTCAGGAAGAGAAAAACCCCATAAAAAGAAAAAGGAAAAACCTGCAGGGTCAGGAGGAACGTCAGAGGCCCCTGTGGACAGTCGGGTTCGCCCACATCCCCATGATTGGCTATGTTATGAATATTTGGGCTCCCTGAACAGTTGGTACGCCCACGTTCAAATGATGACCCGGCCCCTGGGGACAGTCGGGTTCGCCCACATCCCCATGATTGGCTATGTTAGGATTATTTGGGCTCCCTGAACAGTTGGTACGCCCACGTTCAAATGACGACCCGGCCCCTGGGGGCAGTCCGGTTTGCCCACGTCCCCATGATTGGCTAAACCTTGTTTTGAGCCTGGCAGCTCTTTGAAAAAGCCTCGATTACATAGTTTGATTTACAAGAATTGTGTGTTTCTTGATGTTTTTTGTGTTTCATAACCTTTTTAACCAAGGGGAACAGCTCCAGAAGTTGACCACCTATCTATAGTCTTACAAGTCTGGGTCATGAACACCAGCGAGAGTTAAACCGGCGTTCATCGTAACCCGGCTCGACTTCATGATGAGCTGACAGGTTGGCAGCACACGATCAGATACAAGTTACAAATTTCTGAACCGAGAAGAGAAAGATTTATAGACAAGATGAACCGAAGAGTTTCAAGGGTTTATTAGAATTGATGAAGACTGATTAAGGTGATTTTAAACATTCTGACCGGTTTAAGGTATTTTGGCTGCATACAATTCAGGTATCAGTTATTTGTTAAAGATATGCTTATTAGTTATACCAAGAGAACAAGTTAATCCGTCCAGTGGTAAAGCCACTAGGACATATTTTTGATCTTTTTTATGGACAGAGCAAGGAATCCGCATCAATCAACAAGTCAACGAATGAATACTTCATAAAGACCAAAAGTCGGATCACAGTGCATTAAGTTTCAGCTAACCTATTACAAGGCATAAAAGCCAAATAGTTGGAAGCATTGTTTACAGAATAACAATCATGATTATAACAGTAGCATTCAAGACTGTGCTTCTCCTTGCTGAGATGATTGGCCACCGTCTTGTTCCGGAACATCTTCCTCCTCGTGAAGCGGCGGGAAATCTGGTGCACGCCAATCAATCTTGGCCAAGGCACGGAAATATACTTCATCGTTGATCAGCTCAGCAGGATCAATATCAGGAGCAAAGGTGTGAGGACGAACCGGCGGAGTTAAGTTTGCAACATCGTAAACCGGTCGTTCCACCCGCTCGTTCTGCAGGTTATATGCTGGATGACATCGAGACAAGTCAGATTCCACCGCAATCTTGCTAGCAAGGGGACGCACTTCCTTGGTCAGAGCATAAAGATCCTTTTCATCAAAGGCTGAACCGTCCTCCTTGGTATCAGGAAATCCGGTTAACACTTCTTCCGGATCAAGGTCTGGAACCCAAGCTTTAGCCCTCGTAAGGGCCAGAAGAGCACCTCCTCGAGCAGCCGATTTCTTCACCTCTTCAAGACGAGCCGGCAGAATGGACAAACTGTTCAAGGTAGATTTAATAGTTGAAGGAGCCGGTTTACCAAAGGAAGTGGCGCTGATAATCCTTTGTGCTCCTGAGTATAGTTGTTCAACCAAGGTATAGCAGGCCTTCAGTTTCTTCCGTACATCATCCCCAAGATGGGAGACACGGCGTCCTACATACAACAATGAAAGTTAAACCGGTACAGGTCACAGGTTGCAAAGATAACAGACAAGAGTTCAGGTTATGCTTACCAAAGATAGCAGAAGTCATCAAATCAATTTGGCACTTTAACCCGGTCAATTCTTCAGTAACCGGGTTAAGTGCTCCTTCGGCATCCTGAACACGTTTTTCAAGATCCTTTTTCTGGACTTCAAAAGTAGTCCGTTCCTCATCAAAGAACTTCTTCAAATCTTCAGCAGTCTTTAAACTCACTTGAAGTTCTTTCTTGGCCTTTGAAGCGGCTGACTCAGTCTCTATAAGCCGGCTTCGAAGTTCACTGATTTCTACAGCATTCCGGTTCAGCTCAGCCTGTAGACAAAGTTCAAAAACAAGGTTAGAAATTACAAGTCTCAAGCACACAACCAAGTTGTCTACTTGACACTTGGGGGCTAATGGCAGTTGAAGTAATACAGCAAAGACAAATTGAAAATACAAGTCTCAAGCACACAACCAAGTTGTATACTTGACACTTGGGGGCTAATGGCAGTTGAAGCAAGGCATCTGAGACAATTTTGCAATTACAAGTATCAACTACATAACCAAGTTATCTACTTGATACTTGGGGGCTAATGTATGGTTCAGCCGTTCAAAACTACAAAGTTCCGGATTACCTTCAATAAAGCAGATAAACCGGAACTTGGGGGCTGCTACGAGATAAAGATGCGTCAAAAAAGCAAAGTCAGAAGAGGAAAACTTACTTCATATTTTTCTCTCATCAGGTTTACTAGGCTGGCTTCATAGTCCCGGCTGCTGTGGAGCCGGTTCAAGTATCCGGAATAAATATCTTGAGCACTCATACTCGACAGACTGGATATATCAGTACTCCACTTCCCCTTTTCCTGAGTCATCTTCTCCGCTTTAGCCGTATGTTTTGCTAAAACGGTGGGTTCAGCTGGCGCAACATAAGCAGTGCCAGTAACCACGACATCAGGGGAAGTGGGTGCATTGGGAGGAGTAACTTCAACCTGAGCCGGATCAGGAGACGCCGGGTTAACTTGAGGAGAATTAACCCGGGCCGGACTTGGTGGGTCTTGGACATCTTCAGCAGCCGGAGTTTCAAGAGAAGGTTCTTGAACCGGAGCGGCAGGGGTACCTTCAGGAGGAACGGCTGTAGACGGCTCAATCACCGGTTCATCAGCAGAAGGATCAACAGCAGGCTTATTCGCCTTGGCCTTTTTGCTAGGTTTCGGTTTACTGGAAAAACAAGCAAAATAAGTTAGCATTATAAAGGAAAGGAGTGTCATAAACCGGAAAAGGTGAAGAGAATTACCCCGGGACGGTCTTCAAAGGAGGAAGCTGTGTAGCGGTCGATTCGCCAGAAGAGGACAGTGGAGTTTCCTGATAGTCAGGGTCAGACGGTTTAAGTGGTTTTCGGATAAGTCCGGCCTTGGGGTGAAGAAGGGTCGGAGAGAGTATCACCTCAGTACGGCGCTTCCGAACCGGAGTTAATGAAATTCCAGAGGACTCCACTGCCAAGCCACTATGGCGAGTGGTCCGGCGCAAAGCTTCGTGCTGTTGCTTCTTCAAAGTAAAATTAGGATCCAACTTAGCATAAGGGTGAGAAAATTGATATTTTCTGACAGTCCGACGGCTTTTTTGAGGAGGAGGTTCTGAATCAGAAGAAATAAGGGTTACCTCAATCTCAGCCGGGTTATCACCTTCAAGCGGTTCCTGTGAAAAGATATCATTAGATATGAGTACAAGTACAGAAAGGCAAAACTTAAACCGGAGTAAGGCATACATCGGAGTCCGGATCATCATCCTCAGAAGGTGAACCGGCATCAACGGCTGCTTTCCTTTTCTTGTTTGCAGGGGTTTTCCGGCGAGTCTGCTTTACAGTTTTTTCCTGAGGTTTTCTCCTCCAGAAGGGGTTGTCAGCCTAAATGAAAAAGCAAAGGCAAGTGAAAGACGGTTCAAAGAGGACGGTTTATAAAGTATAAGTTAAAGACAAACTTACTTCAGGCAGCTTATTCTTCTTAAAGTATGGGGCCAAGCCAACTTTGGAGCAATCTGTTAAAGCAGGGTTGACGATCTTCTTGGCAGACTCTATCACTTCCGATTCAGAAAGCTGCTCCTTAGTAAACCTCTGAGGATCTTCCGGTTTACCGGAGTACTTACACATCAGCTTAGGGCGCCGGCTTAAGGGAAGGATGCTCCAGGATAACCAGCAACGAAGGAAGTCAGTGCCAATCAGACCATTTGCCATAAAGGCTCTCAGCTTGGAAAGTTGTGATGAGAACCGGGTCCGTTCAACAGCACTTAATCGTTGTGGCAAGGGGTGATTCGCCGGGATACGAGTTTCACGATAACCCGGTAAAGGATTTTCTCCTTCAGGAGATGTGTCTACACAGTAAAACCAGGACTTGTTCCAGTCCTTAGGATGAGTGTGTAAGGAGGCGTGAGGAAAAACTGCATCCCTCCTTTTCTGAATACTAATCCCACCAAGCTCTTGGTGAGGCCCGCTGGTGAACTCAGTGCGCCGGTTTGCATGGAAGAAATTCCGGAATAAATCAACTGAAGGCTCCTCTTGCAGATACACTTCAGAAAATACTTGGAAATCGCAAATGTTGGAAACAGAGTTTGGTCCGATATCCTGTGGATGCAGCTGGAAGGTGGCAAGGACATCCCGAAAAAATTTTGAACCGGGGGGAGAGAAACCTCTGGAGATATGATCCAGAAATACGATGACTTCCCCGGACCTAGGAGCAGGAGGACACTCATTACCTGGAGCGCGCCATTTCAACTCAGCCCGAGGACCTAAGGTGCCGATGCTCGACAGCTTGACTAAGTCTTCCTCAGTCACGACAGAACGGACCCAATCGCACGAAACATACTGCTTAGCCATTTGAACAAAATGCTGAAGAAGAGAAAGTACAAAGACGGATTATGAACATACAATGATCGGGGATCTATTCATGATATACAATGATTGAAACGGAGAATTATTTGGCAAGATTAAACCGGCAATTATGAAACAAAGTTTATCATTTCCGGTTTAAATGGCAGTTGAAGAGGAACAGTTTAAATTGTTGCATCAGTTTATGTTATTTCCGGTTTATGGCACGACAATTTAAACCGGAACATACTTAGCGGATCTATCGAAGAGAAAAACAGGTTTCCAACGCATTGCTAAGGAGGAATAGATCTGAGCATACTGAGATAAAAGAAACGAAAATTACACGGGAAAATCTACAGAGGTCCAATTCGGAGCAGACGAGTTTACAGGTTGTGCATAAAAAAACGAGACCTAAGGCAGGCAGCTGCAGAAATAAAACAGCAAGATCTAAAGGGCAAGGCGCAAAAGTTAAATCCGCGGAACTGGTGCTAAAGGTTCTAATGGCGGAGTTCTAATGGCGGAGTTCTAATGGCGGAAGTTCTAAATGGCGGAACAGATAAAATTGTGGCATTATAAAAGACAAGATCTAAGGCTAGTAGTGAGCGGAAGGTTTATTGGCCAGGCCTAAAAGTTACGGATCCTACAGGAGGAACGAATCTACAAGAACAGAAGGAAAGCTTTGCTAGGATCCCTAATGGCGGAAGGACTAGGAGGAGCACGGGCAGATGCAGATCGAAAAACAAGGAAAGAAAAACATACCTGAAAAATGGAGGGCAGCAACGGAGTTTCTCTGGACAAATCAGGTTGATGCAGCGGCCTGGGAGCTCTTGATCCGACGAGATGATGGCGGCGCTCCGAGCTCGGGCTCTAATGGAGTTCTTGCGGGTCAGGAAGTGGAAGGAGGAAGAAGACGCGAGAAGGAAGAATGAAAGGGGGCGGTATTATTTATAGGCAGAGAGGTAGATGCGAAGCGACAGGTGCGGTAATCAAGGGAGCAAAATCGGATAAAGATCCTTTAAACGCCTCGATTCTCGGGATAACCATTAAAAACAAACTACAGTACAGCTCACAGCGTTAAATGCGGAAGTGATGTCATGGTGGTTTCCAGAGATGATGTCATGGCCGGTTTACAAAAGATGAAGACAGAAGAAAATTGCAGGAGACGACGGAGACTGATATGAACAAGTTCAAATCATTCTGGGGCCTAATGTCAGGGATATAGTTAGTAGGTATAAACCGGATATTGTAAACCGGCTTAGTTATATCGTACTTGGTTTTACTATTTTAGTAGAGATTACGGCCCATGAGATTTCAAGGCCCATGTATAGAAATACGGTTTGTAATCCGCCAAAGAGATGTAACTTGAGAGATAAGAAAGAAAGGGGCAGAGACCGAGGCGGACACGATTATGAGCCGGCCTCGGGACTCTGTAAACCGGACCAGGCGTCACCTCTATATAAAGGGACGACCCGGTACCGGTTCAGGGAGAGGCAACAATCAATCCGTCGAGACACAGGCAAGCGAATCCGCTCCCTGTAAACCGACGCCCAAGCAATACCAAACCAACTAGACGTAGGCTTTTACCTTCTCGAAGGGGCCGAACTAGTATAAATCCTTTGCGTCCTTTGTGTGCCATGAACCCTTTCAAGCTAACCCGTGCGATGGTTCCATCATCAAGTCCGCTAAACCGGACATCTGCCGTGTTAATTCCACGACACTGCGGGAGGAGTAGGAGATGTAACGGGGGGAGAGGCGCCAGGGGCTGAGGTACGGCTGCCCTCTCTCCCCCCCCCCACTATATATATGGGGCCAGGGGGGCGCCGGCCCTAGGAGATTGGATCTCCTAGGGGGGCGGCAGCCAAGGGGGTGGCTTGCCCCCCAAGCCAAGGGGGGCGCCCCCCACCCCCAGGGTTTCAACCCTAGGCGCATGGGGGGAGGCCCATGGGGGGTGCGCCAGCCCACTAAGGGCTGGTCCCCCTCCCCCTACGGACCACGGGGCCCTCCGGGATGGGTGGCCCCACCCGGTGGACCCCCGGGACCATTCCGGTGGTCCCGGTACACTACCGGTGACCCCCGAAACTCTCCCGATGGCCGAAACTGGACTTCCTATATATCATTCTTTACCTACGGACCATTCTGGAACTCCTCGTGACGTCCGGGATCTCATCCGGGACTCCGAACAACATTCGGGTTACCGTGTGCATATATCTCTACAACCCTAGCGTCACCGAACCTTAAGTGTGTAGACCCTACGGGTTCGGGAGACACGTAGACATGACCGAGACGACTCTCCGGCCAATAACCAACAGCGGGATCTGGATACCCATGTTGGTTCCCACGTGTTCCTCGATGATCTCATCGGATGAACCACGATGTCAAGGATTCACTTAATCTCGTATGTAATTCCCTTTGTCTATCGGTACGGTACTTGCCCGAGATTCGATCGTCGGTATACCGATACCTTGTTCAATCTTGTCACGGCAAGTCTCTTTACTCGTTCCGTAATCCATCATCCCGTGACTAACTCCTTAGTCACTTTGAGCTCATTATGATGATGTCTTATCGAGTGGGCCCAGAGATACCTCTCCGCCACATGGAGTGACAAATCCCAATCTCGGTTCGTGTCAACCCAACAGACACTTTCGGAGATACCCGTTGCGTACCTTTATAGCCACCCAGTTACGTTGTGACGTTTGGCACACCCAAAGTATTCCTACGGTATCTGGGAGTTGCACAACCTCATGGTCTAAGGAACAGATACTTGACACTGGAAAAGCTTAAGCATTACGAACTACACGATCTTGTGCTAGGCTTAGGATTGGGTCTTGTCCATCACATCATTCTCCTAATGATGTGATCCCGTTATCAATGACATCCAATGTCCATGGTCAGGAAACCGTGACCATCTGTTGATCAACGAGCTAGTAACTAGAGGCTTACCAAGGACACGTTGTGGTCTATGTATTCACACATGTATCGTTGTTTCCATACAATACAATTCAAGCATGAATAACAGACAATTATCATAAACAAGGAAATATAATAATAACCATTTTATTATTGCCTCTAGGGCATATTTCCAACAGTCTCCCACTTGCACTAGAGTCAATAATCCAGTTACATTGTGATGAATCGAACACCCATACAGTTCTGGTGTTGATCATGTTTTGCTCGTGGAAGAGGTTTAGTCAACGGATCTGCGACATTCAGATCCGTATGCACTTTACAAATATCTATGTCTCCATCATGAACATAATTCCGGATGGAGTTGAAACGGCGCTTGATGTGCTTGGTCTTCTTGTGAAACCGGGGCTCCTTGGCAATGGCAATAGCTCCAGTGTTGTCACAGAAGAGAGTCATTGGGCTTGACGCGCTTGGAATGACTCCTAGGTCGGTGATGAACTCCTTCATCCAGACTCCTTCCTGCGCTGCTTCGCAAGCAGCTATGTACTCCGCTTCACATGTAGAATGTGCCACGACGCTCTGCTTGCAACTGCACCAGCTGACTGCTCCACCATTCAAAATATACACGTGTCCGGTTTGTGACTTGGAGTCATCCAGATCTGTGTCGAAGCTAGCATCGACGTAACCCTTTACGACGAGCTCTTCGTCACCTCCATAAACGAGAAACATATCCTTAGTCCTCTTCAGGTACTTCAGGATGTTCTTGACCGCTGTCCGGTGTTCCATACCGGGATCACTTTGGTACCTCCCTATCAAACTTATGGCAAGGTTCACATCAGGTCTGGTACACAGCATGGCATACATAATAGAACCTATGGCTGAGGCATAGGGGATGACACTCATCTTTTCTCTATCTTGTGTCGTGGTCGGGGACTGAGCCGTGCTCAATCTCATACCTTGCAAAACAGGCAAGAACACTTTCTTGGATTGATCCATATTGAACTTCTTCAATATCTTGTCAAGGTATGCGCTTTGTGAAAGACCAATGAGGCGTCTTGATCTATCTCTATATATTTTGATGCCTAATATGTAAGCAGCTTCTCCAAGGTCCTTCATTGAAAAACTCTTATTCAAGTAGGCCTTTATGCTCTCCAAGAATTCTATATCATTTCCCATCAGCAGTATGTCATCCACATACAATATGAGAAATGCTACAGAGCTCCCACTCACTTTCTTGTAAATACAGGCTTCTCCCCAAGTCTGTATAAACCCAAACGCTTTGATCACATCATTAAAGCGAATATTCCAACTCCGAGATGCTTGCACCAGCCCATAGATTGAGCGCTGGAGCTTGCATATATACCTTGTTCGCATTTTCAGGATCGACAAAACCTTCCGGCTGCATCATATACAGTTCTTCCTTGAGGAAGCCATTAAGGAATGCCGTTTTGACGTCCATTTGCCATATCTCATAATCATAGAATGCGGCAATTGCTAACATGATTCGGACGGACTTCAGCATCGCTACGGGAGAGAAAGTCTCGTCGTAGTCAATCCCTTGAACTTGTCGATAACCTTTAGCGACAAGCCGAGCCTTATAGATGGTCACATTACCATCCGCGTCAGTCTTCTTCTTAAATATCCATTTATTTTCTATGGCTTGCCGATCATCGGGCAAGTCCACCAAAGTCCATACTTTGTTTTCATACATGGATCCTATCTCGGATTTCATGGCTTCAAGCCATTTGTTGGAATCTGGGCCCGCCATTGCTTCTTCATAGTTCGAAGGTTCACCGTTGTCTAACAACATGATTTCCATGACAGGGTTGCCATACCACTCTGGTGCGGAACGTGTCCTTGTGGACCTTCGAAGTTCAGTAGTAATTTGATCTGAATCTTCATGATCATCATCATTAAGTTCCTCCCTAGTCGATGCAGGCACCTCAGGAACAATTTCCTGCGCTGCGCTACTTTCCGGTTCGGGAGGGGTGATTGTCACCTCATCAAGTTCTACTTTCCTCCCACTCACTTCTTTCGAGAGAAACTCTTTCTCTAGAAAGGATCCATTCTTGGCAACGAAGACCTTGCCTTCGGATCTGAGGTAGAAGGTGTACCCAATCGTTTCCTTTGGGTATCCTATGAAGATGCATTTTTCCGATTTGGGTTCGAGCTTTTCAGGTTGAAGTTTCTTGACATAAGCATCGCAACCCCAAACTTTCAGAAACGACAGCTTAGGTTTCTTGCCAAACCAAAGTTCATACGGTGTCGTCTCAACGGATTTAGACGGAGCCCTATTTAAAGTGAATGCGGCAGTCTCTAAAGCATATCTCCAAAAAGATAGCGGTAAGTCGGTAAGAGACATCATAGATCGCACCATGTCTAACAGAGTACGATTACGACATTCGGACACACCATTACGCTGAGGTGTTCCGGGCGGTGTCAATTGTGAAACAATTCCACAGTTCCTTAGGTGCGTGCCAAATTCGTGACTTAAATATTCACCCCCACGATCCGATCGTAAGAATTTTATTTTTCTGTCACGTTGATTCTCAACCTCATTCTGAAATTCCTTGAACTTTTCAAAGGTCTCAGACTTGTGTTTCATCAAGTAGACATACCCATATCTACTCAAGTCATCTGTGAGGGTGAGAACATAACGATAGCCTCCGCGAGCTTCAACACTCATTGGACCACACACATCGGTATGTATGATTTCCAATAAGTTGGTCGCTCGCTCCATTGTTCCGGAGAACGGAGTCTTGGTCATCTTGCCTAAGAGGCATGGTTCGCACGTGTCAAATGATTCATAATCAAGAGACTCTAGAAGTCCATCTGCATGGAGCTTCTTCATACGTTTGACACCAATGTGACCAAGGCGGCAATGCCACAAGTATGTGGGACTATCATTATCAACTTTACATCTCTTGGCATTCACACTATGAATGTGTGTAACATCACGTTCGAGATTCATCAAAAATAAACCATTGACCAGCGGGGCATGACCATAAAACATATCTCTCATATAAATAGAACAACCATTATTCTTGGATTTAAATGAGTAGCCATCTCGCATCAAACGAGATCCAGATACAATGTTCATGCTCAAAGCTGGTACTAAATAACAATTATTAAGGTTCAAGACTAATCCCGAGGGTAGATGTAGAGGTAGCGTGCCGACGGCGATCACATCGACCTTGGAACCATTCCCGACGCGCATCGTCACCTCGTCCTTCGCTAGTCTCCGCTTATTCCGCAGCTCCTGCTTTCAGTTACAAATATGAGCAACTGCACCGGTATCAAATACCCAGGAGCTACTACGAGCGCTGGTAAGGTACACATCAATAACATGTATATCACATATACCTTTGACGTTGCCGGTCTTCTTGTCTGCTAAGTATTTGGGGCAGTTCCGCTTCCAGTGACCCGTTCCCTTGCAATAAAAGCACTCAGTCTCGGGCTTGGGTCCATGCTTTGGCTTCTTCCCGGCAACTGTCTTACCGGGCGTGGCAACTCCTTTGCCGTCCTTCTTGAAGTTCTTCTTACCCTTGCCTTTCTTGAACTTAGTGGTTTTATTCACCATCAACACTTGATGCTCTTTCTTGATCTCCACCTCTGCTGATTTCAACATTGAATACACCTCGGGAATGGACTTCTCCATCCCTTGCATATTGAAGTTTAACACAAAGCTCTTGTAGCTAGGTGGGAGCGACTGAAGGATTTTGTCAACGACCGCTTCGTCTGGGAGATTCATTCCCAACTGAGACAAGCGATTGTGCAACCCAGACAATTTGAGTATGTGCTCGCTGACAGAACTATTCTCCTCCATCTTACAACTGTAGAATGCGTTGGAGACGTCATATCTCTCAACTCGGGCATGAGCTTGGAAAACCATTTTCAGCTCTTGGAACATCTCATATGCTCCGTGGTGCTCAAAACGCTTTTGGAGCCCCGATTCTAAGCTGTAGAGCATGCCGCACTGAACCAGGGAGTAATCATCACAATGCGACTGCCAAGCGTTCATAACATCTTGGTTTGCCGGGGCGGGAGCGTCACCTAGCGGTGCTTCTAGGACATAAGTTTTCTTGGCAGCTATGAGGATGATCCTCATGTTACGGACCCAATCCGTATAGTTGCTACCATCGTCTTTCAGTTTGGTTTTCTCTAGGAACGTGTTGAAGTTGAGGGAAATATGAGCGTGGGCCATTTTGATCTACAAGACATATTGTAAAGAATTTAGACTAAGTTCATGACAATTAAGTTCATCTAATCAAATTTAATGAACTCCCACTCAGATTGACATCTCTCTAGTCATCTAAGTGATACATGATCCGAATCGACTAGCCCGTGTCCGATCATCACGTGAGACGGACTAGTCATCAACGGTGAACATCTTCATGTTGATTGTATCTTCTATACGACTCATGTTCGACCTTTCGGTCTTCCGTGTTCTAAGGCCATGTCTGTACATGCTAGGCTCGTCAAGTGAACCCTAAGTGTATTGCGTGTGTAAATCTGGCTTACACCCGTTGTATGCGAACGTTAGAGCCTATCACACCCGATCATCACGTGGTGCTTCGGAACAACGATCCTTAGCAACGGTGCACAGTTAGGGGGAACACTATTCTTGAAATTTTAGTGAGAGATCATCTTATTTACTACTGTCGTTCTAAGTAAACAAGAAGCATAAACATGATAAACATCACATGCAATCAAATAAAGTGACATGATATGGCCAATATCATTTTTCTCCTTTGATCTTCATCTTCGGGGCACCATGACATCTTTGTCACCGGCATGACACCATGATCTCCATCATCATGATCTCCATCATCGTGTCTTCATGAAGTCGTCTCGCCAAATATTACTTCTACTACTACGGCTAACGTTTAGCAATAAAGTAAAGTAATTACATGGCGTTATTCAGTGACACGCAGGTCATACAATAAACAAGACAACTCCTATGGCTCCTGCCGGTTGTCATACTCAACGACATGCAAGTCGTGAATCCTATTACAATAACATGATCAATCTCATACATCACATATATCATTCATCACATCTTTTGGCCATATCACATCACATAGCACATGCTGCAAAAGCAAGTTAGACGTCCTCTAATTGTTGTTGCAAGTTTTTACGTGGCTTCTATAGGTTTCTAGCAAGAACGTTTCTTACCTACGCCAAAACCACAACATGATATGTCAATTTCTATTTAACCTTCATAAGGACCCTTTTCATCGAATCTGATCCGACTAAAGTGGGAGAGACAGACACCCGCCAGCCACCTTATGCAACTAGTGCATGTCAGTCGGTGGAACCAGTCTCACGTAAGCGTACGTGTAAGGTCGGTCCGGGCCGCTTCATCCCACGATGCCGCCGAATCAAGATTGGACTAGTAGCGTCAAGAGAATTGAACAAATCTACGCCCACAACTTGTTTGTGTTCTACTCGTGCAAGATGCTACGCAAAGACCTAGCTCAGATGCCACTGTTGGGGAACGTAGCATAATTCAAAAAAATTCCTACGCTTCACTAAGATCAATCTAAGGAGTCATCTAGCAACAAGCATAAAGGAGTGCATCTACATACCCTTTGTAGATCGCGAGCGGGAGCGTTCGAAGGAACGTGGATGATGTAGTCGTACTCGTCGTGATCCACGTCACCGATGATCCCAGCGCCGAACGGACGGCACCTCCGCATTCAACACACGTACGATACAGCGACGTCTCCTCCTTCTTGATCCAGCAAGGGGGGAGGAGAGGTTGATGGAGATCCAACAGCACGACGGCGTGGTGGTGGATGCAACGGGAAAAGCTGCAGGGCTTCGCCGAGACCCTGCGGGAGGAGTAGGAGATGTAACGGGGGGGAGAGGCGCCAGGGGCTGAGGTATGGCTGCCCTCTCTCCCCCCCCCCCCACTATATATAGGGGCTAGGGGGCGCCGGCCCTAGGAGATTGGATCTCCTAGGGGGGCGGCGGCGGCCAAGGGGGTGGCTTGCCCCCCAAGCCAAGGGGGGCGCCCCCCATCCCCAGGGTTTCAACCCTAGGCGCATGGGGGGAGGCCCATGGGGGGTGCGCCAGCCCACTAAGGGCTGGTCCCCCTCCCCCTGCGGCCCACAGGGCCCTCCGGGATGGGTGGCCCCACCTGGTGGACCCCCCTTCCGGTGGTCCCGGTACACTACCGGTGACCCCTGGAACTCTCCCGATGGCCGAAACTGGACTTCCTATATATCATTCTTTACCTCCAGACCATTCCGGAACTCCTCGTGACGTCCAGGATCTCATCCGAGACTCCGAACAACATCCGGGTTACCATGTGCATATATCTCTACAACCCTAGCGTCACCGAACCTTAAGTGTGTAGACCCTACGGGTTCGGGAGACACGTAGACATGACCGAGACGACTCTCCGGTCAATAACCAACAGCGGGATCTGGATACCCATGTTGGTTCCCACGTGTTCCTCGATGATCTCATCGGATGAACCACGATGTCAAGGATTCACTTAATCCCGTATGTAATTCCCTTTGTCTATCGGTACGGTACTTGCCCGAGATTCGATCGTTGGTATACCGATACCTTGTTCAATCTCGTCACGGCAAGTCTATTTACTCGTTCTGTAATCCATCATCCCGTGACTAACTCCTTAGTCACTTTGAGCTCATTATGATGATGTCTTACCGAGTGGGCCCAGAGATACCTCTCCGTCACACGGAGTGACAAATCCCAATCTCGGTTCGTGCCAACCCAACAGACACTTTCGGAGATACCCGTTGCGTACCTTTATAGCCACCCAGTTACGTTGTGACGTTTGGCACACCCAAAGTATTCCTACGGTATCCGGGAGTTGCACAACCTCATGGTCTAAGGAACAGATACTTGACACTGGAAAAGCTTAAGCATTACGAACTACACGATCTTGTGCTAGGCTTAGGATTGTGTCTTGTCCATCACATCATTCTCCTAATGATGTGATCCTGTTATCAATGACATCCAATGTCCATGGTCAGGAAACCGTGACCATCTGTTGATCAACGAGCTAGTAACTAGAGGCTTACCAGGGACACGTTGTGGTCTATGTATTCACACATGTATCGTTGTTTCCATACAATACAATTCAAGCATGAATAACAGACAATTATCATAAACAAGGAAATATAATAATAACCATTTTGTTATTGCCTCTAGGGCATATTTCCAACAGTCTGTTTATGGGTGGGATCCGGATGAGATGGCCAACCAGTGGCACCCGGAGGACGCTCCTCAGTACATCGGAGAAGGTAGCTTCGATCTGTGGCCATAGACCAACTTAGGCCAAAAGCGTAAGCTTGGGGGAGTACGTATTTCTCACCGACATTACATTCATGTTCACACACTTATTCTAGTTGTCGGTGCTCACACTCTTTCATTGCACTATCCATGCTAGTTCCAATTCTTTTCTTAGTCTTTTTCTTGTGTGTTAGAAAAACCTTAAGAAAAACAAAAAAAATCAGTTGTAGCTTTTAGCTAGTTTACTTTCCATGCCTGTAGTAGTAGTAATTAAAAGAAAACCCAAAAAGATTTCTCGTTCTTCTTTTGCTTGTTGGGAGATTTCCCGTGTAAATAGTTTCTTTTCTTTTCTTTGGGGGTCAAGAGTAGAAGACCATGATTGAAAATGTTTAGTGGCTCTCCTATTCTTTATTGTTGATTTAACCTTGAGCCATATTACTTTGTATTCTCTATTGTATTAAATGCTCGCAGATTCCAGCTTAGTCCAATGCACGTGCACTATTATTGTTATCCACACCGTTCGGTCGTGGGAGTGAAAGGCAATAATAACGATTACTTTCCATGCCTATAGTAGTAGTAATTAAAAGAAAACCCAAAAAGATTTCTCGTTCTTCTTTTGCTTGTTGGGAGCTTTCCCGTGTAAATAGTTTCTTTTCTTTTCTTTGGGGATCAAGAGTAGAAGACCATGATTGAAAATGTTTAGTGGCTCTCCTATTCTTTATTGTTGATTTAACCTTGAGCCATATTACTTTGTCTTCTCTATTGTATTAAATGCTCGTAGATTCCAGCTTAGTCCAATGCACGTGCACTATTATTGTTATCCACACCATTCGGTCGTGGGAGTGAAAGGCAATAATGACGATATATGATGAACTAATTGAGATGAGAAAAGCTGGTATGAACTCGACCTCTCTTGTTTTTGTAAATATGATAGTTCATCGTTCCTGATTCAACCTATTATGAATGAAACATGCTTGCAATGACAATTAGAGATCATAGCTGCTCATGCCATGCTTAATTAGCTAAGAGTTTATAATGGTCTATCTTGCGTGCCAACATGATATTAAAATGGTTGTGATGTGGTATGATAGGGTGGTATCCTCCTTTGAACGATTCAAGTGGTCTGACTTGGCACATGTTCACGCATGTAGTTGAAACAAAATCAACATAGCCTCCACGATATTTATGTTCATGGTGATTTATATCCTACTCATGCTTGCATTGATTGTTGGTTAATGTTAATGCATGTTCATGACTGTTGTCGCTCTCTAGCTGGTCGCTTCCCAGTCTCTTTCTAGCCTTCACCTGTACTAAGCGGGAATACTGCTTGTGCATCCACTTCCATAAACCCCAAAGTTATTCCATATGAGTCCACCATACCTTCCTATATGCGGTATCTACCTGCCGTTCCAAGTAAATTTGTATGTGCCAAACTCTAAACCTTCAAATAAAATTCTGTTTTGTATGCTCGAACAGCTCATGTATCAACTAGGGTTGTCTATATCTTCCATGTTAGGTGCGTTATTCTCATGATGAGTGGACTCCACTCATCATTCATGAGAAAATGGCTGGTAACCGGGATGCCCAGTCCCATGCTCAAATCATAATAATTAAACAAAACTCCCCCAGGGTTGTTGCTTGTTTGGACGGTACCCCGTGGATTCGGATGGCCGTGGAGTGTGCTTGTTGGTGGTTGGGGGAGTATAAACTTTACCATTCTATTTGGGAATTGCCTATAATGTGTGTAGCATGGAATATATCGAGATTCTTGGTTGTTATGTTGACAATGAGAGTATACCGCTCAAAATATTATTCATCTCTATTTAAAAATCGAGCTCTGGCACCTCTACAAATCTCTGCTTCCCTCCGTGGAGGGCCTATCTATTACTTTTATGTTGAGTCACCATCCTCTTATTAAAGAGCACCAGTTGGAGAGCACCTCTGTCATTTGCATGTATTGTTATTAATTTGCATTGAGTATGATTGTGACTGGATCTCTTTTACCATGAATTACAATGTCTAGTCAGTCCTTGATCTTTAAAGGTGCTCTGCATTTATGTTTTGCGGTCTTAGAAAGGGCTAGCGAGATACCATCTTGTTATATCATATTATGATTGTTTTGAGAAAGTGTTGTCATCCAAGGTTTATTATTATTGCTCGCTAGTTGATTATGACATTGATATGAGTAGACATGAGACCTGAAAGTTATTGTGAATGTGGTTAGTTCATGATCTTTGCTGAAAACTTGAATGCTGGCTTTACATATTTACAACAACAAGAACAAACAGAGTTTGTCAAAGTTTTTCTTTATCACTTTCAGTTTATTAACTGAATTGCTTGAGGACAAGCAAAGGTTTAAGCTTGGGGGAGTTGATACGTCTCCAACGTATCTACTTTTCCAAACACTTTTGCCCTTGTTTTGGACTCTAACTTGCATGATTTGAATGGAACTAACCCGGACTGACGCTATTTTCAGCAGAATTGCCATGGTGTCATTTTTGTGCAGAAATAAAAGTTCTCGGAATGACCTAAAATTCAACGGAGAATTATTTAGGAATATATAAAAAATATCTGCGGAAAGAACCAAGCTAGGGGGCCCACACCCTGTCCACGAGGGTGGGGTGCGTGCCCCCACCCCCTGGGCGCGCACCCTGCCTCGTGGGCCCCTGTTGCTCCACCGACGTCTATCCCGACTCCATATATTCTCTTTCGGGGAGAAAAAATCAGAGAGGAAGAATTATCGCGTTTTACGATACGGAGTCGCCACCAAGCCCTAATCTCTCTCGGGAGGGCTGATCTGGACTCCGTTCAGGGCTCCGGAGAGGGGAGATCGTCGTCATCATCATCATCAACCTTCCTCCATCACCAATTTCATGATGCTCACCGCTGTGCGTGAGTAATCCCATCATAGGCTTGCTGGACGGTGATGGGTTGGATGAGATTTACCATGTAATCGAGTTAGTTTTGTTAGGGTTTGATCCCTAGTATCCACTATGTTCTAAGATTGATGTTGCTATGACTTTGTCATGCTTAATGCTTGTCACTAGGGCCCGAGTGCCATGATTTCAGATCTGAACCTATTATGTTTTCATGAATATATGTGTCTTCTTGATCCTATCTTGCAAGTCAATAGTCACCTACTATGTGTTATGATCCGGCAACCCTGAAGTGACAATAGTCGGGACCACTCCCGGTGATGACCGTAGTTTGAGGAGTTCATGTATTCACTATGTGTTAATGCTTTGGTCCGGTACTCTATTAAAAGGAGGCCTTAATATCCCTTAGTTTCCACTAGGAGCCCGTTGCCACGGGAGGGTAGGACAAAAGATGTCATGCAAGTTCTTTTTCATAAGCACGTATGACTATATTTGGAATACATGCCTACATCATATTGATGAACTGGAGCTAGTTCTGTGTCACCCTAGGTTATAACTTTTACATGAGGAATCGCATCTGACATAATTCTCCATCACCGATCCAATGCCTACGAGCTTTTCACATATTGCTTGTTGCTTATTTACTTTTCCACTGCTACTGTTACAAAAACTACAAAAACACTACTGTTACTTTTATTGTTGTTACCACTATTTCCATATTACCTTGCTACTAAATTACCTTGCTGCAGATACTAAGTTTCCAGGTGTGATTGAATTGACAACTCAGCTGCTAATACTTAAGAGTATTCTTTGGCTCCCCTTGTGTCGAATCAATGAATTTGGGTTGAATACTTTACCCTCGAAAACTGTTGCGATCCCCTACACTTGTGGGTTATCACATGTCTACATAGTTCTCTAACCCGTAGGGTCCGCACGCTTAACGTTCGATGACGATCGGTATTATGATTTTATGAGTTTTGATGTGCCGAAGGTAGTTCGGAGTCCCGGATGTGATCACGTACATGACGAGGAGTCTTGGAATGTCCGAGACATAAAGATTGATATATTGGACGACTATATTTGGACCCCGGAAGTGTTCCGGGTGTTATCGGATAAAACCGGAGTGCCGGAGGGGTTACCGAACCCCCCCCCCCACCGGGGGAGTATGGGCCATAATGGGCCATGAGGGAAAGAGAGAGGCAGCCCACTAGGGCTGGCCGTCCCCCCCTCCCAAGGGAATCCTTGTTGGACTAGGAGTGGGGGGAGGCGCCCCTCTCCTTCCTTCTCCTCTTCTTCTTCCTTTCCTACTCCTAGTAGGAATAGGAAAGGGGATTCCTACTCCTACTAGGAGTAGGAAACCTACTCCTCGCCCTATAGGGCCGGCTGGCTCTCCCCCTTGCTCCTTTATATACGGGGGCAGGGGCACCCAAGGACACACAAGCAACATTGTTTTATCCATGTGCGGCGCCCCCCCCCCCCTCCACATAAAAACACCTCGGTCATATCGTTGCAGTGCTTAGGCGAAGCCCTGCGTCGGTAACTTCATCATCTCAGTCACCACGCCATCGGGCTGACGAAACTCTCCCGTGAAGCTCAACTGAATCAAGAGCTTGTGGGATGTTATTGAACTGAACGTGTGCTGAACGCGGAGGTGCCGTACGTATGGTGCTTGGATCGGTTGGATCGCGAAGACGTTCGACTACATCAACCGCGTCACTAGATGATTCCGCTTTCAGTCTACGAGGGTACGTAGACACACTCTCCCCTCTCATTGCTATGCATCTAGTAGATAGATCTTGCGTGATCGTAGGAATTTTTGTGAAATACTACGTCCCCCAACAATCGCTTGGCTTAGGAAAATCGTAGGAGCGTTTGCTTGACAGGCTTGTATCCCTTCAGTATATTGAGACTATGTTCGGCCAGCGTGCGTGGGATTCCTGGCATATCCGAGGGGTGCCAGGCGAAGATATCCCAGTTCTCGCGCAAGAACGCTCGTAATGCGGCGGCGACCGTGGGTTCTAGCTATGCCTCGATAGAAGCTGTTTTCTTGGGATCTGTCGGGTGGACTTGAATTTTGACTATTTCGTCCGCTGGTTTGAAGGAGGTGGATTTAGGCCTTTTATCAAGGATTACGTCGTCCCTATCCACTGTGTAACGCAGAGTGGTGAGTTCCTCGGCCGCTAGGGCTTTGGACAGTGCCTCGAGGTCCAGGGATACGGTTTTATTTTCGGCGCGCAGTGCTATGTCCGGATCACTAGAGATAGTGATAACACCACTGGGCCCGGGCATTTTGAGCTTCATATACCCGTAATGAGGTATAGTTTGAAAGCGTGTGAATGCATCTCGCCCTAACAGGGCATGATATCCAATGTTGAAAGGGGCCACCTGGAAGATTATTTCTTTGGACCTATAATTTTCTGGTGTGCCGAATACCACATCCAGTTTAATTTTCCCTGAGCATCTTACTTCCTTGCCGGGGATGATCCCTCTAAAGGATGTATTGCTCTGCTCACTGCAACTCCTATCCATTTGCATTTTATTGAGCGTGTCCTCATAAATGAGGTTCAACCTGCTGCCACCGTCCATTAGCACTTTAGTGAGCCGAAAGACGTCCACGATTGGGTTTAGGACCAATGCGGCTGGTGCCCAAACTGAGCGGGACCTTGGTTCGTCATCAGCATTGAAAGTAATTGACGTATCGTTCCAAGGGTTTACTGCTGCTATTTGGCAGACTTCGGCGAGATCGCGGAGCGCCCTTTTGCGCTGATTATTCGATGATAAGGTCTCGAAGACTGTGAATACTTTGAAATCATCGTCCTCCGAAGAGAACCTTTTTGGGGTATTGTTGGTGAGAATACCCTCTCCGCTCTTGGCCACTTGCCGGAGTATCCAACATGCCCGCAGGCTGTGCGTTGGTTCGGTATCTGGCGTTGAGTGTATTTGACAGGGCCTGTCGAGCCATTCTTCGAAGACAGTTCTATGTCCCGTAAAGGGCTTGGTTTTCTTGTCCACGGGATGATGATTAGGTGCCCCACGAGGGTGCATCCTTTTTGCCCGCCCGGGAGATGGCTTAAAGGCCTGAGGTTCCCAGCGGGCCGTCTGACTTTTCCAAGCGCTTTCTGTTGCGCAGTACTTCTGTACTATGTGTGCCCAATCTTCAAAGTGCAGTACGCGACGGCGATTGAGGGCGTTAAGGATCCCTTCATCCGTACAGTTGTTACAAAATACCGAAATTGCGTCGTCATCGCAACAGTCTTTTATCTTGTTTTTAACAAGGAGGAATCTGGCCCAAAAGTGATGGACTGTCTCCTGAGGCTGCTGCAGCACATACATTAGGTCGCATATGTCCAGAGGGCTGGAATTGCTTGGAGAATATTGCTTGTGGTGGGTGGGTAGGATTAAATTCGCGCCCTGGCCCATAGTGGAACCCGGAGTTTGAGGGATTTCCCGGTTTACCAGCGCAGGTTCCGGAGTGTCCGGTGGATTCTCAGGCTTGATGTCCGATTTTGTGTCCGGGGGACAGGGAGTGTCCTCCCGAGGACGGGTATCCGGCTTTCCGAGTTCAGAAATCCGAACATAATTTGTTCTCAAAGTAGGAGAAGAGTTATTGTCAGCTTGCTCCTCCACAACCGCTACTTGATGGGTGATCGATAGAGTTTTAATCTCTCTGGTCGGGTTTAAGCCCGATCCGATCATAGTCAGTTGAGACCCCCAAGGCGGCGATGCAATGTAGCAGCTCATTCAAAGACGATAGATCTGCCGAATCCATCTTGTCGGAGTATTCAGGGTTGATACGAAGAGGGTTTTCGGCGACTCGAGGGTTTGCTTTTGGCTTAACGGCCGAACGGGCACCCATGGTAAAGCCGCCAAGCCGGAGGGTTTGCCTTGAAACTTGGGCTCCTCCGGAAGTGATATTGTCATTGATGACAAGGAGAGCCATCGAGCCTTTCGATGACGGCACAGTGGAACTCTCAGTGAAAGCACCAATGTCGGTGTCAAAACCGGTAGTTCTCGGGTAGGGGGTCCCAAACTATGCGTCTAAGGATCAAAGGTAAGAGGAGGCAGGGGACACTTTGTTTACCCAGGTTCGGGCCCTCTTGATGGAGGTAATATCCTACTTCCTGCTAGATTGACTTTGATGAGTATAGGAGTTACAAGAGTTGATCTACCTCAAGATCGTAATGACTAAACCCTAGATGTCTAGCCTGTATGATTATGATTGCTCTACGGACTAAACCCTCCAGTTTATATAGACACCGGAGGAGGCTAGGGTTGTATAAATTCAGTTTACAGAGGAAGGAATATTCATATCCGCACGCCTAGCTTGCCTTATACGTCAAGGAGAGTCCCATCCGGACATGGGAGAAAGTCTTCTGTCTTGTATCTTCACGGCCCATCAGTCTGGCCCATGTCATATAGCCCGGACGCCCGAGGACCCCATAATCCAGGACTCCCTCAGTGTGCTCCGAGCTGGAGTGTCGCCAGTTATCATGAATATCATAAGCTGGAACTGTCACGGGATTGGCAACGATGCGACAGTTCGAGAGCTACGCACGCTAGTGCAACAGTTTGCCCCCGCCGTGCTATGTCTACAAGAAACTCAAGTTGGAGGGACTCGTACTAGGAATCTAGCTTCTTCTTTTGGCTTTAGTAGAAGCTATACAATGGGTAGTAATGGTAGAAGTGGAGGTCTCGCTATGTACTGGAATGATGATTTATCCCTTGATTTGATACACTGCTCCCAATATCATATAGATATGATAGTATGGAAGAATGGAGAGGAACCGTGGAGACTCACTAATATCTATGGTGAGGCCACCGTGAGTGAAAGGCAGAAGACATGGGACTTGGTGCGCTTCTTACAGAGTGAATCAGATTTGCCCTGGGTATGCATAGGTGATTATAATGAAGTAATGTCACCAGAAGAACACTTCAGAGTGGGCGAGAGATGCGCCAAACAGATGACAGACTTTAAGGACGCCGTGGATGTGGCTGAATTATGTGATCTTGGCTTTGTAGGGCCGATCTGGACTTTTGAAACAAAGATGCGAGGAGGTACTTTCACAAGAGTCGGACTTGGTAGGGCCCTTGCACTTCCATCATGGATGGCCCATTTCCCAACAGCGATAGTGCATCACCTGACGGCGACACGTTCAGATCATAACCCCATTCTGTTGCAGCTTGAGGAACAGGAGAATCAGCATGCATATACAAGGCAGTTCTGCTATGAACTTATGTGGGAATCACACCCCGAATTCCATGATTTCATGCAACATGCGTGGAAATTAATTGCACCCTCAAGGACAATGCACGAGCTCGGAGACAAGCTTTCTGTCATGTCCAGCAAGCTGAAGAGTTGGGATGGTGATGTATTTGGTCACGTCAAAAGGGGCATCAAAAATTGCAAGCACAATTGGAACTTTTGCAGGCTGTCCAAGGCAGAATTGAACCTTCGGAAGAGGAGAAAGGGGTAGTGGACAAACTGACCGAGTGGTATAACAGGGAGGAAATCATGCAGAAACAATAGTCGCGCTTACAATGGTTGTCGGCAGGAGATAAAAATACAAAAAAGATTCAGCAGCAAGCGACACGTAGGCGCAAGAAGAACAAAATAGAGCGACTACAGTTGCAGGATGGGTCCTTTTGTGAGGATATGGCGAGGTAGAAGGAACACTCTGTCGAGTTCTATAAGAATTTATACACCACGGAAGGAACAACGGGGATGGATGATGTTCTCTCTTCCGTGTCGGTTAAAGTAACTGAGGCAATGAATGAACGACTAGACGCGCCCTATACTGCAGTAGAGGTCAAGTCAGCACTCTTTCAGATGTACCCGACAAAGGCACCAGGGCCAGATGGATTCCCGACGCATTTTTTCCAACGTCATTGGGACGTTTGTGGTGATGAGGTAACTCGTGCAGTACTCAATATTTAAAATAGTATAGAGGATATTGGAGAGGTAAACCAAACTCTACTTGTATTGATCCCTAAGGTTCTAGATGCCTCTTCTTTTTACCAGTTTAGACCCATCAGTTTATGTAATGTGGTGCTAAAGATTGTGTCTAAAGTGCAAGCTAACAGATTAAAGGAGATCCTTCTAGAGATTATTTCAGAGGAACAATCAGCGTTCGTCCCTGGCAGGTTGCTTACAGATAATATATTGACTGCTTATGAGTGCTTACACTTTATGAAAAAGAAGAGAGCAAGAAATTCTCAGTACTGTGCTTTGAAGCTGGATATGATGAAGGCCTATGATAGAGTTGAGTGGAGCTATCTGCAAGCTATTATGTTGAAGCTGGGATTCAGCGAATGCTGGGTGACATCCATCATGAGAGTTGTCACATCGGTTTCTTTCTCGGTATTGTTCAATGGTGAGAGAACTGAGGTGTTCAAACCCTCTTGAGGAATCCGCCAGGGTGATCCTATTTCACCGTATTTGTTTTTGCTAGCAGTTGAAGGTCTGTCTTGCCTGTTAAGGAGCAGGGGGGATTCTGAAAACCTACCGGGCATCATTGTGGCGCCCACAACACCCCCGGTCAATCATCTCTTGTTTGCAGACGACAGCTTGCTATTTGCAAAGGCTAGTACAACAGGAGCAGCAGAGATCAGAGAAGTGCTAGATGTATATTGTCATGCATCAGGCCAATGTGTTAATTTGGCAAAAATCTCTATTCATTTTAGTAAGGGTTGCCCGAACAGCATAAGAGAAGAGATAAAGAACATGCTTGAGGTTCTGACAGAAGCCTTTAATTATCGTTATCTTGGCCTACCATCCGATGTGGGGAGGAACACAAATGGTACTTTTAAATATTTGAAAGATAGGGTCTGGAGCAAGATACAAGGCTGGATCAAACGTCTTATGTCCACAGGAGGAAAGGAAGTACTAATAAAATCTGTGGCACAGGCCATCCTCGCATACTCAATGGCGGTGTTTAAGCTTCCAAGGGGACTGATACGTCTCCAACGTATCTATAATTTTTTATTGTTCCATGCTATTATTTATGATGTTTTGGATGTTTAATGGGCTTTGTTATACACTTTTATATTATTTTTGGGACTAACCTATTAACCCAAAGGCCCAGTCAGATTGCTATTTTTTTGCCTATTTCAGGGTTTTACAGAATGAAATATCAAACGGAGTCCAAACGGAATGAAACTTCGGGAGAGATAATTTTGGAGCAAAATACGCACGGGAGACTTGAGAACAACGGAGTAGGGCTAACATGGCGTCCACGAGGGTGGGGGCGCCCCCCCTACAGGGCGCGCCCCCTGCCTCGTGGGCCCCACGTCTGGCCCCCGGTGCCCTCCTTCCTAATATATATACCTACGTACCCCGAAACCATCAAAAGAGGAGAGAAAACCCTAGTTCCACCGCTGCAACCTTCTGTACCCGTGAGATCCCATCTTGGGGCCTATTCCGGAGCTCCACCGGAGGGGGGATCTACCACGGAGTGCTTCTACATCGTCATCATCATTGCCTCACCATGAGTTGTGAGTAGTTTACCGCAGACCTTCGGGTCCATAGCTAGTATCTAGATGGCTTCTTCTCTCTCTTTGGATCTCAATACCAAGTTCTCCTTGGTCTTCGAGGAGATCTATTCAATGTAATCTCTTTTTGCGGTGTGTTTGTCGAGATCCGATGAATTGTGGGTTTATGATCAAGATTATCTATGAGAAATATTTGGTTCTTTTCTGAACTCTTTATGTATGATTATAATATCCTTCCAAGTCTCTTCAAATTATTGGTCTGGTTTGGCCTACTAGATCTATAGTTCTTGCAATGGGAGAAGTGCTTGGCTTTGGGTTCAATCTTGCGGTGTCCTTTCCCAGTGACAGTAGGGGCAGCAAGGCACGTATTGTATTGTTGCCATCGAGGATAAAAAGATGAGGTTTATATCATGTTATTTGAGTTTATCCCTCTACATCATGTCATCTTGCTTAAGGCGTTACTCTGTTCTTACGAACTTAATACTCTTGATGCATGCTGGATAGCGGTCAATGTGTGGAGTAATAGTAGTAGATGCAGAATCATTTCGGTCCACTTGTCTCGGACGTGATGCCTATATATAATGATCATGCCTAGATAGTCTCATGATTATTCGCTTTTCTATCAATTGCTCGACAGTAATTTGTTCACCCACCATAGAATTATGCAATCATGAGAGAAGCCACTAGAGAAACCTATGGCCCCCGTGTCTATTCTCAACATATCAATCTACAATCTACTTTACTTTTCCGTTTTTACTTTCTGTTCTTATATCCAAAAATACCAAAAATATCAAACTATCATCTCTATTAGATCTCACTTTCGTAAGTGACCGTAAAGGGATTGACAACCCCTTATCGTGTTGGCTGCGAAGTTCTTATTTGTTTGTGCAGGTGCGAGGGACTCGCGCGTGGTCTCCTACTGGATTGATACCTTGGTTCTCAAAAACTGAGGGAAATACTTACACTACTATGCTGCATCGCCCTTTCCTCTTCGAGGGAATACAACGCAAGCTCGAGAAGTAGCAAGAAGAATTTCTGGCGCCGTTGCCGGGGAGGCTTACGCAAAAGTCATATACCAAGTACCTATCACAAACCCTTATCCTTCGCATTACATTTATTTGACTCTCGTTTTCCTCTCCCCCACTTCACCCTTGCCATTTTATTTGCCCTTCTTTTTGCCATGTGTTTATCGTTCGCTTGCCCTCATGTCTGAGATGGGGGAAGATTTTATCGAGAAGGGTAGTAATGTTTTGGGCAACATCTATGTTGACCCCCCGGATGAAACTACCACTTTACATATTAAGAAGTTCCAGGTTGGTAGTGGTAAATATCATTGGAAAAGGAGTTCTTCAAGACTTCTTTACTTGTGTCGGTGCTTTGCCCACTATGGGTGGCTCTATTCTTCACAGAACTAGTAGCCTTGAGGATGCTATATCTATGCTTGTAGTTGAAATTGAAAGGCAATTTATCCATATGCATCCCTGTATTCAAAGAATCTTTCTGGAGTTTTCCAATATTGAGCATTCTTCTGTTAAGCGTGCAGCTACTATCTTTTTGGCTCATGAATTTAGATTTATCATGAAAGAGGCCAAAGAAATCTTTGCTCATTACGGGATAGATATTGGTCGATCTCCCATAGAGGCTATCTTATTTAATCAAGAAGACATAATGCGGTTGCGATCTCCTGATCATGTTGCTTTTAACGAAAACCTTAGAAAAAAGGTTCCTACCGATGTCTTGGTTGATAGAATTTCTGAGTTGAATGATGATTTTGCTATTCAAAACAATGGGCTGGGCTTCTCCCTTGAGCGAAGGCTCATGACCTTCTGCCAAAAGAATGCCTATAATGATGAATTGATTGTACACTATAAAGGGCCAAAAGAGGAACCTATACCTCCTGAGCTTGATATGGGGGACTTTTGTCCCATTAAATTCAGCTCTTTTGATTACTTTTGCTTGCCACAAAGAAAACTTGCTGCTGAACGTAGGGAATATGAGATGATTTTTCGCGATATATCTTATCATTATGGCAATCCCTAGATCTATCCTTCTATCGTGCCTAGCTAGGGGCGTAAAACGATAGCGCTTGTTGGGAGGCAACCCAATTTTATATTTTTTTTGTTTTTGCTTCTATTCAGGAATAAATATTGCATCTAGCTTCTGTTTAGATGTGGTTTTTTGTTTTAATTAGTGTTTGTGCCAAGTAGAACCTTTGGGAAGACTTGTGTGAAGTTTATATGATCTTGCTCTGAAAAACAGAATCGTTAGTGCTCGCTAGAATAGTCACCAGATTTTACTAGAGAGTGCTATTTAGTTGATTCTTTTTGAAGATGATTAATAGACAAATTCCTCAAATTTACCAATTTATTTCAATTTTTTTGGAGTTACAGAAGTATGCGAAAGTTACATATTACTACAGACTGTTCTGTTTTTGACAGATTCTATTTTCCGTGTGTTGTTTGCTTATTTTGATGAATCTATGAGTAGTATTTGGGAGTATGAATCATAGAGAAGTTGGAATACAGTAGGTGTAACACCAATATAAACAAAGAATGAGTTCATTACAGTACCTTTGACTGGTGGTTTGTTTTCTTATACTAACGGAGCTCACGAGATTTTTGTCTAAGTTTTGTGTTGTGGAGTTTTCTAGTTTTGAGTATTGCTTTGATGGACTAAGGAACAAAGAGTGGCAAGAGCCTAAGCTTGGGGATGCCCGAGGCACCCCAAGTTAAAATTCAAGGACACCAAAAGCCTAAGCTTGGGTAAGCCCCGGGAAGGCATCCCCTCTTTCGTCCTCATCTATCGGTAACTATACTCAGGACTATATTTTTATTCACCACATGATATGTGTTTTATTTGGAGCGTCATGTATTATTTGAGTATTTGCTTGTTAGTTTGCCACAATCATCCTTGCTGGACACACCTTTTTGAGAGAGATAAATATGGCCTAGGAATTGTTAGAACACTCTATGTGCTTCACTTATATCTTCTGAGTTGAATAGTTTTTGCTCTAGTGTTTCACTTATATCTTTTAGGGCACGGTGGTGAATTTATTTTGAAGAAATTGTTGATCTCGCATGCTTCACTTATATCCTTTTGAGAGTCTATTAGAACAGCATGGTAATGAGCTTTGGCTATAAAATTAGCCTTCACATGATAGGCATCCAAGATGAATGTAGTAAAAACTTTCATACTAATTGCATTAAATATGATGAGAAGTTGGATGCTTGATAATTGTTTTGAGATATGAGGATAGTGATATTAGAGTCATGCTAGTGGAGTTATTATGAATTTGAGAAATACTTGTGTTAAATTTAGTGATTCCTGTAGCATGCACGTATGGTGAACCGCTATGTGACGAAGTTAGAGCATGAGGTATTTGTAGAGTGTCATCCTTTGTGTGGAGGTCGGGGGCGCGCGATGGTTAACTCCTACCAACCTCCCCCCTAGGAACATGCGTTGATTCCTTTGTTTTGATGACTCATAATTTTTTGCAATAAGTATATGAGTTCTTATGACTAATGTTGAGTCCATGGATTATACGCACTCTCACCCTTCCACCATTGATAGCCTCTCTTGTACCGCGCAACTTTCGCCGGTACCATACACCCACCATATATCTTCCTCAAAACAGCCACCATACCTACCTATCATGCCATTTCCACAGCCATTCCGAGATATATTGCCATGCAACTTTCCACCGTTCCGTTCATATGACACGCTTCATATTGTCATATTGCCATGCATGATCATGTAGTTGACATCATATTTGTGGCAAAGCCACCATGCATAATTTTTCATACATGTCACTCTTGATTCATTGCACATCCCGGTACACCGCCGGAGGCATTCATATAGAGTCATACTTTGTTCTAGTAGCGAGTTGTAATATCGAGCTGTAAATCAATAAAAGTATGATGATCATCATTATAGAGCATTGTCCCGTGTGAGGAAAGGCCAGAAAAAAGAGATGGCCCAAAAAAAGAGAGAGAGGGGCTAAAAAAATAATAAAAAAGAGAGGAGAAAGCACCTCCAAAAAAATGAGAGAAAAGAGAGAAGGGACAATTGCTACTATCTTTTTCCACACTTGTGCTTCAAAGTAGCACCATGTTCTTCATGATAGAGAGTCTCATGTTTAGTCACTTTCATATACTAGTGGGAATTTTCATTATAGAACTTGGCTTGTATATTCCAACGATGGGCTTCCTCAAATGCCCTAGGTCTTCGTGAGCAAGCAAGTTTGATGCACACCCACTTAGTTTCTTTTGTTGAGCTTTCATACATACTCCCTCCGTCCCAAAATTCTTGTCTTACATTTGTCCAAATACGGATGTATCTAGTTACACTTTAGTGTTAGATACATCTGTATCTAGAAAAATCTAAGACAAGAATTTTGGGACGGAGGGAGTATTTAGCTCTAGTGCATCCGTTGCATGGCAATCCCTACTCACTCACATTGATATCTATTGATGGGCATCTCCATAGCCCGTTGATACGCCTAGTCGATGTGAGACTATCTCCCTCCTTTTTGTCTTCTCCACAACCACCACTCTATTCCACATAGTGCTATATCCATGGCTCACGCTCATGTATTGCGTGAAAGTTGAAAGGTTTGAAAGAATAGAGTATGAAAACAAGTGCTTGGCTGAAACCAGGGTTGTGCATGATATGAATATTTTGTGTGATGAAGAGGGAGCATAGCCAGACTATATGATTTTGTAGGGATAACTTTCTTTAGCCATAGTATTTTGAGAAGACATGATTGCTTTGTTAGTATGCTTGAAGTATTATTATTTCTTATGTCAATATAGATTTTTGTCTTGAATCTTTCAGATCTGAACATTCATGCCACAATTAATAGAACTACATTGAAAATTATGTTGGTTAGCATTCCACATCAAAAATTCTGTTTTTATCATTTACCTACTCGACGACGAGCAGGAATTAAGCTTGGGGATGCTTGATACGTCTCCAACGTATCTATAATTTTTTATTGTTCCATGTTATTATTTATGATGTTTTGGATGTTTAATGGGCTTTATTATACACTTTTATATTATTTTTGGGACTAACCTATTAACCCAAAGGCCGAGTCCAGATTGCTGTTTTTTTGCCTATTTCGGGGTTTTACAGAAAAGGAATATCAAACGGAGTCCAAACGGAATGAAACTTCGGGAGAGATATTTTTGGAGCCAAATACGCACGGGAGACTTGAGAACCACGGAGTAGGGCTAACGTGGCGTCCACGAGGGTGGGGGAACCCTCCCTACACGGCGCGCCCCCTGCCTCGTGGGCCCCACGTCTGGCCCCCGGTGCCCTCCTTCCTCCTATATATACGTACGTACCCCGAAACCATCAGAAGAGGAGAGAAAACCCTAGTTCCACCGCCGCAACCTTCTGTACCCGTGAGATCCCATCTTGGGGCCTGTTCCGGAGCTCCGCCGGAGGGGGGATCTACCACGGAGTGCTTCTACATCATCATCATCGCCTCACCATGAGTTGTGAGTAGTTTACCGCAGACCTTCGGGTCCATAGCTAGTATCTAGATGGCTTCTTCTCTCTCTTTGGATCTCAATACCAAGTTCTCCTCGATCTTCGAGGAGATCTATTCGATGTAATCTCTTTTTGCGGTGTGTTTGTCGAGATCCGATGAATTGTGGGTTTATGATCAAGATTATCTATGAGAAATATTTGGTTCTTTTCTGAACTCTTTATGTATGATTATAATATCCTTGCAAGTCTCTTCGAATTATTGGTTTGGTTTGGCCTACTAGATCTATAGTTCTTGCAATGGGAGAAGTGCTTGGCTTTGGGTTCAATCTTGCGGTGTCGTTTCCCAGTGACAGTAGGGGCAGCAAGGCACGTATTGTATTGTTGCCATCGAGGATAAAAAGATGGGGTTTATATCATGTTATTTGAGTTTATCCCTCTACATCATGTCATCTTGCTTAAGGCGTTACTCTGTTCTTACGAACTTAATACTCTAGATGCATGCTGGATAGCGGTCGATGTTTGTAGTAATAGTAGTAGATGCAGAATCGTTTCGGTCTACTTGTCTCGGACGTGATGCCTATATATAATGATCATGCCTAGATAGTCTCATAATTATTCGTTGTTCTATCAATTGCTCGACAGTAATTTGTTCACCCACCGTAGAATTATGCTATCATGAGAGAAGCCACTAGAGAAACCTATGGCCCCCGGGTCTATTCTCAACATATCAATCTACAATCTACTTTACTTTTCCGTTTTTACTTTCTGTTCTTATATCCAAAAAATACCAAAAATATAAAACTATCATCTCTATCAGATCTCACTTTCGTAAGTGACCGTAAAGGGATTGACAACCCCTTATCGCGTTGGCTGTGAAGTTCTTATTTGTTTGTGCAGGTGCGAGGGACTCGCGCGTGGTCTCCTACTGGATTGATATATTGGTTCTCAAAAACTGAGGGAAATACTTACGCTACTATGTTGCATCACCGTTTCCTCTTTGAGGGAATACAACGCAAGCTCGAGAAGTAGCAGTGATTGTGTGAAAAGTTGAATAGCCATATAAGGAGTTTCTGGTGGGGTAGCAAGCAAGGTAAACGAAAGCCTCATTGGGTGTCATGGGACACACTCACTATGCCTAAATACATGGGGGTCTTGGGTTCCGAGACTTTGAACTATTTAATTTGGAGACCCTCAGTGCCAGAATCCTCAAGTCGGTCTACTTTCTTGACACAGATATTTTGCAGGCAACACTGGGTTCTTCACCCTCCAAGGTATGGCTCGCTTTGATAGAAGGAAGAGACACCCTGAAATTGGGTCTAATTCGCAGAACTGGTAATGGGCAGACCACATTTGTATGGCGTGAGAATTGGATACAGAGATCAGAACGTTTAACTCCGGTGGTGGCACTTTCAGAATCTCCACCCAAGCTAGTATCCGATCTAATAGATGCTACATCAGGTTGGTGGGACAGGGCTGAACTATCTAGGCATTTTCTGCCCATGGATATTGAAGCAATATCAAGAATACCAATCAGTACAGTCCAACAGGAGGACTTCTGGGCATGGCAACATGAAAAAACAGGCGTCTTCTCTCTGAGATCCTGCTACCGTATGCTTGTCACAACTAAGAAGGTTAGGGAGGACTGGTTGGAGGGGCGCCCAAATTCAAGTTCAAATAGGTGAGTGAAGGCCTAGGCTATGCTCTGGAAGATTAAAGTCCCATCAAAAGTACGTGTGTTTGTGTGGCGTTTGGCTCAGAGTTCCATGCCCTCGGGTGCAGTATTACACCGGAGACACATGGCGACAACTTCGAGATGCGAGCTCTGTGGTGCAGCAGATGATACATGGCGGCACTCCTTGCTCAATTGCACCATGGCGAGATGTGTATGGGCACTTCTTGATGAATCATTGACTGAACACATGAGCATGTCCAACTGTTCGGATGCCAAGGAGTGGTTGTTCCATATGTTAGAATCAGTGTTGCACGTGGAGTTCACCAAAATGATCATCACTTTGTGGGCGATTTGGGCGGCGAGGCGGAAAGCAATCCATGAAGCTATTTTTCAAAGACCGAAAAATATTCATGGTTTCATCACGAGGTACCTGGCCGATTTGGAGATCATTGAAAACACTACACACAAGCAAGGCAAAGTAGGGCAGCAGACTATGCAAGTACGGAAGTGGATTCCACCTACAGGAGGATTGGTTAAAATAAACGTTGATGGTAGACTGGCTAAGAACTGCAGAAAGGGAGGAGCAGCAGCGGTGTGCCGCAACGACTAGAGGGTCTACCTCGGTTCGTCAATGCGCATTATCGATTAGTGTAATGAACCAGGAACTTTGGAAGCAATGGCATGTCTAGAAGCATTATCTCTTGCAGCTGATCTACAATTGAGCCGGATCATTATTGCATGTGACTCGGAATCAGTTGTCAAGCAAATCAATGAAGGAAGTTGTTGCGTCTATAGTCCAATACTCCAAGAATCAAAGTCGGAAGGCTAGAATTCGAAGAGGTCCAAATTATTTTTGAAGGTAGAACATCCAATGTGGAGGCTCATAATTTTTTAAGAGTGTTATTTCTTTAGCTCATGGTTGGTATAATTGGCTGTTGCAGCCTCATGATACTATTGTCGGTGTCAAAACCGGCGGATCTCGGGTAGGGGGTCCCGAACTATGCGTCTGAGGATCGGTGGTAACAGGAGACTGGGGACACGATGTTTACCCAGGTTCAGGCCCTCTCAATCTAGGTAATACCCTACTTCCTGCTAGATTAATATGGATGAATATGTGTTACAAGAGTTGATCTACCTCAAGATCGTAATGGCTAAACCCTAAAAGTCTAGCCTATGTGATATGATTGTTCTCTAGCCTCTATGGACTAAACCCTCCAATTTATATATGCACCGGAGGGCCCTAGTGTTTGTACATGACCACCTTGCACAGGAAGGAAAGATTACACCCGAACCTAAAACCTGCCATTATACGTACACAGGAGTCCTATCCGGATACGAGAGACGATCTTCAACGATGATCTTCACGGCCCACCAGTCCGGCCCACCACGAGTTATTCGGCCACACAAGGACCCCTCAATCCAGGACTCCCTCAGTAGCCCCTGAACCTGTCTTCGATGACGCTGAGTTCGGTTTTTGTATTGTCTTCGGCATTGTAAGGCGGGTTCCTTCTTCCGAACATATTGAAGCACCATCTTCTGCAAAAAGTGTACTGTGTCCGGCTCTGCATGGTTAGTACAACCCTTAGCCGTGAAGGCAAGGCATTGAAAGAAAACAAATAATGTGTCTATACTGACAACTTTTTCGTGAAGCGTCGCGTCCATCCCATTAACATATCGAACCGTTTTACTTCGTCCTAGTTTCGCCTTTCGAGGTATAACCCCATTGACACGTCTTATCAAAACAGAGATCTGATATGTCTCCAACGAATCTATACTTTTTGATTGTTCCATGCTATTATATATTTTGTTTTGGATGTTTAATGGGCTTTATTATACACTTTTATATTATTTTTGGGACTAACCTACTAACCCAAGGCCTAGTGCAAATTGCTGTTTTTTTGCCTATTTCAGTGTTTCGCAGAAAAGGAATATCAAACGGAGTCCAAATGGAATGAAACCTTCGGGAGAGTTATTTTTGGAATGCTATCAACACAGAAGACTTGGAGTACACGCCAGGAAGTGAGAGAGGCGACCACGAGGTCAAGGGCGCGCCCAGGGGGGTAGGCGTGCCCCCACCCTCGTGGGCCCCCTGTTGCTTCCCTGGCGTCCCTCTTCCTCCTATATATACCTACGTACCCTGAAACTATCGAAGAGGAGCACGAAACCCTAATTCCACCACCGCAACCTTTTGTACCCGTGAGATCCCATCTTGGGGCCTGTTCCGGAGCTCCACCGGAGGGGGCATCGATCACGGAGGGCTTCTACATCAACACCATAGCCCCTCCGATGAGTTGTGAGAGACCTTCGGGTCCATAGTTATTAGCTAGATGGATTCTTCTCTCTCTTTGGATCTCAATACAAAGTTCTCCTCGATCTTCGAGGAGATCTATTCGATGTAATCTTTTTGCGGTGTGTTTGTCGAGATCCGATGAATTGTGGGTTTATGATCAAGATTATGTATGAACAATATTGGATTCTTTTCTGAAATCTTTTATGTATGATTATAATACCCTTGCAAGTCTCTTCGAATTATCAGTTTGGTTTGGCCTACTAGATCTATAGTTCTTGCAATGGGAGAAGTGCTTGGCTTTGGGTTCAATCTTGCGGTGTCCTTTCCCAGTAACAGCAGGGGCGGAAAGGCATGTATTGTATTGTTGCCATCGAGGATAAAAAGATGGGGTTTATATCATATTGCTTGAGTTTATCCCTCTACATCATGTCATCTTGCTTAAGGCGTTACTCTGTTCTGGATAGCGGTCAATGTGTGGAGTAATAGTAGTAGATGCAGAATCGTTTCGGTCTACTTGTCACGAACGTGATGCCTATATACAATGATCATGCCTAGATATTCTCATAACTATGCGCTTTTCTATCAATTGCTTGACAGTAATTTGTTCACCCACCGTAGAAATCTGCTATCATGAGAGAAGCCACTAGTGAAACCTATGGCCCCCGGGTCTATCTTCATCATATTAATCTTCCATCAACTATTTGCTTTACTTTGCAGTATTTACTTTCAATCTCTATACCAAAAATACCAAAAATATTACCTTATCATCTCTATCAGATCTCACTTTTGTAAGTGACCGAGAAGGGATTGACAACCCTTTTTATCGTGTTGGCTGCAAGGTTCTTATTTGTTTGTGCAGGCACGAGGGACTCGCACGTGGTCTCCTACTGGATTGATACCTTGGTTCTCAAAAACTGAGGGAAATACTTACGCTACTGTGTTGCATCACCCTTTCCTCTTCGAGGGAATACAACGCAAGCTCGAGAAGTAGCAAGATCATGCCCGCTTATTGTGGGATCCTTATCAATGTGACGTGAGCATCCAAACCGTGCATTATGCACGGCCGCTTTGGGAACCGACGAGGTTTATGGCTAAAGTGGGTGGACGTTCTGTATTCACAGCGTTATAAAAGGAGATCAATCCCATCCATCAGCCCCACGCCTTCCTCAAGCCCAAGCTTTCCAATCTTCCCAGCCCCAGCATCCTCATCTCTTGCGCCCACCGCTCTCAGTTCCTCAACCACCACTTCCTTCCCCGGCAATGGCTGGATCCGGCGCCAGAGGCAAGTGGGAGGCCTCCACGGTCACTGAGAAGACCGTGGTGGATCTCCGAAGCGCGGGCTACCTCGCTGCTAATATTGCGCACCGAGTCCCCGCCCCGGATCAGGTGATTCCTGTCCCGGAGGCGGGTGAGAGAGTCTTGTTCCTCTCACACTTTGTTAGGGGGCTAGGATTCCCTCTTCACCCCTTTGTTAGGGGTTTACTATTTTTCTACGGGCTAGATTTCCATGATCTAGCTCCGAATTCAATCCTTCACATCTCCGCTTTCATAGTAGTGTGTGAAGCTTTCCTCCGCGTTCCCCCACACTCCAGCCTATGGCTCAAGACCTTCAATTTGAAGCCGACGCTAGTGGACGGGCAGCATGCGGAGTGCGGGGGTGCTATGATAAGCAAGCTCCCGAATGCAACCTGGCCAAAGGGCTCGTTTGTGGAGACGAACAAGGTCTCGCAATAGGAGTGGTTCTATATCACCGAGCCCTGTGACGCCAAATGGGCGGCGGCGCCTGCTTTCAGATCTGGACCCCCGGAGAGGCTAACCTCCTGGACCGATAAGAGTCGAAACAGGGGGTCTCAGGTTGAGGTGACGACACTCCAAGACCGCGTGTCCGGCATGATCACCAAGGGAAATCAACAACCAACTGTGGTTCAGGTAATGCTGGCCTGACTTGTCCTTCCTTGCCAACGCCGGGACTCCTCTCTATGGGAGTTTGATTTGGCAGGAGACCGGCCCTTGAAGCATCTATTCGGCTCCATGCACGAAGAGATCTGGAAACACCTCTTCAAGAGCCAGAAAGAGTGGCCAAAGGAAACTAAGGACTCAGGCTACAGCACTGCGTTTACCGCACCAGAGGTAATCAAAAATTCCGTCGAACATATATTCCCTCTTTATTTTAACCATAATAAGAATTGGAGTTTTTGCGTGATATACAGAACTGGACGAAGAAGGTAGTTCGGATCAAGTGTCCGACCCCTTTGCCAGAAGACCTAGACACGACTCAATTATTGGCGATGCTGGTTCCGACGCCGGACAAGGCGCCGGACAAGAAGCCCAAGAAGAAGAGCAAGGAGGCCAAGAGCGGCCCCCACCCTACAGACGCGTAGTCCGAGGAGCTCCACATCCTCTCCTCCGAAGAGGATGAGGGTGATGAAGAAGAAGAATCCCACACCCATGGCAAGGGGAAGAAGAGGGCGGCCGCCGCTGACGCAGGCAAGGCCGCACCCCGGAGGAGGCTAAACCTCCCCGCGTGTTCGGACTCATCGTCCAAACACAGCTTTGTGGTGAAACCTAGGGAGAAGCCCCTAGCCGAAACTTAAGTTGTTCGGATATATTAATTATTGCACCTTGTTTATTCAGCATATTAATGCCTTTTAAGTATTTCTCACCTGCTGACCTACAGCCCTCCCCGAGCACACCCCAACACCTCCTTATCGTAGGGGGGGCTCTCTGGCGTCTGGAGAGAAGGAGAGTGACCCGTCGGTCCAAGCTCCATCGCCCGTGGCCCGTGGGGACACCGAAGTGTCCTCCAAGCATATGTCTTACTGCTCCAGGAGATGGGGGCGGGGCAGGTGATATGGTGACCGAAGGTAACACCTTGGTTGCCGCTGACCATGGGGAAACAGTCCCCATGGAGACCGAAGTCGGGGGGCCCAAACAATCCGGGGCCCTGCCGAATACCGATACGGAGCCTAGTGCGGCTCCGCAGTCCGAAGACCAGACCTCCAAAGCGGGGGTGGATACGACTGTTCCTACGGCGCCCGGTATCAATTCGGAGGCGCCGGACCCTCTGGAGGGAGCACTACAAAGTGCTTCTGTCATGGAGGAGCGCCGCACCATAATGGGTGCGGTGATGAAGAGAATTCAGTCCGTCAAAGACGGACTGAATGGAGCCTTCAACAGCCTACTAATAGGCTGTGAGGTACGCAATGTAATGCTCTTTATGGAACTTTATTTATTTTATATGCACATATATAGCCAGTAGCTCATGATGCTTTGTGTGATTCTGAACAGAATCGGACGAAGTATCCATAATATAGCATATTGTAGAGCTAAAATGTATGCTTTTGCATTTGAACAGGCTTCACTAGTTGCGGCAATTACACAAGCTGCAGAAGTTGCCAAACTAAATCGGAAGGTGTCGGAGGCCAACGCGGACCTCGACCGCGTCAACAAGCGTTTGGATGAGACGCAAGGTATGCGGATTTGAAAATTTTAAATGTCAAGAAGACTAATAATTTGAATTGATTATGAGTATAAACTCTTTGTGATATTTTGTATTAAACAGTTGGCGCCACTAAGCTCGAGGCTCTCAAGGGCGACCTCGCGAAGGCCAAGAAGGAGGCCGAAGCGAGCAAGGCAGCCGCTGAAAAAGCGGTTGCCGATCTAGAGGCTGAAAAGGCCGCGTGCCAAAAGCACGAGGCTCGGGTGTCCGAAGTCGAATGGAGCTTAAGGATGCTTTTTGCAAATGCAAGGCATTGGAAGAAAAGACTTCGGCACAAGCACCGGAGCTCACTGCGGCAGTTAAAACTGCTCAAGAGGCGCGAAGCGAGTCGCGCGGCGTCTGCGAGGAAATCAAGCAGGCGCGGCATATAGCATCCGGTAAGACTTTCCTCTTACAGAGCATCTTCGGAGGGTAGAAGTACCTTGGGCTGACACGGTTATGGAGTTCTCCAGGCGTATTTGCGGATCTCCCGAGGAGCAGTGCTGACGCCGCCCAATACTTTCGAGCCCAGGAAGGGAACAACACGGAGAAGCTGTTCTGGTCGCAGTTCTATGCGACACAACATCCGGTGCCCCTCAACGACCAGATGAAGCAGTTGGTCGAGCTGCACAATATGGTGGGTTCGGCCATGAAGGACTTGATAGTCCGGCTATCGCCCGCTGAGCCAATCCCAAGTAGCTACTTCGGATTGGTGAAGCGGCTCGTCGAAGCGAGTCTGCGGGTCGACGCGTTAAAGCGTTCGGCCTGCATAGAGGGTGCTCGGATGGCCTTCGCCCATGTGAAAGTGCACTGGGAGAAGATGAAGGCGCATGCCATAGCCACTTCTGCCCGCCCGAAGGCAAGGAGCACCGCAAGCCGGAGAGATACTTCGAGGACGTCATAGAAGGCGTCCGCCTTGTAGAAGGCCAGTGCTCAAAGGATGTTATCTTTGAGTAATTGTATTCGGTTGTAAAGACATAAGCTTATGAACCTATGTATATGTAATTTTTGCGCTATTATAATGTGAGCGACTTTTACCTCCTGTGCGGCCGTTTATATCTGAAAGCTTCCAGTCGTCGGCTTTAGCCCCCGTGTAAATATTACTGGGGTGTTCGTTCATATGCATAAACACTCTTTATCCAACGTCTTGGTCCATGTAGGAGGTGTATGCGGAGCGAACCAGGCAATCAGACTATGCGGCTTTATTGCTTTCACTTAGCCATAGGAGTTTGACAAGTGGGGCTAAGTACTAGCCCCTGGTGCGTATATAGTGTTTCCGAATTAAGGTATCCATTTGTACGTGGCTGGGCAAAAAACCAACCCTTCGTATAACACGGGGTAGATCTCCTTCGATCGTAGTATGACACTAAGTCACCGGATCGCAGACCAGATTCTCGCCTATCATGATAGTCAGTTTTCGGCTTTCTCTACTGAGGTACTTGACCGGACGAACCAGAAGTACAATCGCAGTAGTTCTCCCTTTACACCCTAGTCAAACAATCGGGAACGTAGGGGTAAGCACAGGAGCCGGGCAACCCAACTATTGACCCAAGACATGATTCAGAACTGATGCATATAAAGCAATATCCAGGACGCCGAGCACTCCCTATAGGTGTTAGGACTTTTAAATATATACCGGGCTAAATACAACCCCTGGTAATGGACCCTGTTGTCAAGGAACATGTGGCAATATGACATGGGGAGAGAAAACAGGTGGTGAGAGAATAAAACTCCAAACACAATATGAATCAAGCTGCTTCTATAATATTCTGTTCTAGTATGGCGAGTCGTATACTTACAGATAATGTCGATAACTTCCTTGGACATTTTACATGCCAGAAAGTATAAAACAAAAGGAGACAAAATGTTTACATAGGGTCTTAATCTAAAAAGAAACGTTAGCACGGGCCCTGCTGCACGTCTGCGCCGTTTTCTCCTTTGTGATGCGTCCTTGAAGGGGAAAGAGTGATGGCTATCTGTAAAAAAAGAAAAAGAAAAAACCTGGAAAAACGAATCTAGTATGGCCGTAAACAAAGCTGGTTCGTTTAATGAACCTTGAAAGATAATTTTAGAGTCCGAATATGGTCGAGCCGAACTATGGACTATTTGTATGCAGTGTGCCCCCAGCGCCGCCCAAGGAATTTTAAGGGCATAATTGTGTACACGAGGCACGTATGCTACCACCTTATGGGGCAGTCGATGGGAGCGTAGCTGCTAATCAAACTCAGGTTCATCTGAGCTGTCGTACTAAGGCGTATGCCGGACACGTTTAGCTGTGTCCGCGGTCTTAACGACCGATGGGTTGTTCGGCTTGAATAGGCTGTTTTGGACTTCGGCTGCTAGGGCCGCAGTGTCCTCCTCCGTACGGAGAGAGTGCTCCGTATTTCCATTAACTGTGATGATGCCACGTGGTCCAGGCATTTTGAGCTTTAAATAAGCATAATGCGGGACTGCATTGAAGCGGGCGAAGGCCGTTCTTCCGAGTAGTGCATGATAGCCACTTCGAAACGGAGCTATGTCGAAGATTAGCTCTTCGCTTCGAAAGTTATCGAGAGAGCCGAATACGACCTCCAATGTTAAAGAGCCCTGCAGCGGGCTTCTACGCCCGGTATCACTCCTTTAAAGGTCGTGATGCTTGGCTTGATTCTTGACGGGTCTATCCCCATCTTGCGGACAGTGTCCTGGTATATCAGATTAAGATTGTTGCCG
This sequence comes from Secale cereale, assembly GCA_902687465.1. Lineage (NCBI taxonomy): Eukaryota > Viridiplantae > Streptophyta > Magnoliopsida > Poales > Poaceae > Secale > Secale cereale. The sequence continues at coordinate 55,764,649 of LR738710.1, read as the reverse complement.
CCGTCCATAAGGACTCGAGTGAGATGGTATCCATCGATGATTGGATCGAGCACTAGGGTAGCTGAATCCCCATGACGAATACTAGTCGGATGATCCCTGCGATCAAAGATGATCGGACAGGCCGACCATGGGTTGAATTTGGGGGCAACAGGCTCAATGATATAGACATCTCGGAGTGCGCGCTTGCGCTCCCTCTTTGGGATATGAGTGACATAGATCATGTTCACTGTTTTGACCTTTGATGGAAATTTCTTCTGTCCCCCTGTGTTCGGCTGGCGAGGTTCATCCTCGTCTTTGCTCTAAGGTCCCTTTCTCTTGTGTTCGGCATTAAGCTTGCCGTCCTGCTTGAAAACCCAACAACTATGGTTGGTATGGTTCGCAGGTTTAGCCGGGGTGCCATGGATCTGGCAAGGCCTATCTAATATTTTGTCCAGGCTAGATGGACTATCTTTGTTGCCTTTAAATGGCTTGTTCCGTTGACCGGGTCTGGAGCCATTGAATCCGGAATTTACCGCTGCATCATCTGGACTTCCAGCATTATTTCGACGTTTGTTTTTGTTACGTCGTGGCTTTCCATTGCCACCCCTGGATTCGGATGTGCCAGGGTCGCTGGTGCTGCTACGAGCTAACCAGCTATCCTTGCCCGCGCAAAAAACGGGTCATGAGTGTAGTTAGGGCTGCCATTGTCCTCGGCTTTTCCTGGCCGGGGTGTCTAGCTAGCCATTCGTCTCGGACACTGTGCTTGAAGGCCGCTAAGGCTTCGGCGTCCGGACATTCGACGATTTGGTTCTTCTTAGTGAGAAACCGATTCCAAAGCTTACAGACTGACTCGCCGGGTTGTTGGATTATGTGACTTAGATCATCAGCATCCGGGGCCGGACATAGGTCCCTTGAAAATTGGCCCGAAAAGCATCCTCAAGTTCTTCCCAACTTCCAATGGAGTTTTCTAGCAGGCTGTTCAGCCAGTGCCGAGCTGGTCCTTTCAGCTTGAGGGGTAAGTATTTGATGGCGTGGAGATCATCTCCACGAGCCATGTGGATGTGAAGAATAAAGTCTTCTATCAAAACAGCAGGATCCGTCGTTCCATCATACGCCTCGATATTTACGGGTTTAAACCCTTCTGGGAATTCGTGATCCAGCACCCCATCGGTGAAGCACAGAGGGTGTGCGGCACCCTTGTATTTTGCTATGTCATGGCGTAGGTCCAACGGTTATGATGTTCGGTATTGGCTCCGAACTGGTATATGATCGACATATTCGGCTTGATAGCCTCCGTCCCGTGCGGGAGCACGGTCCCTGGATGCGTAGATGGATCTGGTCTTGCCAGCCTTTCTGTTCAGGTCTTCACATAGGTCATGTTTCTGACCCTGAGCCGCGGCCTCCCTTCCTTTACGGGGAGGGGGTGCGGGCTTGTTTACGCCATTGCTAGCCACTCTGTCCCGTCCACGAGGTGGTCGGTCTGGCTTATCAGCGGTATTGTTATTCGGTGGTATAGGCGCGATGGCCTCGTCGTCGAATTCGGGCAGTAGTTTACGCTTGGGATAGCCCTTTGTTTGGCGATTGCAGCCATATTTTTCCTCGGCGTCTAGCACTTCGTTCCATCTATCATTGAGCGTATCATGTGCGGCTTTAAGCCGCCGCTGCTGCTTTTTCAGGCTCCTTGCGATGGCAATAAGCCTCCGATGGAAGCGCTTTTGTTCTAAGGATTCTTCTGGGATGATGTATTCGTCGTCGCCCAGGCTAACGTCCTCTTTGGAGACAGGTACATAATTTCTGTCTTCGGCATCGCTGTGATCAGACAGCGGCCCCTGACTGTGTTCGCCATCCTCTCGCTCGTCCTGCTCCATCGTTGGACCTGCGGGGTCATCGGCTTGGTCCGGGTTATCATCATCTTCATTGACAGTGTTGCTATCTTTCCCTTTACGGGATCGAGATCAACGCTTCTGACGCCGACGCTTGGGAGGTTCATCGACAGGATTATCCTTTGTGGGATCATTGTCGCCGTCGACCTCCTTCTCTTTAGGTGTGTCCACCATATATACATCGTATGAGGACATAGCCGTCCATCGCCCGGTTACGGGCTGGTTTTGGTCTAGATCTGCTTCGACTTCGAGGTCCATCCCTTTGAAGTCTTCGGAAGCGTAGTCAAGTAGATCGGTTAGATCTTCGACCGTGGCTACCAAGTGGGTGGTGGGTGGGAAGCGAAATTCTCCACCATCAGCCTCTAGTTCAAACCAAATATAATTCGGCTGTGAGTCCTCCGCCGAGGAGAGGGATTTTAATGATTTTAGCACAGCGCCTAAAGGCGAGTGCTGAAAGATATCTGCGGACCTGAATTCGACGATAAGCGCCTGATCAAGCTCGAACGACGCATATGCACATGGTTCGGAACCTGTAGCCGGAGACGAGTCCGAAGTTCCGATAACACAGATCCCGCTCAAGGTTGGGTCTGTGTGCGGCTCCAGCGCCGCTGAGTCTGCGACTTCCGTGGCGGGGTTGAGCTTCCCGTCCTCGGGTGACGCGATCTGCTCCAGATCTAAGGCCAGAGCAGCTACAGGTGCTATCACGTGGGTGTGATCCGATGACAGATTTAGGTCATGTTCATCGTGGTGGCAGGGAGCGATTGCCATGGGCTCGAATCCATCAAAGATCAAGTCTCCGCGGATATCAGCAACGTAGTTCAAACTTCCAAACCTGACCTGATGGCCAGGGGCGTAGCTCTCAACCTGCTCGAGCTGGCCTTTTGTGTTGGCACGGAGCGTGAAGCCGCCGAACGCAAAAATCTGGCCGGGAGGGAAGATCCCCTCGGCGGTGGTGCCCTCGTTGTTGATGAAGCGATCTATCGGTCCTTGGGTCGACGACATAGTGAAACTCTCAATGAAAGCACCTGTGTCGGTGTCAAAACCGGCGGATCTCGGGTAGGGGGTCCCAAACTATGCGTCTGAGGATCGATGGTAACAGGAGACTGGGGACACGATATTTACACAGGTTCAGGCCCTCTCGATCGAGGTAATACCCTACTTCCTGCTAGATTAATATGGATGAATATGTGTTACAAGAGTTGATCTACCTCGAGATCGTAATGGCTAAACCTTAAAAGTCTAGCCTATGTGATATGATTGTTCTCTAGCCTCTATGGACTAAACCCTTCAGTTTATATATGCACCGGAGGGCCCTAGTGTTTGTACATGACCACCTTGCAGAGGAAGGAAAGATTACACCCGAACCTAAAACCTCCCATTATACGTACACAGGAGTCCTAACCGGATACGAGAGACGATCTTCAAGGATGATCTTCACGGCGCACCAGTCGGGCCCACCACGAGGTATCCAGCCACACGAGGACCCCTCAATCCAGGACTCCCTCAACTATGATTGTACCTTATGTTTTAGTTCAATAAAGCGACCATGTTTCCCCTCAAAAAAAAGAGAAAAGGGGAAGAAAGAAAAGAGAAAAAGGGGAGAAAGTGGGATCAAATCTCGATCTTTCACTATGGGAGAGCAAGCGGCTAACCAGTTGGGCTGGCCATGCATTTGTGATACGTAGGGATCGTTGTGTCTTGTATCAAAAGAAACAACTAATTTATAAAATAACGAATGAATCGTTCTTTTCACTTACTGGTGGCGTATAGGGGTAATTCATGCGAACTCTAGGGCAAATGCCCTGATCGACGACTAGAAGCACTCCTCCCTTTATTATTAGGTAGAGGTAGAGACAGAGATAGAGAGGTAAAGATAAGGACATCGATAACTGCCACACGTGTGCAGGGAGGAAAGGCGCACCACACGTCTCTATAGTAAAACAGATTGCCAAGTCACTACATGCATGCGTGTGGGATTTTTTTTGGATTTCTAGTTTTAAAAATGTTTTATCTCTTTAATGAAAAATCTTATCGAAAATCCGTTTTCATCATTAAATCCGTCGGGCCGAGATCCTCAAAACTAGATCTCATATTGATATGTTTCAACGACTAATTTTGAATTAAAAGTTGCTATGTGTATTGCACATAAATTGCCATGGTGTTTATATTGAAGTTGCCATGGTATGTTTCAACTACATTTTCTTCTACATTTAAAGTAAATTTTAACATATTATAAAAATGAAATTAAGAAACCAAACTAACCATTCTGAATTACTAAATTTTGCCATGATCCATTAAATAATTTTGACAAGGTTTATAATTAAAAAGAAATCCATCGTCAATTACCTAAAGAAAGTACATGATCAATGACTTAAATTTGCCATGAACCACAAAATAAATTTGCCATGGCGAATTACTTAAATTTGCCATGATACATGCACTAAAATTTGCTATGGCGATACAAAAAATAACTTTAATGGTAAAAAAAACTAGAAATTACCATGGTCAAAATACTAAAATTGCCATGAGCTTAGTTCAGAGTTGCCTCAGCGCGCTCAAGTAATAACTGGGAAAATCAAGGCTGGACAGGTCTCGAGCCAACTTCGGGAAGAAATGCAAGATGAAGTGTAAACCAAAACTGCCATGATCTATAAACAAAATTTGCCATGATAAATTACTAGACACTGCCATGATCCGTGAAGTAAATTTGTCGTGCTTAATTACTATAAATTGCCATGCTCAATTAATAAAACTAGATGACTCCCAGCGCGTTGCTGCGGAAAATATTGCCTAAATTTGGTGTTTTACTCATTTAACCGGCTCTCCAAAAAGGATCAACAAAATGATGAATGATGCATATGTAAGTAACATCAATGACGCTACTAATATCATTCAAAGTATGGACAAATATAATGGTCAATTACCCATGGAACCAACTGGTTAAAACTTTTGCATATATGCTACCATCTCCGCTTCTTGTGCAAGTGGAAAAACTATCAAGCTACACCTAAAAACATACGATGCTATGGCCCCATGTCTTGATTGTACCCAATCTGCATCAGAACTCCCATCCCATGTGCATTTACTTTAATCTATCCCACAACAGGAGGTAAATGATTGCCAAACAATTGCCTTTAGTCCTGATAGAATCTTAAGGCCATCTAAACATTCCATAGTGATTAGACGTAGTTTCATCTGAAAGCTCCTCTCATGACTAATACCATGGATTGGGTAACATAACTCTGCAGATAAAACAACAAACTAAATCCATGGAGGTGGTTCCAAGCTTGCGAAGACAAATATATATAGCAGTCTAATTCTCATGTTTGCATTCATTCTCTGAAGGAGACCTTGTAGTTGAGGTAAGACGTACTGAGAAATAGACAACTGAAAGAGTGCACTTGACTGGATTTTTATATATCATAGTATGTATAACCATTTCCATCTATATCATCATACATGTTTGACTGGGCAATTATCAAATTGAAGTTGTATGCTAGGAAACTACATACTTAAGATAAAAGAAGCCTGCAAACGGATACTTTTGTTATTCAGAGAAGATGCTATTATTTTGCATTAGAATTAATATAAGAATGGCGATGCGATGAACGTCAAAGAAGATTACAGATGGTAGAAAAAAACTTTTGACCTTCTACACAGTAATATCGTCCAACATCTTCAGCAGTACACAACAGCATGATCTTGGCAAATGTGATCCTGAAAAGGGAACCGAAGAATAAGAGTTGCATCGAGTGGAAGATAGCATGCTTTCTTTAGTGGTTCGTAGAATGTTTGATAAAATGTAGGTATTGCACAAACAGAATATCAGGGGGGATTAGATCAATTGATAATTGCTTTTTTTTTAACCTTGGGTATACCTAGATAGTCATTACATTGATTTGTTTGTGAAATTTTGAATAAGAATGTGACACCGGGAAACTCTTCAATGTGGCCGAGCAGAAGTACCGCAGGATGTTCAACAAAGTTAAATCAATTAAGGATTAGATAGTAGACAGTCACTGGGAAGAAGTAAGTGGACATTGTATCAAAAACAGTGGTTCTTACAGTAGGCTACCATCTGAATTAGAAACTACTCTCTTCGTCCCATAATATAAGAATGTTTTTGACACTAGTGTAATGTCAACACCGTTCTTATATTATGGGACAGAGGGAGTACTTGATTCGACAGTAGATAGTCGCCGGAAAAAGGTAGTGGACATTGTATCAAAAATATGGGAACAATATATACATGTATGAGTCGTACATCTGAGGCGCCGGAGTATGCAGTCAGAAAATAACAATCAAGATGACAGGCCAGACGTCCAAGTACCTGAAGAAGGCAAATTTTTATTAAACCGGTAATTTGTCATAGGGAATATCGAGAGGGAAACGCCCACCAACAGCATCAATATAAGAGTGAATTACCTGAGTATACAGCCAGTGAAGACCAACAGCAACAGTATAAGCGTGGGAACTGGAGATGGCTGATGTCCACCTGTATTGGTCGATGATGGAAGGAAAATGAGCTGAGCCAGGGCACCGACTTTAAACTGGATCCATCAGTTTCTGGTGGAGATAGTGGGGAGAGCAAGTGGAGCGTCAAGCATCGATTACCTGCAGTTTCTTTTTTTTTTTATTAAGGAGAAGCAGTTCCGTTTTTGCGATTATTGTAGGAGAGGTAGTTGGGCGGTCGTTGTAGATGGAAAAGGAGAAGATAAATAATGTGGGCCATTTCGAGAATTGGCCTGCAGGGGTGTTCTTTCAAAAAGGGCGCTTATAGGCGCTGGCGCACCGGCCGAAAGTTTCGGCCGGTCCAGCCTAGGCCGTCGGATGCGAGGCACGCGGTCGTTGGATACAGGAAAAAAACAGATCGCCCCCAGCTTCTTCTTCCTCGGGCAGTCAGCCTGGATCCGCATCTCCCGCTCGGGGAGCACGGCACCGCGCCTCCTGTTCCCTCCGGTGGTCGTCCCCGTCGTCAGTCCCCACCCTCGCCGGTCTTCCTCGTCGCCCGCCGGACCCCGCCCTCACCGGCCGTCCTCGTCACCGGTCCCCCACCCTCCCGGCCTCGTTCTCGCCTCAACCCATGCAACAACTCCACCTGGGGTTGCAGCTCTTGATGACGACGGTTGTAGCTCCGCCGCCCTCGCCATTGATGCTCGCTGCCAGAAAATACGTCGACGACGGCCGCGAGTCAATCAACGCCATTTGAATGGATGTAGCAAAAAATTTCACCGATAGTAGCAAAATCAAACTACGGGTGTAGCAAAACGCCGTCGCCGCCTTCGCGAGGTCGCAGCTCCGCCTTACATGGATGTAGCAAAAACCTCCAACGGTAGTAGAAAAAACCTGCTACGGTTGCAGCAAAAAATATCATTGTCGTCCTCGTGAGGTCGCAGCTCTGCCTGATGGATGTAGCAAAAAGCTTTGCCGGTAGTAGCAAAATTCAAAAATGGTTGCAGCTTTCCCTTGTTGTGCAATGCCATTGAAGCTTTCTATGTCTATGGTTGAAGCTTTTTTCAACGGCTGTTGAAGCTTTTTTCAACGGCTGTTGAAGCTTTTCTAGATGACGGTTGCAACACTTGTATACGCGGGGGGATCCGGGCATGGCGGCCGTTGAGGAAGCGCCTGACTATCGGCGATGGAGCTTGTGGTGGCCCAAACGTAGCCCGGGAGGAGGGGGGAGGGGAGAGCATGTGCGCGCGGGAAGACTGTAGGTAGGGGATGGATCTGGCCATGGAAGCCGGCGAGGGAGCGCCTGGCCGCCGGCGATGGAGCTCATGGTGGCCCAGTCGCTGCCCGGGGAGAAGGAAGGGGAGAGGATGCGCACGCTGAAGGTAGAGGATGAAGGCACTGGAAGGAGGCGGGGCGCGCGGGGCCACTGCGCGGGCCGCGTTTTGCCAGCGTGGCGTGCGAACCGGTCGAAAGTTCGGCCGGCGCACCGCGCCCAAACATTTACCTTTCAAAAATAGGAAAGAAAAACTGAAGAACTGTTGCGGCACATGACCTTCAACTTCAGAAGCGTTGTTGTCGTACTCCATGGATGACCGTCCTCGCCCAGTCGAAGCTTGTTGTTGGTGGCAAGACAAAGCTATCGACCTGCCCGATCAAGAGGCAAAAGTGTCTTAGACAGGAGGGCCCTTGTAGCAGAGGAAGACATGGCGTTCGTGGAAGCCCACAGTCCCACTGTCCCGGCAAGCTCCCGCTAGAACCCAAACTTCGTGTCCAGATTCGGGTCCGTGGAGGGGACGGCCCTATCTAGCGTGTCCGAGGTCGCCGGCGTGAGAAGGGCCTGGAGCAGAGCAATTATGTGTGCACAGGCTGATTGGGTCGCACCTCTTGGAAGCCCGCCGTTCCGACGAGCTTGTCCCGCTGGAATCCAAACTCCTTGTCCAGATCGGGGGCTGCGGCGGGGATGGCTGCGGTTGGCTCGTCTGAGGTCGCGCCACGAGGAGGGCCCGGAGTAGAGAGACCTCCCACAGGCTAATTCGGCTGCGCTCGTCGTTGATCTGGTCGCAATGGAAGTATGGAACCGTGGCCCGCCGCCCGTGTCCCATCGCCCACAGAGGCATCAAAGGTGAGTAACACCGGCTGTGAGGCGAGTAGGCCAATTGTCAGAGCCGGAGTAGCGCACCACAAGGATAACGTCATCTAGCCGCACACCGTGGGGAAAGATTGATCTTTTTTCTTGATGACAATGTCAATGAGAGAGAAAGCACTTGGTCGGTTAACACAAAGAGGGTTGGATCCTGTATGGCCATTGGTGGAGAACTGATGATGTGACTACTTTGCTAAGGTCGATAGACTACATGTCAAAAGAATTAGTTTGTGGGGATGAACTATTTAGGTATTATAGATTTGGCATGAAAGTAGTTGAAATGCAATGGCAGTTTTAAAATCTAGAAGAAAAAATAGACGAAACATATCATGACAAATTTAGTGTAAACACTATTACAACTTTAGTGTAAATATCATGGCAATTTTTGGCAAAAAAAGTCGTCGAAACATTTCAATATGGGATCTAGTATTGAGATCTCGTTGAGACGGATTTAATGGTGAAAAATATATTTTTAAACAGATATTTTATTTAGGAGATAAAACATTTTTAAGTCTGAAAATCAAAAATGTTCCTGCTGATGTCATCTGTTTTGACTTGGCAAAAAAGAATGATAATGGAGGTATTTGGACCATGTTGAATTGTGCCACACGTGTGGGCGTCCGACTCCGGCGATGGAGGGGCGATTACGACGACGTGCCTTCGGCTCGCTCCAGTGATGGTAGTTATCACTAGGTGGTCTACGGATCGGGATGTAATTTCTATTATTTCTGGTATTCGTTGTACTGCCATGGTTGAAGATAATAGATTGGAAATTTTATCGCAAAAAAAAAAGATTAGGTAGAGATGAGGAGACTTTTCCCTTTTTTCTTTTTTTCTTTTTGAGGTTTTCATTCCCCTCTCTTGGGTTGCTGGATTCGCTGGGTTGGCCCGATGGGCTTTATATACTTGGAGCCTCTGAGTTTCGGCCGCACAGCCCACACATGCCGTGGGCTGACGCTCGGTGTATGATTGTGTGCGGAGGAGATCGAAGGCGAGAGCGATCCAACGGCTTCAAGAGAGCCCTCGATCTATATAAATCGGGGACCGGCAACACACGAAAACCCTAATTCCTGAACCACGCCCCGACAAAGGCTATGGCTTCCATCGTGCACAAGCTCGTTCGGGCAGCCCTAGCATCACGCCCCATTGGAGATACTGCTGGTGGCATCTCTCCGTGTCTCCCCCGGCTCTATCTGACTGGCGATTCCATCCGTCGCATGTCTGCAGCTGCAGGTAATCCGAGACAGCTCTTTCGTAATTTGGATCTAAGTCCTGAATGCCAAAATTCCCAAAGTAATTCTTCTTACTTGGATCTGAATTTCATACCTAAAATTCCCATGTTATTTTGATAGCTCTTTTCGAAATTGGATCTGAATCCCGAATTCCAAAGGAATTCTCCTTACTTGAATGATAGCTCTTTCAGAATTTGTATCTGAATACTAAGGATTCTTGGGCTTTGGATATGAAAAGGAATTCGCCTTACTTTGGATCTAAATTTAATACCCAGAATTACCATAGTATTATTTCTTCTTTTCAGTAGATCTATTTGAATAAGCAGGCAGAGATTGGGCCCTATTCGTTCGGACATCTAGCAAGCATATTTTTCTTAGTAAAACTAAGTGGTTAAAAAACTGGTTTATGATGATTCATGATATCTTAATGTCTCTGCATTCAATCAAATTAATTCCGTCGAGAGCATTATTACAAATGGTGTTATTTTGCAATCAGATTTTAACTCTGTGCTACTGAATGGCAGACGGTTCCGAGTTAAAAAAAATTCTCGGACTCAGCGGCTTTGCGGCGGACATAAATCCAGAAACCTTTCCCCTTGTTGATGAGAATTCCATTAAGTCCAAGGAATCTCTGTGGGCCTTGTATAAACGCTGGTGCAAGTATCGTGGGGTATCTCGTGACCATGAAGAAATGACCCGCCGGTTCAGGTCATTTAGGGCTTCTGCAATGTCTGTGTACAAAGATAACAATTCTGGATCGTCGCAAGTGTCTCAGTTGGGCCCATTTGCAGATATGACTAAGGCAGAGATTGCACGGCTGTTTCCTCCACGTGGTAAGAAAAATAATCCAAGCTCTTCCAGCTCTACTGTGCATTACTTCGTTATTATATGGACTCATCTAGTTTTAATAAAAGCTATATTTCCTGTATTTGCATGTATGTCTTCCGCTCTTGAGTGTAGTGAACTTGGCAGACAGTTTCGGGTTTTTAGGGTATAATGACAGTTCTTTTGCCACCATCAACCTGTTATGTTCAGTCGGTCTTCTTAGCTTGCATTCTGCACAACCATCGCTAAATCCCTTCATGGAAAGTGTAGGGCATAGAAGTTATTTGTGTGGTCGAGCTGCTTAGATCCCAATACTATTTGGCCGAGCAGCGCCAACAAGACTGGTGAAAATATCAAGTTCCGCTGTAATCATGAGAAACCATACATTGCTTATATGGGTTTTGCTTTGGCAGAGAGAAGATGCAATTAGTTAGCTTCCAATCCTTATCCTTGCTCCTACTACCTTCATTACTAGATGATAAAACCTGAACATAGACTCAAAATTTGACCTGTTTTAAACCCTTCGTAGCAACCCGTGTAAAACAGAGGCATTTGAAATATGCTCTAGCTGCCATGGAGATTTACAAGCTTGGCAGACCAAATTTTGTTATTATTTAGGTTTTGTGAAAATACTGGCAACAAGTAGACCACTAAACTGAATTTATTTCTCTGTTCTAGCAGTAGTTGTTCATTGCTCTTCTTTACTACTGTATCACCTAAAAAATTGTCTTTCATACACTTTTCAAAATGATTCCTTAGATTGACACATGTGTATCTATCTACCTTTGGTCAGGTCCCAAGTGCGGCTTCGGCGGGTCCAGGAGGTAGTGCAGCCCTTAAACAAATAACTAATTGGCAAAATTATGAACTCGTCTTGTCTTATGGTTTATGGTTAACTCTGTACTGGAAGTATCTTTGCTCTAAGGTGCTTCTCATGGAATGTTCAGGTGCCAAGTGCAGTTTGGGGGTTCCATGAGCTAGTGCAGCCCTTAAATAATTAATTGGCAAACTTATGAACTTATTTTATTGTTGTTTATGGTGAACTCTGTTGCACACAGCCATTACTAAATTCTGTTATGAAAATGGTAAGGCATAAAAGTCATTTGTTTGGTCGAGCTGCATATATCTTCTGTGGCCTTACACCATGAATGCGTGGCGGATCTTGGCCCTTGCCGGCGGGAAGGCTCCTACTTTGTTTTTAGGTGCTTTTCTGTGTTCGTCTAGGGTTTGTGTCCAGTGTAGGAAGAAGAGACGGCAATGACTCACTGAAGTTGGAATAAGGTTCTCCCTGTCTTGAAGTTGGAATAAGGTTCTCCCTGTCTGGCCCCAGTTCGTGCATCTAGCCTCATTAGAGGGTGTGTGGAGATTTGTCTCCGACGGATCATGTGGGATTGGATCCGGTCTTTTCGTTCATATCATCGTATGTGGTTGTCTGTCTTATCTTTGCTTTTTTTCATCGGCGTTGGTTGTTGCTCTGGCATGCAAGTCATATTGGGTGTCTTTGGCTCGCTCTAGTGCTTTTTGGTGTCGTTAGTTGTGGTCTATGGATCTGGATGTCATTTTTACTTCCTAGCGTGGATTACAAAAAAACACGCCAAATGCAGCTTTGGGGGTCCAGGAGTTGGTGCAGCGTGGATTGGCAAAATTATTTACTTGTCTTGTATTGGTTTGTGGTATTTTTTACTCGTAGTGTTGTTACTCTCACATTTGCTGCTATATAATCTTTTTTTTGGCGGTCATACTTCTTATGTGTTCAACTTGTGCATAAATAACCTGTTTTGCTTGGCAAAAAATCTTTACATGTTGGTTTTAAATGAATAACTTGTGCATGAATAATCTTTTTTCTGGCGGTCTTACTTCGTTAAACTTGGTTTTAAATGCTACACAGGATTTAACCGAATGGGAGATGTTGGCAGGGATTAAACATAACTTAAGCAAATACGAATATCATTGATGCACAACATAATCTGACAAGCGATGCAAAATTCGCAATTTATGGTTGAAATAAGGATCATAATCTTGCATGTGCTGAGGGCGCGGTCCCTTTACAGTCTCTCATAGGGGTTGTTTGCATAGTTCTGCGCGTCCTTTGATGGATAACTGAGGAATACTCACCGCCTCAACTGCATTGGATGGACCCGATAATGACTATCAAATGAGCACCTGTGAGGCTGGTCATAGTGTGAGATAGGTACTCCCTCTCTGTCTGCCCCTAGGTCGTCAATTTGACAAACCTAATAGAAGTCGCATATTACAAAAAACTAAGTTATATAGTTTTTTTGTTACGGCGATAAAATTGGCAACCTAGGTATACGCGTGGTCTTGCAAACTGTTTAAGTGAAAGATCAACTTGTATTGATTAATAGATAGAGTGATGCGTTGAAAGATTAATTTGTATTGATTAATAGACAGAGTACAACTTATATTATATCTCTTGAAGAGATGCGAGATGCGTCGTGACGGTTATATCTGGTGATACGGTACATGAGATGCTCCCTTGATACGAGATGATGTGGGCCGTTCGATCTGGACTGGAGGCACAGAATTGAGCTGGCTCACTAAGCGGTGCAATGTATGCAAAATACACCCTGGTTTATTCCTTAATTCAGCGACGAAGTGCATATCAATATATGTTCTGTTCGCTTCTTCGTCGATACGATTCGCAGATCTCTCCTACCGCCGCGCAGCCTATAGGGCTCTCGCGCGCGTGTCGATTCCTTCGCTCAGATCCGGTTAGTTTCATGGGAGCTAAGATGGACCACATGGAGACCCTCTTCAAAGACGACCCCGCCGTTGTTGAAGCCGACCGTGTTGCTGGAGCCTGAGATCCTCTTCAAAGATGACCAGGTAAGAGGCAGTGCCTCCTTTCGTTGTACGGATCTGGATCGTTATCTCGTGTTCGGCACTTTTTTTTTTTTTTGCTTATTT
>LR738710.1:55710018-55727413 GCA_902687465.1 Secale cereale | reverse complement strand
GGTGCGGTGGGCCGGCCTGGGTGGGCCACGGCCCGGTGGGAGGGGGGGAGTTGTGGGCGGCTTGGCTGGGCCGGGGCCCAGTTGGGCCGGGGGGGGTGTTTTTATTTTATTTTAGTTTAGGATTTACTTTTATTTATTTTCTGTTTTAGTTTTAATTTATTTAAAACACTTAGGCATTTTTTGAAATTGCAAAACCTACACCAAAATTAATGGTGCAATATTTAGCACCGCATGAACATTTTTGTTTTACTTTTGGAAAACTTTTATTGTTGCATTTATATTTGGATTTTTAATTCGAACGGGTTTTCGATAACAGCGAGATTATCAACAGTAACACGATGACGTGTCACCATTAACGTGGGATTACTGTAGCTTAATTATCCGGGCGTTACACGCCGTCCCCATCGCCAACACCGGCCACGACGCCTCCTTTGCCGCGTGCCGCCGCTCGACGCCGACTCCTAGCCCTCGGCCTCCCGCTGGCCGGCCCGTCGGCGGACTCGCCACCGCGCCGCCGCGGCCGCCGCACAGGCACCAGGAGCCCGGCCACGCTCGGGCTTGCGAGCAGCGCCTCCACCAGCTTCGCCCCGGGGACCCTCCGACGAGGAAGAGCGCGGCCAGAGCGCCGCTCGCCGCTGGTGAAGTCCGCCGCGGCTTCACAGAAGGAGGGGCGCGCGGCCGGCCGCCATGGCTGCTGGGGAATTGGAGGTCGTGGGTGGAGGAGCGTGTGTTGGGGTCAACGACCACCGACCGCTCTCCCCACGATGGAAAAAGTCCAAAATAAACCTTGAAGTTATAGACAAAAGCTAAATCAAACCCTGAACTTTGAATCTCGGAAATTGGCACTCTGAACTTGTAATCCCGGTCTATTTTGAACCCTAGACCTGTTTGGCACACTGGGAATAACACAATCCCGCCCGGGATACTTACGAACAAGAATTTGGGCCGGCCCACTATAACAAAACAAGAATTCTTGAAGTTTAACAAATGTTTGCACATTTCTAAAATGTTCAGAAGTTAAAATATGTCCCTGTTTTCTACTACTGGTACAAATTCAATTCAGTTTATGTTTTCTAAAAAATATTTGCAATTTTGAAATTATATTCGCATTTTAAAACATTGTTCATGATATCAAAAAATTGTCAAAAAATGTTTCGGACTTTCAAAAATGTGTTGTATTTTTAAATAATGTTTTTTGAATTTCGTAATAATGTTTATAATAATTGTTGACCGCGGACTCAACTGGGCCGGCCCACCAGATATGAAGCGACTTTTTTTCCTTACGTGCGACGTAAAAATTCTGAAGCCCGAACTCAATTTTAAAGTGCGAACACTTCTTGATACATAAACATTTTTGGAAACATGAAAATATTTTGTGACATCAAAAAATATCACCAGTTTAAAAAAATGTATGGGCCAATTCAAACAAATGTTTATGCAATGTATAATAATATTCATGTGATTCAAAAATATGTTTCGTGCATTTAAATAAATGTAACATTTCAAGAATGTTCATGAGTTTCAAAGTGTAAAAATATTTGTTTGTTGTAAAGAAAATAGTCATAACCTTAACAGAATATACATGGATTATGTCTGAAAAAAGTGTATGCCAATTTTAAATTGTTGAAGCATGTAAAAGAGTGTTCATGTAGTTTTCTAAATGTCCATTGCCAGTAAGAAAAATGTAAAACATGTATTTCAAAAAATATTACCATTTACTATTTTTTTTGAAATAATTTAATTTACAGTTGTCCATAAATTATTTGAAAATATCATCAAATTATAAAAAATATATTTAATGTGTGCGTTAAAAATGTACATTGGGTACTGAGAAAATTTGAATTTGTGTGAAAAGAAAAGAAAAAAGAAAAAACTAAGAAAAACCAGATTAGTGCGCGCGCGCCAGGAACTATGCTACCGGGCCGGCCCAATTCAGCAAATACCGGCTAAGTCCTCTCTAGGTTTAAAATAGACCGGGATTAAAGAGTTTGGTGTGCTGATTTCAAGTATTGAGAGTTCAGGGTTTGATTTAGCTTTCGTCTATAAATTCAAGGTTTGTTTTGGACTTTTTCCCCCACGATTCCTTATCCTCTCGTAAAGTATAGGGAAGTGGGCAGCCTAGTACGACACGGCACATGCGGCTTGGCTCCTGCTCATGCTAATTAATCGTTGATTTATTTCAGCATGTTAGCAATGTTAGCGACGCTAGCAGATTAGCTTTCTAACAACATGTCTAGCAGGAATTTACTTCCTGTTGTAGACACTGTTGATTTCAGTACAATTTTTAGGTACTGCTTTTCAGTTCGAATACTACATGTATTCCTGAAAATGTATGACGTAAAATATTTCCATGTTTCCTACATGTGATATTAATTGCGTCAATTTATTTGCAATCGAGATATTCAATTTCTTGCAAATAAAAATCAATCATGATGTAATATATTTTCGTGTTTCTTAACACGTTGAGATTAATTACGTTCACTGTTTGCAATTGAGATTTTCAATTTCTAGCAAATAAATCAATTCATCGTCTTAATTGAGTCTTCTGACTCGATACGAGCACGAATTGATATGCAAAATTCAAAGTGATTTCTTCATGTTGATGTTTTGGGACCACAAGGTAGTGTGTTGATCTACTGTTCTCACAGATTATCACCACTACTGCTTATGCCTACATTTTGTCACATCGACATAATGATTGCTTAACAAGTGTTTTTTCATACATTTTATTAAGTTTTGACATAAGGCACTCTACTTATTGAGTATCGAGTGCTGAGAGACGGACCCCGAATTTTCTTTTGGGGAGTATCTACAAAGTGTCAAACTTAACAATTTGAAGTTCACACTTATGATTTCGAGCCCACTTCTTGAAGTCATTATAAATTTTGCAACGTTCATTACAACATAACCATGATGGTTTACCCATATTGGTAAACGATGGCCCAAAGAAGGTTCGATTCACTCGACCTCAATGACCAAGACTACCCTACCAGGGCCATGGACATCAAGATCATCCTTGCGTCCCGTGGATTAGTGCGCGTCATCTAGACCCCGGAGGATCCCCTTCCGGCTAGAGTCACGCCGTTGAGAAAAAGACCAGAAATATGCTGCCTTATACATCATAAGGCATGATATCCACCCGAATATTAAGTCTGAGTATTTGGAGGAGAAACCCCCACTTACTTTGTTTGAGGCCCTCAAGATGAGGTATGAACAGCAGAAGACAATGGTCCTGCCTGAAGCACTTCACGATTGGATCCATCTTCGATTCTAGGACTTCAAGTCCGTTGGAAATCACAATCATGAGGTTCATAAGATAAGTTCTAAACTGCGCTTCAAGTCCGTTGGAACCTATAGATGCGGAAAAGATAGAAAAAAAATGCTATCCACTATGCTCCCATCTGAAAGGTTCCTCCAGCAACAATACCGCGCTCGTTACTACCAGGTCTATTCAGTCCTTATTCATATCCTAATTTAGGCTGAAAGAGCATGATGAGCTACTCGCTAAGTATGGCTCTCGACGCTTGGTTGGTTCCCAACCTTTGCCTATCGTTCATATGAATGCCGCAAACAGAAGAAAGTTTGATGGTGCTTTCAACGGCAAACCGTCGACCTTCAAGGGTAAGCAAAAGCGCAACCGGAACAGGAAGCCTAGAAACTCAGACCATGGGAATAGCACCGCAAAGCCTACGTTTGAGAAAACTGAGCTTTGTGACAAGTATGGATGCTACACGCACCCAACTAACAAGTGCAAGACCCCAAAGCATCTGGCAATTCTCTACTAGAAATCCCAAGGATGCAAAGCACCTCAAGGGAAAGGTTTGAAGCCAACTTCAACATTCATCCAGATGGCACCAATGGAGATGGTTGTTTGCAAGTCGTTACTCCTGGACCTTGCAACACCATGACACTCCAGCTGCCATAGGACCCTATGAGAACGGAGAACATGATGGTTGAATATGAATCAACCGACGTGTTTGGAGACTTCGAATAGTCCCACTATCTCCATAGTGATCGTTTTATTCATGTCCATTTATGTTGTTGTAATTGAACAATACATATTGTATCACTCTGATATAAATATGATTGTATTATATATATTTGAGAAAAGTATTTCATCGCGAAAATTCTTCAACTCGATATATAGATCTCTATGGGATTCAATTCGATGGATGAGGAACAAGTATTTGGAAAAGTACCCTCTCCGTCGTCTGGACTGTACTACACGTACATCAAGCCCGTAGAACATGTTGCTTACAAGGTAATCTTCTGGAATGTTGAAGCATTCCAAACTTGGCATGATCGCCTAGGCCATCCCAACATGCATCGGGATGATGAGGAAGATTACTAGCAATTCCATTGGTCACAATTTGCATGAGTCAAAATTCCCTCAGTCCTCAGACTTTGTGTGTACATCATGTGCCACAGGGAAATTAATTTTGAGGCCTTCGCACCTCAAAATACAAGCTAAACCACTTCAGTTCCTTGAACGAATTCAAGGTGATATTTGTGGTCCTATCCAACCATTATTTGGACCATTCAGGTATTTCATAGTTACAGGCCCATTATCCTGAAAGTCGGATTAAATCAATTCGCATGAACAATGCTGCAGAATTCTCTTCACGTGCCTTCAATAACTATTGCATGGCCTTGGGGATTGAATTTCAGCACTCTGTTCCATATGTCCACACTCAAAATGGTTTGGCTGAATCTCTAATTAAGAGGATCAAACTCATTGCAAGACCTTTGTCGATAAAATGCACTTTTACCAACTTCACGTTGGAGTCACGCAGTTTTACACGCTGCTGGTTGACTAACTGCATATCGCAGTACTTCCCCTCTGCAATTGATACGTGGAAATCCTCCGAGCATTTCCCATCTGCGTAAGTTTCGGAAGCGCTTCACGCGTACCGATCTCACCACCGCAACATACCTCATTGGGCCCACAGATTAGGGATCTATGTGGGGTACAGATCTCCGTCGATCACAACGTACCTTGATCCCCTCATATGGGATCAACTCATTCATAGCCCAGTATGTTGATTGCTATATTCAAGGATGGATTATTTTCGGGCATTAGGGGGAGATTTCAAGTACCACATAGAATGCCAGGAAATAAATTGGGACTACACGTTCCACCACATATCCACGTATACAAGAATTTGAACTATACGTTCAACATTGAAAAATTTGCAACATACTACAAATAACATGCCAGATCCATTTACTGATATAAAAGGTGTTACAATCCGGCTAGAAATGCGCCCGAAAGAGTGGAGGTACCAATAAAAACCATTCAACTCCCCGTTCCTAAGAAGAGGGGGAGTAGTACGACCTCTAACCAGGATCTGGCTTCCAGCAAGCAACAAAGGAAATAATTGAGGAGAAATCCTCTAAGTCAGTAAATGTAAGTTAACCTCGCGTTGACAAAAAACTGTTGGGGTAGTATACACCCAGTGGAAGGAAAACCTCCACAAACCCAGCTTCAGCTTGCACACACTGGCTGGGACATCGGAACACTCAGACTCACACATATTGGGAAATCACGAAGAGTCATCATGGGTGGATGCGATTTCCTCCAACTATATCGATTCTGGAGAATCATACAACAAAAGCCTACAACTGTCGACAAATATTTCTCTTGTCTGATTGCCAATAACCTTCATAATGATTCAGATCCAAATACCATGGCCATGGAAGAGTGTAAACCACTCGCTTGGACTGAAACAGTCGAAGGGTGCAATCCAAGCAGAAAATAGCCCCGCTCTTTCAAATGAATTCCCTATACGGGATTCAATATGTTTTCTTCTATAAACAAAATGAGAACAAGGTGGTGAGAAAGCAAGGCTTGTAGCACAAGGTCGGGTTTCCGCAGAGATCCGAGACCTACTCTCCAGAAATAAGTGGAATCCTCATTTTCCGATACCTATATCGTTGGCATTATAAAGTCATATATCTATGCAGTTGATAGATGCAGTGACTACATAACCATGTGGATCACTAGATTCGTACATGTATGGTTCCTCAAGGAATCTCGGTCTGAATCGAAATACAAATGCAACATGATCGTGTAAAGTCAATGAGTCACTACGTGGCTTATTGTTGTCGGTATATTTTGGTACAACCGACGTAGGGAGTACCTTCTACACAAGGATCACTACTACAGTGATGATTACCCAAGTGTATTTGTCATGCTCAAGGATTACTCCAGCAATGATGAAGCACATGATCATCTAAAAGACGGAATTTGAGATGAAGGATTTGGATAAAACCAATTAGTGCTTGTGACTAATACTCGAGCACCTTCACTCAAAAATTATGGTACACCAAGCTGCCTATGTTAGAAAATATTGGATAAACTTAATATGGACAAGTCATATCCATCTCCCATGCCGGTTGCTCGATCTCTAGACGTAGAGAAAATTCACTCAACCACGGGAAGATGAAGAAGAGATGTTGGGACCTAGAGTTCCATATCTCAATGCCATTGGACCCACCAATAAAACTGGTTGGGAATCAAGAATATCTTTCGATATCTCCAAGGCACTACATATCTTGACCTATTACACTACAACAAGAACCCCCCTTTAGCAACGCATCGATGCGTTGTCGTATGTCCATATATGCGTTGCTAAGGTCTACACCAACGGATTAATATGCGTTGCCGTAGGTGGCGTTGCTAGGGCCTACAACAACGTATATACATGCGTTGGTAAATGGCATGTATAAGCGTTGTAAGGTAGCAACATATAGAGTTGTAGCCTAACAACCCATCATATGCGTTGGTGACTACCCCGCACAATGGTGTAGCATGTCATGGCAACGACTAGAGGCTTCGCTACATAGCATGAATAATTGATGATATATTTTATAAATTGACATCCAGAATTATGAGGTCAATATATCGCATATGAGCCATAATATAATAAACATGAAGGTCTCATATATTAGATCAACTATGTTGCATTACAAAGAACATGATCCAGAGATTACAAGATGTGAAACTATATAGTAGCAGCCGAATTCTAGACCTTGCAATCATCTATAATGTTTCAAACATTGTCCTGAAAATAACATTCCAATTATCCAGTTGTAGCCTCATTCTCATCCTTGCAACCAGCCTCCAACCATGCATTATCCATTTTATCTTGGCAATCTACAAAAACAAATAAATGAGATGAGTAACTTACTGTAGTTAATAGATCAACAAAATGTAAAAGACGAGCAACATAAAGAGGTTGAAGGTCATGACATTGGTAGCTTTGTATGCAGAAAAGGAGAGCAACAGCCTACATCTGACAAACACTTTTGATCCTTGTTTTTCTTATGAAACAATCTACTATTTTCATCAATTGAGTTAACGTAAACCTTAAAGCAAACACACTCTGTAAGAAATGAGGTATGTCCCTTAAATAAACATGCGCTAACAGACAACACATCCTTTGGTTTCAAAGAAAGATCTACAGTTCTATAGAAAATACTAATAAATGCAAGGTTTCAACAATTGAAAAATATTTTATGTTATAATAAAATGATTCACACATGGCCAAATTTGGATGTGCCAGAATTACATACCGAGATACATGCTACAAATGTGATTTGCCAAGACTTATATTTATATGCTGGAAATTGCCCGTGTGTTGCAGCGGGGGCGTAATTAGTGGTTCAACAATAACTGTGTCAAACATAAATCTTTTTGGGGATTGACATGTCCATCGGATGACATATTTTAATGGAACATGGTCAATATTTTAATGGAACATGGTCAACATTAATTGTGTCAATCATAAATCTTATTCACCCACTATATTCGCCTTCTAAGTCCAAGCAACTATTTTGAAAAAAATGATCCAAGTTTGATAAAGTGCCCTTTATCTAGTAAAGGTACATAGCTAAATTTCATCATATATAAATTATTCAAACCAAACCAATTCTGCGAACAAGTTCAAAAGGAACAATATAGGCATCAAGTACACTCTACTACATATAGTTATACAACTGGATGTCACGTGTCTAATGCAATACTATCATGAATCATGTACTGGTTATGATTTGTGAGTTAAGTGGATTTTGATTTAACTTCTCCACGGCGCTCCTTTATCATTATTATTGCTCCCTTGAATTCTTCCTACCTACTCAATGGTTAATTTTTTGTACAACAGTAGCAAGGCAAATTTTAGTACAACAATGAAAAAATTAGTAACAAGATAATTTAGTAAAACAGGGTAAATTTTAGTACAAAATTGATATATTAAACTTTAGTACAAGAAGTCTTAACTATCTTGTCAAAATGAGATATTAGCCTCTCTAAGCTACAGGACCCTTAGCAACCCCGTATTCAATTGTACAGATAAGTTTAGTACTCCCTTTGTAAACTAATATAAGAGAATTTAGATCACTTAGTGATCTAAACGCTCTTATATAAGTTTACAAAGGGGGTACAAAATACACATCAACATAAAATATGAAAGGAATGCTAGAAGATGCCAAACGCAGCATTGCATCAAAATTGCATTAGTAGTAAAATGTAGATTGGAAAATTACACACTTTCTTTGTTCAAATACCATCAACAAATGATCTTTCAGAAGATTCTGAGACATTTCCTATTCGAGGAAGTTAATATTTGAGAGCAAGCCAGAAGAACTTACACAAACGTTTTAGCATCCCATCTACATACATCACACGACTGTTCACTTTGGCATCACCTTTTCTTTCCTAGATGGGCAATCTCTTTGTAATCTATAAACCAAAGTAGGGTTATGACATCATCTTGAGTTAATTAAAGATGTTTTGCATTCACAATAGCTCAATATGGTTTACTATGCAAAGTAGGGTGTATTACCTTGAGCATATTGATCTTTATATCAACTCCTAATTTGAGAAATTGGCCAATGAAGAACCAGGGGAACATAAATATTTCATGATCTTGTGAAGAATCAGATTCTGATTGAAGGAAGTTCGAAGCCTACAACATGTAGAACCACGTGTTCTGATTGAGTAGTTGGAGCAAATTGAAATCTTACAGGGTTGGACTCAAGCACTGAAGTTCTTACTGAAGCAAGTAAAGAAACAACAAAAGGTGTTACAGTCATAGTATACCATAGTTCCTACATCGAGTAACTTCACCATCTTAAATCCGAGGGGAACACATAACCTTATAACCTAAGAAATCAGTACCACAGTTTTCTCTCACGGGGTTGGCACTGCGTGAGGGCGGCTCAAGCGGGCCGGTGGTTCCACAACATGTGGGCACGATGAGAAGAGATGCAATGTTTCTCAGCGTAGTTAATTAATTGTGCAGTGCTGTCACGACACCATTCTGCAAGCACCGCAATGAAAAGGTCAAACAGAAACTTCATGTTGAACTCAGCAGGCGGATCAACCATTCAAACTGAGTCAGCATTAGTTAATTAAGAGAGACAATGTTTTGGCAACTCACAACCATGCTGCAGCCCCGCGTGCATGTTCATCGACAAAACAGATCGAACTGCTACTGGGATGAGAATGCAATCCAACAAACACACACATGTTGGCTGAAACAATGTTAGTTTCAGAACCTGTAAGGGAAGATGAAAATATGGATTATATATACAATAAAGAGGAATATTAGGACCGATGGACACATGTGAGACTCATTCCTATAGTATTACACAACATGCGACAATGAAATTGGTGAGGATTCATCCACACAAATAGCAGCAAGAACGGACTATTGATATAAAAAAGGACGCAAGCATTCTTTCAGAATTAACACATACAGACTAAGCCATACATCCAATTAGATCAACCAAAGTAGAAACAACTAGCTTGCATGTGCATAACTAGATAGCAGTGCACACTGAAAGATGCAAGCACGAATTTAAATACCTAGAATTGTAAAGTGAAATTTTGGGCCTCCGACAAGGTTACCTCCCATTTGGCTGTTATCCAGCCGTGATGTACGACTCCACAACGGCTAAAACTAGGTAGTCTAGACCACGCTTGCGATTTCCGGCAAAGAATCGACCATGGAACAATACAATGTCACAGACAAGGAACAGAGAGGGTACGAGCAGAGAAG
The DNA here is from genome assembly GCA_902687465.1 of Secale cereale. Lineage (NCBI taxonomy): Eukaryota > Viridiplantae > Streptophyta > Magnoliopsida > Poales > Poaceae > Secale > Secale cereale. The sequence goes on along the minus strand of LR738710.1, from coordinate 55,717,352 downwards.
AGAAATGCCTTACTAAATCGTCAATTTCGGAGGCGAGATCCAGAGGCAAGCAGCACCGTCGATCCCGAGCTGGCACCGACGCATACGGAGATGCGGGGTAGAGGGCCTACGCGGGAGTCGCACCGGCGGCCCGTGGCGGCTAGGGTTGCTGCAGGGGCATGGGCGGCAGCGCGGAGGAAGTCACGGCGGTGAAGGATCAGAGGAACGGACTACACGGCAGCCGGGCTTGTGAGCGACATGGTGGGAGAGCGCCTCACCTGGCAGAAATTGGTGGTGGCGGGCAGTACCGTGGTCATGGAGCTCGGATGAGAGGGGAATCGTGGGGAGGGGAGATGGCGGATAAGAAAAAGGGTTGGATGGGTACGCCCATACAGGGAGGTTAGATTTTTCCTAGGAGAGAGACGTGGTTAGCGCAAAGTAGGGGTGGGTGGGATAAGTTAGCGAGGTGGGATATTAAAACAAACAACACATATTATCATTTCGTTGGTGGGTATGCGTTGCTATAGGTGGGTTCTTGTTGTAGTGTTATTTCAGTTTCAGAGAAATCTGAACTCCAATATCATCAGAAACTGACACCGGCTACATTTCCGATCCCACAATGTGTACCTACATGGTAGAACTGTCACTTCATTGTTGTCTTCTATACAGACTCTGGTGACCACACCTACCAATCATTCTAAAATACAAAGCTATATGTTAACACGTGTGGCTTCAAGGAATGATGAACCACATACATCAGTCATGTGGTATTGGTTCTCTTGAACCATCAACCATTATCTACATAGATAATGTTGCTTATGTTGCACAGATGCAAAACAGGATATAAAAAGAGCAATATCACTAAGCATATCGCCTCTATATTATTTTATCCCCATGAACTCTAAGTGAGTCGAGAATAAATATCTTGCAAGTCAAACCATGCGATATCCTTGCTGGTCTATTCACGAAGTCTCTACCAACTTCAACATTCCAGAATTAGTTCATGGAATGGGTATGCGACGGCTTCGAGATTTGCAAGAATCAGGTGGAGTATCTTCCTGAACTACTCTTGTCAAAGCATCATATTACACTCCTTTTCCCTTTATGAGTTTACTATCAAGGTTCTCGTCAAGGTTTTTAATGAGGTAATATCAACATAAGATCATATGTCATACTATCTGTTTCCCCACCGGGGTTTTTAGGAAAGTATACACGACATATTTATTGATCTCTAAATTCTATGGATTAACTTCATATCCGTTTTCCCCAGGGACTTCACGCATCCCGCAAGCTTCTGCATCTCCTTCAGGGTCATAGGCGGCTTCATTCTTTCGATGGCTTTGACCTTCTACGGATTAGCTTCAATGCCTCGGTGCGAAACTAGGAACCCTAGCAACTTGCCAGAGGGTACACCAAACACGCACTTCTCCAGGTTGAGGCACATCTTCACTTTGCGCAGGTTGGCGAATGTTTCTTCTAGGTCCTGGATGAGAGTCTTGGCCTCTCTGGACTTGACCATGATGTCGTCGACGTAGGCCTCCGCGTTCCTCCCGAGCTGAGGGCCGAGGGTGATGTGCATCAGGCGCTGAAAGGTGGCGCCCGCGTTCCTCAGCCCGAAAGGCATGCAGGTGTAGCAGTAGACCCCGCAAGGGGTCAGGAACGCCGTCTTCTCCACATCCTCCACCACCATCTTGATCTGGTGGTAGCCCGAGAAGGCGTCGAGGAAGCAGAGCATGTCGCACTCAGCCGTCGAATCCACGATCTGGTCGATGCGTGGGAGAGGGAACGGGTCCTGAGGGCAGAACTTGTTGAGGCTCGTGAAGTCGACGCACATGCGCTCCTTGCCTCCTTTCTTCGGGACGATGACAGGGTTGGCCAGCCACTCCGGGTGTCGTACCTCCCATATGATGCCTACTTCCTCTAGCTTCCGAACCTCCTGAACGATGAAGGCCTGCTTCTCCGGGGCCTGCCTGTGTGCTTTCTGCTTGATAGGGCGCGCGTTGGGGCACACCGTAAGGTGGTGCTCGATGATGCGCCTAGGCACGCCGACCAAGTCAGCGGCCTTCCAAGCAAACACATCCTTGTTAGCCCCGAGGAAGCTAACCAATGCTGCCTCTTACTCTGGGTCCATGCGCGTGCCGATGGTGAAAGTGGCTCCTGAGCCCTCCTCGTTAGCAGGTACCTGCTTCGTCTCGGCCGGGTCATGAGAGAAGAGCTGCTTCTTCTTGGCTGGCGCGGCTTCCGACGTCTCCGGAGCCCCTCCGTACCTGAATGGGCCGTGGCTGCAACCCTGTAAGCGCGCCCGAGGACCTGAAGGGCGGCCTTGGGGTCCCCTTCGACGGTGATGACGCCGCTGCTCCCGGGCATCTTGACGGCGTTGTAGCCCGGGTGAGTCGCCGCCATGAACTTTGCCAAGGCTGGGAAACCAAGGACGGCGTTGTAGGGTAGGTGGATGGGCGCGACGTCGAAGTCGATGAGCTCGGTCCGGTAGTTAACGGGTGTGCCGAAGGTGACCGGGAGGCGGACCTGGCCGAGCGGGATGCTACCTCTTGAACTTGCGTTGTATTCCCTCGAAGAGGAAAGGGAGATGCAGCACAGTAGCGTAAGTATTGCCCTCAGTTTTTGAGAACCAAGGTATCAATCCAGTAGGAGACCACGCGCGAGTCCCTCGCACCTGCACAAATAAATAAGAACTTCACAGCCAACGCGATAAGGGGTTGTCAATCCCTTTACGGTCACTTACGAGAGTGAGATCTGATAGAGATGATAAGATAATATTTTTGGTATTTTTGGTATTGAAACAGAAAGTAAAGAAAGCAAATAAACAACGGCGACAGAAATTGGCTAGTTGATGGGAAAGTAATATGATAAAGATAGACCCGGGGGGCATAGTTTTCTCTAGTGGCTTCTCTCATGATAGTGATATTCTACGGCGGGTAAACAAATTACTGTCGAGCAATTGATAGAAAAGCAAATAATTATGAGACTATCTAGGCATGATCCTTGTATATAGGCATCACGTCCGAGACAAGTAGACCGAAACGATTCTGCATCTACTACTATTACTCCACACATCGACCGCTATCCAGCATGCATCTAGTGTATTGAGTTCATACGAACAGAGTAACGCCTTAAGCAAGATGACATGATGTAGAGGGATAAACTCAAGCAATATGATGAAAACCTCATCTTTTTATCCTCGATGACAACAATACAATACGTGCCTTGCTGCCCCTACTGTCACTGGGAAAGGACACCGCAAGATTGAACCCAAAGCCAATCACTTCTCCCATTGCAAGAACTATAGATCTAGCAGGCCAAACCAAACCAATAATTCAAAGAGACTTGCAAGGATATTATGAGCACACATAAAAAGTTCATAGAAGAACCAAATATCTTTCATAGATAACCTTGATCATAAACTCACAATTCATCGGATCTCGACAAACACACCGCAAGGTCTGTGGTAAACTACTCACAACTCATGGTGAGGGCGATGATGATGATGAAGGCCTCCGTGATGGATCCCCCTCCCGGAACAGGCTCCAAGATGGGATCTCCACGGGAACAGCAGCTACGACGGTGGAATTAGGGTTTTCTCTCTGCGTATGGAGTTTCTGGGGTACGTAGGCATATATAGGAGGAAGAGGGGCACCAGGGGCCGTGGGGCCAGCCCTCGAGGCAAGGGGGGGCGCCCTGGGAAGGGGGGCGCCCCCCCACCCTCGAGGGTGGGCCCCCTGTCCTCTGGCTTGGCTCCGAAGCTTATCTCGCGTGATTTTCTCCAAAAATATCTCCTGCGAAGGTTTCATTCCGTTTGGACTCCGTTTGATATTCCTTTTCTGCAAAACCCTGAAATAGGCAAAAAACAGCAATCTGGACTGGGCCTTTGGGTTAGTAGGTTAGTCCCAAAAATGATATAAAAGTGAATGATAAAGCCCATTAAACATCCAAGACTTCATAAATAATAGCATGGAACAATAAAAAATTATAGATACATTGGAGACGTTCGAATCCGGGAGGTTCTTTGCGTTTCCCTTTTACTGGGGCCATACTTGATGTAGATTGATATGTTGAGAATAGACCCGGGGGCCATAGTTTTCTCTAGTGGCTTCTCTCATGATAGCGGTATTCTATGGCGGGTAAACAAATTACTGTCGAGCAATTGATAGAAAAGTGAATGATTATGAGACTATCTAGGTATGATCATTGTATATAGGCATCACATCCGAGACAAGTAGACCGAAACGATTCTGAATCTACTACTATTACTCCACACATCGACCGCTATCCAGCATGCATCTAGTGTATTGAGTTCATATTAACAGAGTAACGCCTTAAGCAAGATGACATGATGTAGAGGGATAAACTCAAGCAATATGATGAAAACCTCATCTTTTTATCCTCGATGGCAACAATACAATACGTGCCTTGTTGCCCCTACTGTCACTGGGAAAGGACACTGCAAGATTGAACCCAAAGCCAAGCACTTCTCCCATTGCAAGAACTATAGATCTAGCAGGCCAAACCAAACCAATAATTCGAAGAGACTTGCAAGGATATTATGAGCACACATAAAAAGTTCAGAGAAGAACCAAATATCTTTCATAGATAACCTTGATCATAAACTCACAATTCATCGGATCTCGACAAACACACCGCCAAAAGAGATTACATCGAATAGATCTCCTCGAAGACGGAGGAGAACTTTGTGTTGAGATCCAGAGAGAGAGAAGAAGCCATCTAGATACTAGCTATGGACCCGAAGGTCTGTGGTAAACTACTCACAACTCATGGTGAGGGCGATGATGATGATGATGAAGGCCTCCGTGATGGATCCCCCTCCCGGAACAGGCTCCAAGATGGGATCTCCACGGGAACAGAAGCTACGGCGGTGGAATTAGGGTTTTCTCTCTGCATATGGAGTTTCTAGGGTACGTAGGTATATATAGGAAGAAGTAGGGCACCGGGGCCACACGGGCCAGCCTCGAGGCAGGGGGCGCGCCCTGGGAAGGGGGGCGCGCCCCCCATGCCCTCTGTCCCCTGACTTGGTCCTGACGTTTCTCGAGCGTGATTTGCTCCAAAAATATCTCTCGCGAAGGTTTCATTCCGTTTGGACTCCGTTTGATATTCTTTTTCTGCAAAACCCTGAAATAGGCAAAAAAACAGCAATCTGGACTGGGCCTTTGAGTTAGTAGGTTAGTCCCAAAAATGATATAAATGTGAATGATAAAGCCCATTAAACATCAAAGACTTCATAAATAATAGCATGGAACAATAAAAAATTATAGATACGTTGGAGACGTATCAGCTCGCCAGCAGCCGGCGTGCCGCCAATGACACGGTCCATCTCGCGGCGGTAGGCTTCAGTGAGGCACCGGGAAGCGGCCAGCTTGTTGGCGTTTTCGAGGAGTGAGACGCGAAGGGCCTCCAGCGCCGCGCCGTCTGCCCCCGCAGCGATAGGAGCGGAAAGGCTATGCATAGCCGCATGCAGCGAGTCTTGACCCGACCCACCGGAAGGCTCGTCGTGGCCGGTGGCCAACACCTCCGTGATGGTGCTGACGGTACTACCGCAGGTTGCGACGGGGAGGGGATCGTTGATGATCACCACGTGCTCGGGGAAGGAATCGGCGGACGCCGCGTCAAAGTGATGATCATGTCAACTGGTGGGTCAGAGAAGCCCACTGACTCTATGTCAGAAGCGCGCTCGTCGACAATGTGGAGCTTGTCGAGGAGCTCGACGAGGCAGCTCTCCGGAGCAACTGGCTCTGCAGCCGGAGAGGGCTCGTCATGGATGTGGACGCCGACGAGAAGGTCAGCGAGTCCGCTCGCGGCGCATGCGGCCTCAGCGCCACGAAGCATCCGAGTATCCACGCCTGCGGGCGTGCCGGGCTGGCTGTGCTCGCTAGGAAGGAACAAAGTTCCTGTCCAGAACATGTCTCCGGACGACGGTGCACCTTGTCCCACGGTGGGCGCCAAATGTCGGGGTTTTGGTGCGACATATGCCAACGGATGGCTTATCATGCATGTGGACAATAGAACATCGCCGGGCCCTGGAAGCGGGATAAGGCGGAACTTAGGACGCCTACGAATCTTACCCAGGTTTGGGGCTCTCCGTGGAGATAACACCCCTAGTCCTGCTCTGCGGGGACTCCGCGTCACGACTAATGTCACTAAGGTGGCTACAAGGTTGCTCCTTGAGCTGTGTTGTCTAGAGGAGGAAGAAGGGCAAGGCTAGCTCTCTACCTTCGCTCTAGCGAATCGGGATGGTGGCTAGGGTTTCTCCCTATTCCTCTCTATGTGTCTCTCTTCTCTTAAGAATTCAACCCCTCCACATGGAGGACCCTGGGGGTTTATATAGGCCTACCCCCAGGGGTACAATAGTAATCCAGGCGGAATGGCCCCCAGCCGTCAGCGTCTTCGGGTGCCGGCCTCTCCGCCTGTCCCGCCGTCTGCGGGCCCTTGTGATTGCCTTTCACTGTAGGCGCGCTTCTGCTGACGACAGCATCGTCAGGAAGGAAGTGGCTATAGTGCCGCCGTCTCCTGACGTACATTGCCACCACGTCCTGTCATCTTGATGAGGTTCAGACTTCTAGGGTACGGTGGTCCGCCTGCTACCAGGTGGACCGTCTCCCCCGGCCGCTTGCCAAGGGCCGCTTGTCTTTGATTCACCCACTGGCCGGTGGGGCCTAGCGCCTGCTGGCCCCGCCGTCTGTGGGTAGCGGGATCGTGGCTTCCTCTGACCGAGGCTTGGTCACTGGCAGTATGGCTACAGTGATACGCCGCTTAAGAGGCGCCCATAAAGTACGCATTCCCTGTAGCCACGCCCTTATAGATTCTCTAAGTACATGCTCGACTGTAGCCATGCCTTAGCTGTGTCGTGGTCCTCCAGCACGCGTCCTGAGGGGGAGGCGCGGGACCGTATGCTAGCTGCGGGCTATGGAGGTGCCGCCTGTTCGGGCCCCTGCCGCCTGCTGGCAGCCGGCTCCTGGGGTAAACTGTCCCGGGAGGTGGCCCGATGAGCAGGCTGCCGGGGGATAACAGACGGCCCCCAATTGTCTTAAAATACCATGGGTGGTCGATGAGGACACCCGTGGTCAATATCTCGAACCGTTGGAGTTGCTCATGTTTTTTCTTTTCGGGGGAGTTGCTCATGTTTCTTGCGTGTGTAGGTAACCTAGCACCTCTCCTTCTTCACTTCTCATTTTTTACGGTTACTTCTTCCGTTGTTTTTATCAGCCCTCTCTTTTGTTTTTGATGAGGGGACTTCTTCTCTCTCTCTTTTTCTTTTTTCTTTTGAGGTTTTCATTCCCTGCTTTTTTCTTTTCTTTTTGAGGTTTTCGTTCCCCGCTTTTTTT